>VYXB01010734.1:1051998-1151660 GCA_013397135.1 Pachyramphus minor
ATGCTACCATCGCAAGGCTCAGTCGAATGGAAGATGCTGCTTCTTCCTACAAACCTCCTGTCCTTGGGCAATGGTGCCTATTGCCTCCCCCGTTGCTGCTCCTGCTCTGCTAGAGCAGTCCTAAGAAAGCCTTGGCAAGAAACCTCCTCTGCTCCTGTCACTCTACCGGCTCCTTGCCCCAGCCGGGTCCCGGGAGGTTGGGACCAGGTGATCCAGCCGGGTCTGATCGCACCACATCCTGGCAGGGCACGCTGCATCCTCCAGCAGCGGGAAGCGGGATGGGGGAACAGCCGTGACCTGCCGTCGTGCCGGCGATGCCACGGCACCGGGATGCTTCTCGGCAGCACTCGGAATTCCTGACACACCGGCAGCTGCGGAAACCGCGCGTTTTCTGCGGGAAAACAGCCAGACCCGTGGGGGGCGCGGGGGGCACCCAGCACCGCACCGACCGGGGCCGCTCCGAGCGGTGTCACCGCCCCGGTGAGCGCGGCGGGGCCGGGCCTGGCCGGGCCATCCCCCCGGGCCGGCAGCGGCGGCGACAAGGGACCGGCGGTGGAGGGGCCGCGGCGGCGAAAGGATGGTGAGAGCGCCGGGGGGCAGCGGGAGAGCAGGGACGGACAGACAGCGCCTGCCGGGGACAGACAGGCAGGCAGCTCGTGTTGGGGACAGACAGCTCCGGCCGGGGATAGAGAAGACAGTAAGACAGGCAGCTTCTGCCGGGCATGGACAGACAGGCAGACAGACAGACAGACGGGCAGCGCTTGTCGGTCGCTGCCGCTGGCTGAGCGCCCGCTGGCGCGGGCAGGGAGCTGCTGACCCGCGGACTTTGGGGGATTCGGAGCACATCACCCTTGGGCTGCTGCTGCGCTGACAGGGCTGCTTGGGGGTATTTCAGCATTCCCCCGCCATCTCTAGCGCGGGGTCTGACGCTGCTAACGCAGAACAGCAGCCACGGCACAGCCACCTCGCCCGCGGGTGCGGCAGCCGAGCGGGGCTGCATCCCCCCGGCACAGCGCATCACTGACCTGCGGGAGCCCACGGTCCTTCTCCGCAAAACAGGATGGACTGTTGGCTCTGTCTTGATGAGTGGTTGTGAAATGCTGAGGTAAAGGCTGTGCTGTTTACTGAAAGATATAATGGTTGTCAAACATTATTACTTTATCTTTTGCAGTATAAAATTAGCGGTGGAATCTGGAATAGGTGGTGTGTTGGGGAAGCATTTGAAAAATCAGTATGTATTTCCCATTTCATGTGTTTGTGTTTACAGTATGGATTTATAAACACATGCCTGAAGTCTTTGGTGGTTGAAAAGTATGGTGAAGAAACATGGGAAAAATTAAGGTAATGTGTTCCCAATAATTGTAGTGCATTGAAAGAAAATACTCACTAATTCAGCACCAGGGGAGTATAATTTCTCATTGGTAAATGGCAGCTGATGTGTATCTCAAGTAATTATTACAACTAACTATCAGGGCAAAAGCAAGAGTTTCTTGCCTTGTAAGACTTCATACTCTGATTTGTCACAATTAATTTGTCATATCAGATAATTAAAGATGACATTTAGTCTTATAGACAATTGTGCAATAGACTCACTGGTTCACTGTGACAATATTGAGAAGTAATTAACCTGAAAAGATGTCATCCTTGATATAAAGTCAGTTTAATTCCAGTACATTCAGAAACACAGCAAAATCATAGAATCACAGATCATCTTGTTCCTACACCCCTACCATGGACAGGGAAGCTTCCACTAGACCAGGTTGCTCAAAGCCCATCCAAACTGGTCATCTCTTGTTTTGTCTTTATGAACTATATGGTATTTTCCAAGATATAAAGATATATAAATGACACTTAGATACATACATATATTAATCTTTGAAACCAATATAAAACCCCCCCAACAACCAGTCACTTAGTGGAGCCCCTAGAGCTTGATATTGAACAGAAGGCAAACAAAGACTCTGCTTGCTTTAGCACCCCACACTACGATACCTGAATCCTTGAAAGAGTTTACCACTGCACCATAATGTAACATAGCAGAAATGGAGGGGCAAACAGCACTATTCAGCCATGTTGAAGCAATTTAATTAATTTAAAGCAATTTAATTTTAATCTTACATCATTATGGGAAGCAGTGTGTTCCAGTATAAAGCTTGGAGGAGATTAAGGAGTGTTCACAGTAAACAGTGCTTGACGAATGCCAGTTGGGTCACCCAAGCATGTTGTATTTACAGCACTGCTAAGACAGGAATATTGTCTTCTCTGTTGTAGACTGCAGGCTGGAGTCCAGGATTCTTTCTTGACTTTTGAGGTTTACAAAGATGAGATCACAATGCAGCTTGTGGACAAAGCCTGCAAAGTGTTAGGTATGTGTCACCATAAAAAATGAACCGTCCTGGGCCAGGCCTGACACTGCAGCCCAGGTTTAGTCTCCTGTGCCCTTTGGAATGTCCCCCCCATGTTGCAAATTTTCTGCCTTCACTCTTAGTCCACCTGACAGCATTTCTAAGCCTTTCTTACTAGGTATCTTTATTTTGCCAGGTGTCCCTGCTGACTTGGTTCTGAGAGAGTTTGGAAAGTATTTCTTTGAATTCTGTAAGCGCTCAGGCTATGACCACATGCTGAGGACACTGGGTGGAAATCTCTATGAGTTCATAGAGAACCTGGATGCACTGCACAGCTACCTGTCCCTTTCTTACCAGGCAAGTCCAAGTAGTAATTGCTGAGCAGGTATGGGTGGACTCTGCCAGAGTTCATAGCACAAGGAACAGTGCTAAGTGTGAATGAATAATGAAAAAACACACTGTAACATGTTCTCCTGTATTATGAAACAGATTACTCAAAAATGTTAGGGCAATTTTAAAAAATGTTTGTTTTTTTTGAGTAGTCCTCAATGTTAGGTATTATTTAGTACATTGGCTCTAATGCATAGCAGATTTTCCTTCACAGGTGAGAATATTTAATTTTCTGGTTTTCAGCTTATTCATATTATTAAGACATGAATACTTTTGTACAAGTGGAATGCATCAGTATTCTTTATCAGAAAAAAAATGCCGAGGCTTTGGTTTTGTTTGTTTTTTTTTTCCTCAGGAAATGAATGCACCATCTTTTAGAGTAGAAAAGAATGAAGATGGGTCAATGCATTTACACTACTATTCAGACAGAAGAGGTCTGTGCCATATTGTACCAGGTAACCAGACAAAATTCAGCTTACAGATCAGCTGATAATGCAGTATATATACAGAGTAATCATATATTTGCAGATACACTTAGCTCAGATTTCAGTCTTTTTTCAGATGAGGACAGGCATTGAAGTGTGGTAGAGTTTAGTCTCCAGGTGCCTGAGCTCAGTATTTCCTTACTGCCTGATCACTCCTAGCTCCCAGTAGCTTCCATAAAAATTTATGACGTGACAACCCAGGCCTTAAGTGTCCATTCCTGCTACATAATTCCCTTCCTGGAAGAAAAATGAAAGTTCATGGTGTGTATTGTGTCTGACTGGGTATTAGTTCTCAGTGACTCATGCTCCTTAAATTACAGTGAAGAAATTACAGAAATTACGGTTGATTTGAAGACATTCATCCACCCTACAGGATGTGCAATCTGTAAAACTACTACTGAACCCTGCTCAAAACTGAATCTTCTACCAGCATTACAGGAATCTCCACAGTTATACTTGTGCAGGGGTTAAACAGCTATAGGTCTGTAAGAGATGATGGTATTCCTTTCTTTCAAAGATGATACTGAATTTAAAAGTTTATCAAAACTTCCCCCTTTGTCAAAACTTGTTTCATATCGAAAGCACAGAACTATTTGGAATTTCAAACAGAGCTAATACCTAGAGAGAAATGAGAGAACTGATTGTACATCTGCATGAAAGACATTTCCTTCCTTTCAAAATAAAATATTGTGCAATGACTGAAATAGATTGTATAGCGGAATCTCTTCAGACTTCCTGCACTTTTTGGGTTAATGGGAATTCATATCATTGCTCTATGACTACTTGAACACGTTCTTCAGATATCCTGCAGAGCTGCTTCTAGTGAAAATAAGCATTTGTCCTCAGACAAGGCAAAAGATACAGTAACTTTAAAGCTTACCTCCTATGTGCATATTCTCATCACAGCAGTGGTAGTAAGAACTACATACATTGCTTTTTTCTTCCAGAGTCCTTTGGAAAAGTGATTTCTGAAACAGTGAAATTCCACCATGGACCCTCTAAAAGGGAAAATGAATAGGGTTTGTTCTTGGCAATACCTTGTCTTTTGTTTCCCCTTCAGGAATCATTGGTGCAGCAGCCCTGGATTTTTTTAACATTGAGATTTCAATGAAAATAGTCAATCAAACAGAAGAAGAAGAAAGAACTGGGAAAAAAGAACACATTGTTTTTCTTGTCACTCAAAACCCTGTGTTTCCATGCAAGGAAAGAAATGAATTTTCGTCCTCATCTAAATGTCTTGTTGACTCTGAAAAACAAAGTGAGACCCAACTGAATAAAGAGGTATTTTAATGTTCATTATCAGTATATTGTTGAAATATATTTAAAGTAAAAATTGAACTTCCCTTCTTATTTATTTCAACAGGACCTTGAAAAAGCCAAGAACACAACTGGAGACAGAGGAAATTCTGTTTGTCCTGTTAAGAAAAGTCACTGGAAAACATTGAGAGGAATAATCGCATTAGGAAAAGGTGAGGAATCGTTCAGAGGGAGCTTGTCGTCATTTCTGAGTCTCCTCAGTAAGAAAGTCAGTAAGCCTCCCTATCCCCACCCACCCATCCACTTTGAAGTTACCATTTATATTTCCTCTGTGAATTTTCAAAATGTTTCTGGTTAAGTTTCTTTCTGTTAGACATTGATAATCAAAGGAAAATTGAAGATAATAATCATGCTTAGTAATGACAGATACTTAAATGGAATATGACTGTCACTCTTGTCTCTTAAACAGGGCTTTCATCTAAAAGATATTCTTCTATGAAATTCCATTGTGTGGTGCATTTGATTCTTCTTTTTCATGTCACTTGATTTAAAGATGATGAATATAAAAGCATGTTTTTAACGTGGTAGATGCTACTCTTTTCCAGAGTTATCAACTGTAGTAAATTCTGAAAGCCAAATTACATTCTCTTACCAAAAATCTACTGCTAATCTAGTAATCTCTGTTCACACCTTTGTATATTAGATGTTTATGTATGTTTATAAAGGGAAAGGATTTTTTCAGTTAGGATCTTTTGACTTCCTAAGAGGAGTGTGAATGCAGCTCAGTATTGCCAAGTTGTCTAGATTCTGGGAGGAGTGAAAAATTGCACCTGATATCTGGTGCAGTGTCACATGCATTACAAGGGCAGATATAAAGAGTAAGAAATTAATATATATTTAAAATAAAATTTTAGAATAGCATTATTACTAAAAAAAAAATCCTTTAGCTATGAATGGGCGAGTTATCAAGAGGCAGACTTTGAAAAATTAAAAACTCACATTGACGTCCTCTGAAGTATTAAGATGTCTAAAAGCTGAGTTCTAAATTTGTAATATTTTGCACCAGTCTCCTGAATAACTTGAGAATTATTTTCAGCAGAATTTACCAGAGTAACTGTCATAGCCACCTTCTGGGGGAAAGAGAACACTTAAAATAATCATCCTTTTGATTATTGTGGGTTACTGGAGAATCCAGGTTTTTACTGTGAACTTCAAAGGTTTTGGTGCTTCATTCAAAAGATGAACTTGTTTGATTATTTTACCCATTGTATTCCTTTTACAAAAGTATCTGCTAGTCAGTACAGCCTGCCCTGTAGATTTGTGACCATTTTGAAAAAAATCTCTGGGTAAGTAAAATAGAAACCAAACAGTGATTTGGTCTCTGTGCTATGGACTCAAGCTCATTATATAGGAGACTAAAACCCAGATCATGCTGGGTTTTTTCTCTATAAGTGTTTCTGAGTAGCTAGCAAGGTGTATTAGATCCACTTCCATGCATATTTTTGTGAGATATAGCTGTGTTATATTGCTATGGCATCTGCAAACTCCTAGAGCAGCAACATCTACAGTTGTTCATCTATTCTTATTTTTTCCACATAGTTTCATGCATCTAGTGCTTTTTATGTGGTTAAGTTTTAAACTCTCAGCCAACTCAGATTAGTTGCTAATCAGCTGTGGATTAGAACTGCAGAGCATTTAGCAAAGATGTGTGCACATTTCTGGGCCCACCTGCTGTTTGCTTTGTCTTCACTCAGTATGATACAGGGTCCTGTCTCACTGAGTGCTAAAAAGTAATGCAGTGCAGCCTGATTAAAAAATACACATTTATCTTGCCACAGGTAAGCTCCTGAGAGGATTTGATCCTGTTTATCCCAAGAGCCTCTGGATTGACACAAAAACATTTTGCAATGGACTTCCTTTCCATATGGTTTTTGACAAAGAGGTAGGGCAAGCGTGTGGTAAAGGCCTTTAGTTTGCATAAAGCAAATAGTAATTTTCCTCTGTTTTGACTGTCCTAGAGTGCACTGCTGTGTGTGCTCTGCATGCAGTGTGCACTCATCTGTAGGATTTGCAGAATCCTACATATACAGAGACATGCAATAAGCATAACAACTGGATCTGGATCATTTCAGATAGGAATCTTCTTTGATTTTACTGAGTTTACCATGTCTGAAACAGCTACAGATATGCCAACAAGGTTTATTGCAGCAGTTTATCTGTTACCAAATACTGGAAAAACCCAGCTACCTACTGAGTTGAGCAGTGTTCAACCTCATCTAGAACCCAAAACCCCTCCCTTTACCTTCTGGGGCTTCCCTGTGGCAGGTTTTCAACTAGCCTGGGTTCCCACCAAGCTACAGTTCCTCTTGCTCCCAACCCTGTGGAGAGAATATTAGCTTCAGAGAGAAGTAAAGAGAGGAGAAGCTGAGAATAGGACAAGAGAAGAAAGCAGAATACAGCCCCTCAGGAAACATGTTTTGGCATCATGCTGATAGAGATTCCATAGCACATAATCTGCTTCCTGCCACTGCCCACGTTAGACAAAATTCAGACTCTTAAACCTTTCAAGATGTCCAGTCTGCATAATTTAATAAAATTACTATTGTGCAAAGAGGGAAAATCAGACACCTATTATTGGTAGCTACGTCAGAGCTTCGATAACTGCTGACAAGCAGTGCAGGACATTTCTGCAGAAATTAAGAGCTCATGTATGGTCAGCAGGCTAAAAGAGAATAACTCAACCTTTACACACCAATGGTTAAGAGAAAGTAGCCGATGGCATCCATTAGAAGATTAATATTTGTCAAGGTGTTTTGGTGTCTTCCTATAAAGGACACTCATTCAGAGCTTTGTAGTAATACACTAACGAGGTAGAAGCTTTGCTCAGAAACAAGCCATGTGCTGTAGCAAGGCTGAGTGTGTGCACGTGTATAAACAGTGATCAGCTGTAGCTTGGTCTGAACCCAACAAGACATGAATTATAACACATGGTACATGTTTTCTTTTTAAGCTCAGAGTGAAGCAAGCTGGGGTGAGCATTCAAAAGATTGTACCTGGCCTCCAGACCATGGGCATCTCCTTGGATCAGTACTTCAGGATCGTTCACCCAGAAGTACCTTTCACCATCTCCAGCATTCAGAAATTCATCAACAGCCAGTTTGTTTTCCAAACTAGAAGGGAGATGATGCCAGAGTCATGGAAACAACGGCCAATGCTAGAGCTGAGAGGTACTTTGCTGTTTTCAACAGCATAAGTATTCATATAAAATCAGGAATTATGCTGAGTTGAACTGATGTCTTTCTGTGTACTCCTGACCTCACATAAGTCCTATAAATAGCCTTTGGATGGTGAGGAGATTAGATGATTCTGTTTAGAGAAACAGTAGATGCTTGTAGTCAAATTCTGCTATTACCCCACCAGATTTTGAAGGCTTTCAGTCAGAAACAACAACTCTGCTCCCATTTCGAAGGCTTAAAATATGGCATTTTTGTAATACTGCAAAACCCACATGTGAATACATGATTAGTTCTTAATTTATGCCTTTGAGGGGAGTTATTTGCTACTGGCTGGGTTTCAAATGTGGATAAAAATAGATTAGTTAGCTGTGCTTTTATTTTTTGTAGTCACATTTTCAGATTCCAGTTTCTGTCTTCACACACACCCCCAATGCCATGTAAGAGTTTACCAGTTAAAATTATCTTAGCAAAGAAGATAATGTATTTGCTTTATTTTTGCTGATGGGACTGAGTATGGAATGATCCTCTGCTTTGTGTAATTAACTATAATGACATTTGGTTTAAGTGTTCTGTGACCTCAATTTTGCTTCTCTGAACTATGTAATATGACCTAATTTTCCCTTATCTCCTTTCACCTCTACATAATGAGTGTCAAATTTGGTATTCCTGGGAGTCAGAAAAAAAATTAAGAGTTTAGGGAGACCTTGAAAAAAGTGATGCTACCAAAACAAGGAACTTTAACTGGACACAATTGTACTTTCTCTTACACTGTAGGGGGTTAATTCACATAGTGTCTCTCATGTTTCAATCCTCTTAGTTTTCAAGCTGTTCATCCAGTTGCCCTGGGGATGAGGTGACAGAGAAACAAAGATACAGGAATTCCTAGATTGCTGTTCAGAAACCAATGATACTTTTGAAGCAAGTAAAGAATAATAATAATAATAAAAATATTTCAAAATCATAACCAAATCTCAAGAAGAACACACCTACGAAAACTCAATCCCCCACCAAAATCCCTTCTACCTTTCAGGCGTTTTTGTAACTGCTTATTTAGGTTATGATAGTGACTGAAAGCTCCAGCGTCCAGGAGGGAAAGTGCCATTGACTTAACTGGGGCACAGACTACCCACTGTGAGATTAAATTTCAAATGTTTCACTTAGTCACTGTGAGTCTCAGTTCCCCTGTGCGTGATTCTGACTGACTTCAGCAATAGCTCCAGAACTAGGAGGAGAGCAGAGCAGAGCAGAGGGAGAGGAGAAATGTTGTGAGCACTGGGGTTCCCCATGAAGAGGAGGGACCTGGAGCATGGCTGGACTCTGCCTAGCAGTTGCCATGAGGGAGTGATTGCTTCCTGGGTCCTGACATTTTGTTACTTGCATAGCATAGCTCCTCTGAACAAGTCCACCTCTAATTCCAGGAAACAAGTTCCTGTGATGATCCAGACCTGACAAAACCCCACTGTCCTTAGAACTCATCCCCTAAAATTAACACCAGTGATGCTGAGCGTCACGTGACAGTCCACGCTGCTGAAAGCTCTTACCACGGCTTGTCTCAAACAGGGCAGATGATGTGGATGGAGTCCCTGCAGTGCATGCTCTACCTCTGCTCGCCTTTGCTTCGCACTTTGCATGAGCTGGAGGAGCGACAGATGCACATTGCAGACATTGCACCTCACGATGTGACCAGGGATTTGATTCTTCTCAATCAGCAGCGACTGGCAGAGATGGAGCTCTCTAACCAGCTGGAGAGGAAGAAGGAGGAACTGCGGATACTGTCAAAGCACCTGGAGGAAGAGAAGAAGAAGACTGAAGCTCTGCTCTATGCTATGCTTCCCCAGCACGTGGCCAACCAGCTGAAAGAGGGGAAGCGAGTTGAGGCAGGTGAATGAGCAGGATGCATTTGTGTTGTGTAATTCATGGACCAGGAGATGGTGATAGAGACACTGGCACAGCCCCTTTGCCACTGCTGTGGAGCACATTCACTCAGTGACATTCATGGGTAGGAGGACCACAGATCCTTAATCTTGCAGATAATGAAAAAATAGACTCTTCTTTCAAAGAAAGCTTCGGAAACTATTTGCCAAAATTATTCCTTAGGAGGTGAAAGGTGGTAGCAGCTGCCCATTTAGCGAACAAAACTCAGTGTTTCAACAGTAATTCGAGATTTTGGTTTTAATGTGGGTATACAGGAAATGAGAGCTCAGAAATGAACAGAATAAAGAAATTGGTCTTTCCTAGAAAATTCTCTTGGTTCCTCTGTGCTATCTATAAACACAGAATCATGATGGTTCCCATTGTTAATAAGGATGGCTAGAATATGGTTAAATTCCCTTTAGTAAGCACATACAGGGAGCTAGAAGTAAAGAGCTAAGTATATCCTGTATATGATATATTCAGATGCCTGGATTGTTTGAGATGTGTAATGATTCTTGTATTTGATATACTCTTATATCAACATTTCTCCATCTCAGAACACTTGTCTGAGTATTACAACTGATAGGTCATATGTCTTAAAAGAATGATCTTTGCAAAGAAGTCACAAAGGGATGTTGTGATTGTCCAGCCATTACAAGCACTTACCACTAATCTTTCTGCTCACAGGAGAGTTCCAGGAGTGCACTATATTGTTCAGTGATGTTGTGACCTTTACCAACATCTGTGCCCAATGTGAGCCTATTCAGATAGTTCTCATGTTAAATTCAATGTACCTGCGATTTGACAGACTGACCACGGTGCATGACGTGTACAAGGTATGTACTGACTGATAAAGGCTGTAGAAGTAGTCTGGGAAAAAAAGGTGGTATTGTTTTGGTTTTTCGTCTTTAAATGCAATTAAATCCTCTTCACCTTTTTTGTAAACCATAAAATACTGTCTATTTGAAGTGTCCACACAAACTAAACCACAGGTGGAATCGTGATTAATGATGTTTAAAATTTTTGGACAGGAATGTAACATCTGTCACAGTCTAAAGTCTCTTTCCACAACACTAATACCAGAATGGATGTTCTTTCATACATCTCTCTCTCTCTCTCTCACCTTTATCAAAGGCCTCTCCAACATGACAGGATATCCTGGTTTATGGACTAATTTGCATAATTTTCCTAGTTCCTTTATTTCAACCTGTTGTGAATAGGTCACTATGTCATTAAGTGTCTTCCTTGGTGGAGACATATAACATCATAAAAAATACCCAGATAATACCTAGACCTTTATTTTTTTTTATTTAATGGAAAACTTCAGCAGTGATATCAATCTCCTGGTGACCCCAAAGAGCACTGACTAGATCTAGACTATAATGTACCTGTGGTCTCCAAACCATGCTGGAAGGATCAGAGCCCTGGTTGACCTGTAATATCAGTGTTATTAACATCTCCAGAATTACCCAGATTTGATGAGCTGAAGAGCAGGTTCTAAGTTTCTGTCTGTCCCAAGCACATTAAATATTTAGAAAGGCAGAAATAGTAAAGGGTGAAATCCAAATCTAATTCATTCCTTGTTCAGGCAAGGCACGCAGTTCATCCCACCATAAATTGTACTGGGAAATCAGAGGCATTTCTGCCTTGGCAAGGAAATTGTATTCAATAATTGAAGCATCCAGGATATGGCCCACAGATTTTAGGATAAATTAGCATCATATTCTGCCTAAATCATCCATCATGAGTAAATGATCTGTCACTATAATAATCTCCTTTTGATGCCTGTATATAACTCCTATTAATACTGAAGGAGGTTACTAGGGTACAGAGGGGGAAGACAAGATTACTATTACAGGGAATTGAGAAATGGAATAGTGAAATTGATTAAAGAAACTTGGCCCAAGCTTATAAACATCTGAAGTTATGAATAAATCTTAAATCTCCTACTACAGCTGAAAAATAATTAGGGTATCTATTTGCATTAGTGGCTTTTTACAGTTGATTTTAATTTGTTACAGAAAATTACTGAGGATTTAGCTATCTTGTAGAACGCGTGGACAGGAACAAATTCTTTGAGACTGATATAATGAACAGTTTTAAGTCATTAGGTTAATGAACAAGCCCAAATATTAAATTATGTTTCCACTGTCCTATTGTGGTGTTCATTTTTAAGAAATCCAGTTAATATAATCTAAAAGTTGTCTTGTTTACTGATGCTAAATGTGACAGTGAAGTCTCATAAGAGCAGTTTAGAAAATTTCCTTACCGTGTAAGTCTTCTGCAATGAATTTTAAGCATTTGAGAATTCTCTGTTTCAAGTAGGCCTGTCCTATTACCAGCAAAAATTCTGGTACAGGGACAAAATCCAAAGTGTTTCTCAGGTCCTTTATCATACACTTCAAAGAGTCTGGATGCCTGAAGGAGGACAAACCCTTCAATATTTGTCTTGCAGGCTGCAGCTGTTGTTGGAAAGCAGCTGTTTGTAAGGAAGGATGCTTCCAAACTGCTTAGCTCACACTGCATTCTCTAGCATCCTGGAGTTTGGAGGTTCCTTAAGTTGATGTGAATCCCTTAATCATCAGTGAATGGTCTCTCTTGCTTTATTGTGACTTTTAAAAAAATAAATCGCTCTTAAATAAGGAACATGCTTTCAGCACCAGTTGTGAATTAGAGCTAATTAATACATAAATCTGTCAGATAACCTCCTGGCTCAGGAGTCTGTGCCTGGGGATAGCCCTTTGCATATAGATCTGCCCTAGGTAAGAGCAAAGCAAACAGTCTGACACTTGCACAGCAACCCTTACTCCTCAGGGTCTCTGTCACTGGTATCTAAAGTGGGTCAAGTAAGCAGGGACACAATGCAATGAAATTTTTAGTGTGGAGTGAAGGAGAGGATTTCTGTCTCAAGGAAACTCACCTGTGCTAAAGCTTTTCGGTGATTGAAAAAACCTTTAGCAGAAGGAGGGGGTTGGTGCAGCCTCTAGCAGCAAAACATTAACCTGAGCAAGATGTACATGGCATGCTCACGTGCTTGTCCCTCTCAATTAAAGGTGGAGACAATTGGAGATGCCTATATGGTGGTAGGTGGGGTCCCTGTGCCGGTTCCCACTCACGCTGAGCGAGTTGCTAATTTTGCCTTGGGGATGATAATTGCAGCTAAAGGAGTGCAGAACCCAGTTTCTGGAAATCCTATCCAAGTAAGTCATTAATGCAATGATGCATGTGTGTCTGCTTTTTGGGTTGGGCTTCTGGTTATTGTATTGCAGCAGGACCTCAAAGAGCTGCTTCTGACTCCTCTGACTTTGAGTGAGGCCCGCATGGGTACATTTTTCATGAGGAGCCTCTCCTTGTGGAAATTTGATATCTTCCTTGTGTCCAGTGTTGTGTTGAGATGAACTTTTAGATGGCTGAATAGCAATAAGAAAGATGTTAAGTAACAAGTGACATTTTTGGGGGGTGTTTTATGTCTTTGTAAAGATTCGAGTTGGGATCCATACAGGTCCTGTCTTGGCTGGAGTTGTTGGAGAAAAGATGCCTCGTTATTGCTTGTTTGGAGACACAGTGAACATAGCTTCCCGGATGGAGAGCCACGGTGTCCCCAGTAAAATACATCTGAGCTCCAGTGCCTATCAGTGAGTAACTGTGATGGAAACTTTACCTGTTCAAATCAGTGCTAAAAACCACTACCTTGGCAGCTGCAGTGTAGATGGTGCTGCCTTAGTCACTGATTTAAGGAAGTTGTAAAGGAAAATCAATGCTTGTAAAGAGTTTTATTTGTTGTGATTATTCCAAATGTACTTATATATGGAGACAGAGATTTGAGAGTCTCCCTCCTAGAGAGCAAAATATTAAAAAAAATAATTGTGATAGCTTATTTGGAAACCCTGATAAAGTGATGCAGATGCTAGAAAGAAGAACATTTAATAATAAAAGCTTTAAAATCTCTCTGAGCACAATAATTTGTAGTGAAACAGTTTTATTTACACTGACTAAGGATTAACTGCTTAAACAACTATCCTCTTCATGCTGTGAGTAATTTACTTTCCTGAAACTCATGTTAGTAAAAATTAAATTTTCAAGAATTTAGTGCCTGTGTAAAATCTGTATGCAAGAGGTGGAAGCAAAGACAAACTGCAAAGGAAGGAGTACAACAACATTGTCTGGGCACACAGGAATGATACTGGGAAAGCGGGAGCTCAGCTAGCATTGAAATGGGCAAGGAAAGTTCAGAGACAGTCAGGGGAGCTTCTGCTGTGTTAGCAGAGAACTATAAATGGAAATGTGGACCTGTTGTGGCAGGTGATTTAGAGACAGTGGCCTGAAGAAAGGCTGAGTTACTCAAGGCCTTCTTGCCTCAGCAGTCACTGATGAGGTCTTCAAGGTCCCTGCACCAAGAGTCAGGGTTCGAGGAGTAGGTGAAGTACCAGTATTGGAAGAGGATCAGATCAGGGGTCTTTTGAGAAATCTCAGTCTATGGAAATGTATGGGAGCAGTTGGGATATGAGATAATGACAGAGCTGGATGATGGCACTACAGTGCTGCTGTCACCTTTGGAAGGTCAGGGCTATTGGCACTGTGGCAACTGAAGAAAGACAGATGTTACAGCTCCATGGAAAAATGGCAAGGAGGACAGGGTGTGAAACTATAGCTGATCAGCCTCATGTCAGTCCCAGTGGAAATCAAGTCCTCTTGGAATCCATTTTTGGACATAGAAAGAAGGCAATTGGGAATAGCAAGTCTGTATGTAA
Source organism: Pachyramphus minor (assembly GCA_013397135.1). NCBI lineage: Eukaryota > Metazoa > Chordata > Aves > Passeriformes > Tyrannidae > Pachyramphus > Pachyramphus minor. The sequence continues at coordinate 1,066,377 of VYXB01010734.1, forward strand.
AATAAAGGAGTAAAGCATGCTTGCCAGACCTGATTGCCTTCTCTGATGAAGTGACTGGAGATAATTCTGTCTAGCTGATATTGGCTGCCTCAGTTCTTAATTTCTATATAGTGGTCAATAAGAGCCCTTCACCACTCTGAAGTATTTGTCTATGTGACCCATTGATTTTTGATCAGGTTGTAGATGTTAAACCATAAAAGCACAGCAGGTCTGTTGAAACAAACCCTCAGTTGTTCACAAATCAAGACTGTTTTTCCCAAACTGTTGTGATTTCATTACTTAGCTCTTTTAAAATATCAGTGTCATTTTTGCTAATCTTGAATTTTCATGTGTCATTTTGTTTCTGATACTATAGGTGCCTAAAATACAAGAATTTCGAGATTACTGAGAGAGGAGAAATAGAAGTAAAAGGCAAAGGGAAAATGCACACATACTTCCTCATTAGAAATAAAACTGCAACTGAGAATGAGATTATGGGAAGGCCAATGAAAGACTTAGATTCTGGCCATGAATCTGTTCAGTCTTTTCAAGAAGGCAGGACTGAAACAATACCAAGTTCTCATCAGCCAGGTAGAATCAACTTGACATATCTTTTCCTCCTTGAACAAGTGAATGTTAATACAACCCAATTAAATGCCCTTTTCTATTCTTCTTTCAGTTACTCAGACTCAGCCAGAGAAGGACCAGACCCCAACTATTGCAATGAAGTATGTTGACGGCCCCACAGATGCCCAAAACAGCCTCCAAAGAAGAAATCAGAGGAAAATTGCAGATTTAACAGGTAATTATTTAGTTACCATTTCACAGAGACAACAGAACTAGGAAGTAACTGAGGCTTAATCTTGCAGGTTCTTTATATTCCTTTTCTGAATAACCATTGTTGTAACTCGAGCCAGAAATTCATGCCGACATACACACATTGGTGAAACACACTTCTGCACACTGTTTAGGGTCAGACAAATTTCACATTTGGAGCAGTCCCAGGTGTTAATTGTGCACTAGGGAGAAAGAAGCTGACAGTGCTGTAAAACCCCAGAGTCCTTCTGGCAGTGCAAATAGATAAATGTTAGACAGCTCTTCACAGGGACAGACCCGATTGTTCATGTACACATCCTTTGCTAGAAAACATGCAGTTATGGGGAAGCTTTTGGAGTCAAGCCTGAGAAAGAGTGACCTCAGTCCTCAGGCCAGTCTCCTGCAGGAGTCACAAGGATTTATTGCCATGCTCATGTTCTGTGACCGAAGTTTATTCTCCTTTGAGGTAGCTGATACTGAGAGATAACAGATTTGATGCTATAACAACCTAATCTAATGCAGTAAGTCTTGTAGTTCTATTTATGTGCTTTGTGGATTTTATACAGACTAAATATGTTGTCACTAATTACTAGAAAATATTTTACTCCTTTCCCTCCCACCTGCTTAGACGTGGCAGTTAATCTAGTATATGATGTGCTGACAAACAGAAACCTCTATGATCATGAAAAACTCACACTGCAGGAGTGTTTCCTTTCAGGCAAAACTTGTGATTCCAAAAGCGATGGGAGTCTCCATGGCAACCAGCATGCAGATGATGGTCCTCCTCCTCTAAACCAGGGAAGAGTCAAACCTGCTTCTGAAGAGCCACAGAACAGAAATGTTCGCTCTAATTTTTGCACTTTACTCTAAGTTTCTTAGTTCTACATTAAACAGAGAAATTTTATTATGATTTTTTGCATTTTGCTGTTGTGGGACTGTTTTTTTTATATCTAGCACCACATGATTTTGTAAAAAAACCACAAAAAACAGGAAAAAAGAACATTTCATCACAGTTTTCAGTAAAAATAAAATAGTGGAGGTTATTTTTTTTAAACAATCTACACATGCTGTATAATACTCCCACTGGAGAAGGAAATCCTTGCCAGATGCTTTAAAGATGTATTTTTCAGCTTCTGCCATGTCTTTGAATATCCCTGTGTAAAAATCACTTTTTGGTATCTGATGCAGCAATTGAGAAAGAGGTGACTCATCCAGCTAGAAATATTCCTACTCAAATGAGCACTTGCCATAAAAGAAACATTCCCTGAAGTGACCATCTGTCTTGACTTCAGCACAGCCAACAACTTCGCCGTGGAAGGTTAGCAGAGTTTGATCTGCATTTTAACTGGTATAACAGCTTAATCTCTTAACAGGTCTTTTGATGGGCAAAGGAATTATGCAGTAGAAGTGTAGAATAGATCTAATGCAACCTGTATTTTTGCATCCTGAAAAGAAAATAACGTGTACTTGATAGCACCCAACAGTAAAAAAAGCCTCTGTGACCTTTGAACCAGCCATCCATGTGTAGGTGGGCGCAGAAGGACGTGTAAATCGTGATGTGGCATCAAATTTGTAACAACACTGGAGGACTGCTCAAGGCCTACGAATTATTTGAGACCTTCAAATGAGTTTCCAGTTTATTTATTTCTCAATTTGTCACCCCAGCTAAACAAAAATAAAGTTTCAAGACTGCAGAGGGAGCCTGTCAGTGCTGTCACTGAGAACAACAGCATTAAAGATCAACATCACTTACCTGGTGTCAGAGGCTGCTCAGCTGAATTACTTCCATGCTGATACATTCTTAGATTATGCCTGAGCAGAAATGCCAGGGAAAAACTGAAGTTCATCTGTCATGGATTTCAGACACAGGAGTAAAAATACAATGGATATAAAGGTTGTGGACAATTCAGTGCATCATAAATTGTGCTCTCGTTCCTATAAATGGAGCTTGGACTGGGTAGGTGACTTTGACAGGAGATGCACCCTGCACACTGGTTTATTACCTTTGGGCGTGGATTCATTGTCTAAGGGTGCCAGCAGGAGACAGTTTGAACTTTGAGCAAGAACTCACTGGAGAAGGCGATGATGTTACTCCTCTGTAACAGTCTGGAGCGTCACATTTCCACCTCTGTGTCCGCGGCAAGAGCCAGGCTCTTTAAACACCAGACAGAGAGGTAAGACTGATGAAAGGCATCACCTCCTCTTTATAGTATAACAAGATGAAATTTCACCTGGTTAGATTTTTTTTCCCCCAAATCTCTGGGCGCTCTACAGCTCTGTCTACATGAAGGGACTGGTAAAAGAGGATGTGAAGAGCAAAACCGTCAGTGCTGTTGTCCACACTACAACTATTTCAGAGGGTTTCAGAGGGACTGAATACCTGTTAGCTGTTGGAGCACCTTATAAGCACCTCCTCTGACTTAGTTTCATCCAGAAGAGATCCATTTGTGTGCTCTGAGACCACTCTACAATGTGAAACAAGGTAAGGTAAGTGGGTTTGCCCAGGAAATTCACTGAGGAGTGTAGTGCTGACTGACTGAAATGCTGTTGTAGGCACACTCCCTAACAGGAGCGCTTTCCACTGCATAGCTGAGCAGCACTGTGCAGGGAGGATACAGTTTTCTGAATGGAAAGCTTTTTTTAATTTCTTTGGATTTTGCTATCTAGGCATTGTTCATTATTTTGGCAAGGGACAGATCTATTAGGTTGATGATCAATAGGTTGACAGATCAATAGGTTGATGCTGCACCTAAGGATTATAATTGTTAAGTTGGGGATCAAGATTTCAAACATTTGACTGTGTGCTACCCTCAGACACACAATGTCTAAACTTCACGTTCATCCTCAGTAACTTCTCCCCACTGTTCATGGATTTGTGCTCCTGTATTACAACCATAGCTTTAAAAAACTTCCCTAAAGACAGATAATACCCCATTTCTCTCTCACAATGACACAAATGTGAAACAACAGTTAAATCAGCACTATCCCATTGATTGAAATCTGGAATAATCTCTGATGAGTCTTTTGTCTCCAGCCTAGAGACATTTTCACTACTCTTCACATGTCATTTAACCAATGGCAGTGGTGGACTCCATCACTATTGGCATTCACTATGAGATATAAAGCCATTTTAGTCCCAAGCACAAGTGTGACACAGGAATTTACATCTCTCAGTGGCCAGTGCTAGTCCAGGAGGGAACCTCCTGCTGTCTCAGCTGCTCTTGCAGTCCCACACCTGCATGGCTGAATACCACTGACCACCTCTCTGGAATAAGGAATTTCTGGTCAGAAATTGTCCAACAAGCCTGGCCATCAGTGAGTAGGGTTTAGTATATATTCTGGGGTTTAATACAGATATATTACAGAGTACTTTTGGGTAGAAGCTCAGAGCTCCTCTAAACTTGTATAGATCCTCTTGGGAAGAAGAAAGGAAAGGACCATGGTGTAATTGTTGCCAGCATCTCTCTGTCTTTTAACACTCGCTTTGCTTATACCTGCCCTTTTGGCACTGAACCATCTATGGGTGTTTAATATTGGAATGTTTTAATTGCCCTTGAGTGTTCCATGGTAAGTTACTTCACGCTGTACTGTGGTAAAAATGATGTGCTAAGTGGTTTCTTTGTGGCCTCTGGTACAATCTGGTTCTCCTGGAGATACAGAGCTAGGTCAAATCTGCACAGCTGCTTCTAAAAATTAATGTGCCTGTGTATCATCATATGTTCTTAAATCTGTGGGCACTGCTAAAGACTGCAAAAACATAATTAAAAAATGAATCCATTAATACACCGACTGCTATTTGTCAATGGCTACTTTGATTCCTGTCCCTCTTTTCCCTTCCATCTTTTCTGTTCTTTTTTTCCCTTGAAGTATACAGAAGTTCAAGACCATTATAACTCTAATAAATGTCCAGTGAGTCTAATTTCTTGACTGCACACACAAAGTTATATCTATTTGTGTAACATCAGCACTCCTCTACAACTGACATTGTCACATGCTTACTAGTATGCATTCTTAGTGTCAGTCACATATCTACAGTAAACTGACATAAAAAGGGTCGGAGAAGAGAATTCCCAGTACTGCTTCATGGAAGCTGAGGCTTAGAAAAATGAAGAGTTGAAACTTTTGGAGTTGTCTAAAGCATATGGATTCTAAAATCCCATTAAATCTGGTGTTCAAACATCAGTTGTCAAAAGGTACCTTAAGGTACCTTAAAGGTCCAGTGGCCAGATTTTCCAAAACTGTAACTCTGCTGAGTGAAATCAACTGGATTTAGGTGCTTAACTGAACACAGTGTCTAGTTCCTGACAATGATGTTTTCTTTAAAACATTTAGAAATTAGAAATTTAGTGCCCTGTGATGCCTTCTAAAATGGGCTGTTTGCTAAACTTTCCAAACTGGAACCTTGTTTGCTGGAAGTCATTAATTCGTTACATCTGATATTACAATGCAACTCTCTGTGGATCCAAGCTGAACATAAAAATACGCAAATAAAATAGCAGTGAAATTGAAATTATTACTTTGGTGGTGAGAATATATTAAAAGTGTACTTGAATATACAAAACATGGTGAGTTTCAAAATGAAAAAAAGGAGCACAGATTTTTATACAAATATACAACTTCATGGAAAATCCAGAAGGGATTTTTTTTTCCACCAGGTCTCTGCTTTTGCTTTAGGAAACTGAGGAGTTTAAAATCAGACAATGAGATGAAAATCTTCCATAAAGTTATCAGTACAAACATCTACTCTTCATGCATTCTCTATAGAAAATTCAATCATCAGTGCCATCTGTACATAAAGAAATAGCAATGTGCAGTATTTTGATTCCATAAATACTTGTAATCAAAATAAACACATGGGACACTATACTATACTCATATTAACTAAAACTAACAAGCACTGTTCATTTTTTACAAGCTGTCTCTAGTTCTCTCTCACATTTATTTTGCACCTGTTTGCTGAATTTGTGCTAATGACTTCTGATCCAAGCTGTGCTGAGAAGGCATTCCTGAAAAATTCTGATACTCACAATTCTTCCTATTTTGACAAGGTGTACAGCCTTTAGTCTCCATCTGGGTAAACACACCAAGTCAGAAACAGATTTGGAGTCACATTTTCATACTGATGGGTATTTAGTTTCCCCTGTGCTCCCTTAGAGGTGAACCTCAAATGAACGTAAGCAGTCATTGCCAAGGTTTGCAGAAATTCAGGGTGACATTAACTGGCTCTGTAATGCTTTCTTACCTTTGCTGTATTAGTACTGTGAAGTTTGAAATTTCTACCTACAGAGAACACCTCACAGGCTCCTTAGTAACTCTTACTTTGTCATTTGCATGAAACACCTTCCTGTCCATGGAATCAGCAAACACAAGCAGTGATGAAGATTATGCTTTTTGTGACAAACACATCAAAACCAGCTTCAACAGCCTGTTTGCATCAGTCCTGAGGTAAAGGTCCTTGAAATGTGTTGCTCAGAAGCACTGTGTGGAGGTACCTTTGCCTTGTGTGGCTTCATCACTGTGTATGGGCTTCCAGCTGACTTTGCCATTGCTTCTATTTTCCGGCTGAACATTGGGCTGTGACCCGAAACACAGGCTGGGTGATGCTCTGTGGGCATCCTGCCAAAGCGTTTTGCAATAGAGGAACCTGACACACAGCTATCATTTAAGGCCAAATTCTCTCAGGGGATCAATAGCCCTTTAAAAATTCACTGGCTCACATGTCCTTTTCAGCGATGCTCATCAGATGTTTTGTGCTCTGATTTTCTGGACTTTTGGGGGAATCTTGCTTTTCAGCAAATGGTGACATATCCACTGGTAAGAGGAAACTGACAGCCTTTACTTTAGCCCTGGAGAAAAGAAAAGAAAAAGTGTTATGAGGATTACAAATGTATAAAACATGCAAAGAAAGTAAAAAAAAAACCAAACAAGCAACCCAGCAAGCAAAAGCTGAATGCTTTCAGCCCTTATATGCTGCGTGGAGGCAGGATTTCGTGCCATTCACAGGCTTCCCAAAGGACCAAGCATAGTGCTGCCTGCCTGTCTGCTGGAAGCATCTACTTTTTTCCATGGAGTCTCACATCTGTCTATTGGTGCCCAATGTGTGTGTGCAAAGCCACGTGCACACACAACCCTGAGGGTGCACATGCACCCAGGGGTCCTCCAGTGGCTTTATGTATTTATCAGCACCCAGCTACTGTCAGCAGGTGTGAGAATGGTGGTTTCCAGGTGTGCACATGGTAAATTACACCAGAGGCAGAAACATCCTCCTTTATGTGTCCCAAAACCGGTTGGTTTGGCATGTAAATGAATCAGTTACGCAGAGCTTTAATTTTTATTCTGACTGTCCTCTGTGATGCTTATCAGCTCACTCAGGCCCTTGGGGAACACAAGGAAGGAAAATAATGACAATATTAAAATACTTAGGGATGGTTACAGGGCAGAGGACCTTGCCCCTTCTCACCTGAGACCCATCTCACTGGAAGGTGAAACCACCAAACCTGAACACCCCAGTGGTGACATTTGTACCAAACAGGCCTTGTACATTTTGTGATTTCACTATAATAGGCCTAAAAACAGTTCTCATCCTCTCTTATCCTGCATTCAAATATTTAATGTCTTTTTTATTTACGAAACACAAACAGAAATCTCTTGGTATAAATAATGCTTTGGCATATAGGAATTAAAACATTTTAAACATGCAAACAAGTGATGATTTGTTAGCAGTGCTGTTATTTTATTACTTGGATGCAACTGCACTGTAAATGCAAGGTGATACTTATACAGAGTTAATTTTAAAGCAAAAAAAATTCAGCATCCAATACAGGATTATAGCCTTGAAGCAAAATGTGAGAAAGCTACAAGGAGAATTGGAAAACCTGACATGAAGCAGCATGTTGGGAAGCAAAAATGTCATCCCTGTAAAAAATTAACCTTAATAAGCTTGCTGAACTCATTGCTAGAAATTATCCTACTAGTGAAAAGCTAACTAAGGTTGGTGCCTGAGTTAGACCTTTGGGTGTATAATGGAAGCATCCACCTTTAAGACTAAAAAAGATATTAGATTTTTTTTTGGTGTAAGAAACACAGAGTTTGTGCTTCAGGATATTACGCAGCCTGCTCAGGGAGGGCATTTGGTAAAAAGCTCTTTCTGTAGCCATTTCTTCTCCTAAAGAAGCCAGCAGTGAGAGAAGGTGAGTCACGGTGCCACTTGCTGCTGTTCAGCCTGGCAAGGCAGCTCTAATGGGGGTGATAAAATCATCAGCACCGTCCTGTGGCCGTGGGGTAACCGGTAGGTCCCAAGGCAGTGGATGTAACAGATCTGTGCTGCTATTTTGATTGCTTTGAAAGCTCTTTCCCTTTATGAGCAAGCAGCAGTATTTGCCGTTGCCATCCTGCACACTGACCCCGTGTTTCCCACCACGCACGCCTTCCACGTGAGCTGGCTCGAGGGCAAACCTCTCGGAGTGTTCATGTGCACCAAGAGTCTTGAGTTTCCCTGAGCCCAGTGGAGCATATGCAGAAATCCAGAGTTACAGGGTCACGGTGCTTTTGAAAATGATATGAGTTCACTGCCAGGGACTAAATTTAGGTGTCTAAATGCTGTAAAACATCTGACCCTGAAATGTCCTTACTAGAAAACCCAGGTGCCTCTGGAAACTTGGCCTCGTTGTCCGTTGCAGCCTCTCGGTGAAGAGCTGAGCTCCGAGCTGCCTTTGCACAGGGAGCGAGGGGCTGGGCACTGGTCTGCTCTGAGGATATATTGCTGAAGGGGGTACAGAATAAAAGCTGTCATGACTGGCCATGTGGACAGGTACACCCACACAGGTGGTGCAGCCCACTGCAGGTGTACAGCCCACCAGGGTGGCCACTGGAGCCCCTCCCCAGGACACACGCAGGGAGACCCATGGACTTCTCTCTGCTCAAACACTTCCTTTGAGGCCATTTGGATTATTTTGCTTTTGAACACAGCATGGTCAGGCTGAACCCAGGAATTGACATGGATTCCCAGGGTGGACAGATCACTACCAGGAGGTGACTGAGCTATCATATATCACAGTCTCATTACTGCTGCTACTAGCTTTAGTTGTTGCCCTGTCTTGGAAAGCTTCTCATCAATGATCAGAGGAGCTCAGGGCTTGTCCAGCAGCCGTCTCACTGAATTTAGAAGCCATCCTGAGACTGCTTTTCTCAAGGCTGAAAGCATTAACTTGAAATGCTTCAGTTACAGGGGAAATACAATACAGTACATCTAATTCCATGAGCCATAGTAATCACACTTCCAAAGGCATAGTTGAGAGTTCCCTGGTATCTCCATGGGTTTTTTCCTGCTAGTTTAAAAATCCCCTTCAAGTTTAGCTTGTCAGAACATCACATCAACCTGCAAAATTCTGCCTGGCTTTAACAGTGTGAAGATTTCAACCCTTTTCTCTCTCCCTCAGCCTCTCATTTCTGTAGCAAATTTAACCTTACACTACCACAGCCAAACCTCAAACATTGCAAGGGGGAGCAGGACAGCTTCTCCAAAAGAGGTCTCCAGCCTGCTCAATGCCCGTACACATTCAAACAAAGATTTTGCTGATAACAAACTAAGACCCAGAGCAATGTCTATATATGTTATTAGAGCTGTGGTGCTGTGAAGGCAAACCAAACCTACCTGCACCTATAGACGTGCTCCTGAAACAGCTTCGTGTTGCTGGAGTGGCTGTAGGACAGACAGCTGGATGGTGATTTTTCAAGCCCTTGCTCCTCTTCCCTGGTGAGCTGTGCTGCAGCAGGAGGGGCTGGTGGCCAGGCACTGCCTGGCACCTCTGGGAGCCCATTGCTGGAAGGCTTCCTGCCAGCCCGGTGGGACCTTGCACTGGAAGGAGCAGGAGCTGGTGAGATTGGGGGGTAGCGTCTCACGGTCATGGCGGTATCTGAGAAACAGAAGGAAAAGCAGAGCTGGAAACAGTTAATTCAGATATCCTCAATATATTTTTGGAGAATGACTTTTTACATTGGCAGATAGTGAAACAGTTTTAAACTAAAAGAGGGGACATTTAGATTAGATGTTAGGAGGAATATCTTTACAGTGAGGGTGGTGAGACACTGGAAGAGGTTACCCAGGGAAGCTGTGGATGCCCCATCCCTGAAAGTGTTCAAGGCCAGGTTGCATGGGTCTTTGAGCAACCTGGTCTAGTGTAAGTCCTAGTCTATGTCCTTGCCCATAGCAGGGGCATTGGAACTAGATGAGCTTTAAGGTCCCTTCCAACCCAAATATTCTGTCATTCTATTTTGAATCACTTTCTTTGGGCTCAGAAAAGCTTTGTATGTGGTGAGAATGAGAGGCAGAGAAGGTCAGACAGACCCTTTGGGTCTTACCCTTTCCCCTAGTAGGCAGCTGGAGAGGAAGAGCCACAGCTTTCCCGCTTGCCAAAACTCCAGGCTGCTATTCCCAAACTGATGACATCTATGGCCACAAGCAGCCCCGGTTTAAGAGGCCTTCAGGTTGGTAACCTGGCCATTGGGTCAGTGAGCTTGGCAGCAGCCACCTGGCTTCACGTCAGTCCACTAGTGCTGTTCAGCTTCTCATCTTATACATTCACAGGTTTGTCTCTGTGGAAACTTGTGGGGCCATTTCTCCAATACTTCTCACCAACCAACATTTTGCTCTAATTCCTGATTCATTAAATCTTCCAGAAGTCACAATCAGGTTTCTAAAACCGAGGAATATTTCTGTTTTTCTCCTCCGATAAAACTGTGAAGAGAACGTATTCCTACATACTGGCCCCTTTCTGTCTCAGCCAGAACTAACTGCATTATCAGCAAAACTAAACTGCACATCTGGCATGATGTATGCAGCCAACTCATCATTATTTGTTATTATTTGTAGCGTTTTTTTCATCTTTTACTAAGGCAAGAGAGGTTATGGCATGGTTACAACTGTCGGCCCTTTTCTCCTGGAACACTGAGGGGACAGGCATGGTCAGGATAGTCCACGCCTGTGAAAACCCAAAGCAGTAAGTCAAATTCTGCTTAAACAAAGACAAACTGAACTCATTGAGTTGGATTCTTTGTTTGAGCAGCAGTAAAATACTCCACTAAGCTCAGCTTGGGGGATGCAGTACCACCCTAAAAAGACCACAGAGCAAGACACCCAGTTATGGTGGGTAGAGGTGTGAGCACAAAACGTGGCCAGAGCACTTTCACGGAGCTGATCAGACAGACAACCAGGAGCTCATCCCCCATCCCTGCAGACATGTAACAGCCAGGCTGTGAGATCCTGGATGGGCAGCACTCACGGGCGCCATGGACAGCCCCAGACAGCCCCGACTCCTTGGTACCTGTCTGCTCCTTTGGTGCAGGAGCAGGACTGGCTATGATGCTTCCCTGCAGAGGTACTGGAGAGCCAGCAGGTCCTTGCCCATCACCGTCGAGGCTCCTCACATCGCTGCTCCCACCTCCTCTCTCTGTTTCTCTCTCCGGTGGCACAACTCTCTGCCCGCAGACCTGCAGCTCTCCCTTCAGGGCCCTGTTTTCCCTCTCCAGCTTGTTGATTTGGGAACGCATCTTGCGGATGACCTGGAGGAGGTGTGCATTTCCCTCCATGGTCCCATGCCACGAAGAAGGCTCCCTGCTCTCCCGCAAAGCGCCTGCCCTGCAGAGAGGCAGGCAGGCAGACCTTGCCCTTAAATCCTCTGGACAATGGGAGTCCCTCCCCGCATGCCCAGCACGGGCCAGATCCGAGCACTGAGAGGGCTGGACCGAGTTGTCAGGTTACTAAGAGAGGGCCCATGATTTATTCATTCGGGGCTCGCGTTTCAGAGCAGCGCTGGCCTCCTACACCCCGCACAAATCACTGTCAACACGGTATTGATGTGCCATCGGAAAACCCGCCCGCCCCCTCGCTTGCCTCCGGCTTTGGTTTTCTCGGCATGGACCAAGGAGGACAGAGCCCATTTCCTTTGGTTTATCAAAAAAGGCACAGAGGGAGGGTTGCCCTTTGTGGGGCAGTGATTCCTCTCTCCTTTAACACAGGGTAAATTACTCTTTTTTGCTCTGTGCATCTGGAAAAGAATTAGCAATTTCTCACAGGAAAATTAAATTTCCAAATGAAAGCTGATATAGTGTAAGACCCCCAATATTAAAAACATATGCCAGCAGCTGTGATGGACAAATAGCTACACTAAAGCTCTCCTGGAAGGCCACAGCAGAGCCCAGGCCCTTTCTGGGCACTGAGGGAGGCTCACTGGAGTGGAGCACCTGCACCAGCATCCCAGGAGTGTAACAAGAGACAGATCAGGTATGATTCTTGCATTAGGAAGAGAAATGCAATCCCCTGTGCTTCTCTCATCACATAGTCCCTAAAGCCATCTTTCTGCTGGCAGTAAAATGCAAAAACCTGTGGAACATTCTTCCCACTCCCCAAAACTTACTTCAAAATGCAAAACTGAGAATGCCAGAAAGTCAGCAGGAAAATAATTTAACACACCTTTTGCTTTGAGGCCACTCACTTCCCAATATCTCAACAGTGACTCAGGAATATTTTAAAGAGAAGAAAAGACCTTTCAGCTGTGTGCACTTCCCTGCTCTGCTGCCGAAGGCTGGGGGAGGAAAGGAAAACTGCTGTGAGATGCTTTGAAAAACAAATGACTCAGTTTTATTTTTTCCAGAGGGTGTGTCAGAAGGACTACCATGAGGAAGCCACTGGGTCTATGAGGAAGGGCTGCTACCCAGCAGCTACTGGGAAGTTGGGAAGAAACTGCTGGAATTGAGAGAAAACCAAGGATGGAGTGAGGAACTCTGCCTTGGGGTATATGCCCCCATGTGGGTAGTGCTCCTTTCTTGGAGCAGCATCCTCAAAAAGTGCTTCATAAGTCAAAGTGGTTCCTGCAGGTCACGCTGTGCTCCCTCCCCTGCTGACCCACAGCCACACGTTGTGCCTAGCAAGGGCAGGAGGGACTTGCTATACAACCTGCAGGAATACTCACCTATGCTGATTTTTCCAGTGACAAAGGCACAAGGCTGTGGACCAGGAGCCATGAGTGTTGCTGGTCACCTCCTGGGAACCTCTCCAGAGGGCTCTGCATGCAGAGGGATGAAATAAATGTGAGTTCTCAGGATGCAGATGAAGCCCACAGGACCTATGACCTCTCATGCAATCACAATGTGAGGGGAGGAGCAAATCAGGCCCTGAACATTTTCCTGCCTTCTGCTGGGCTGGCATGCTGGGCTGTTCTGGGCCTGGCATGCCAGCATTAACCTTGGCAGAGCTCCTGGAGCTGGAACTGGACATGGCAGTCCTTGCTCCAGCCCACCTAGATCACAGCAGCAAGAGGTGTCAGCTTATGCTGAGCTTTTTCCTCCCTTCTAGAGAGGTGCATGTTGCTGTGGGCACAACAATATACAGATTCGAAGAAGTAAGCAAAGCTGGGCTTAAAAAAGGGCTTCACCCAGACTTCCATAACAGTGTAGGTGTCCCTGTGCTGGGGGCAACACATAGTGACCATTATAGGTCTATTTCTCCAGCAAGCAAATCAGGTACTGGAGCAGTGACAGCACCCAAGTGTAATTATAATATTGCAGCTGATCCTGCAGCAGGTGGGTTTCGCTGGGCAGGGACACTTGCCAACTCAAAAATTAGCTTACCCCTGCTGTAGCTGAAGACATCTGCTCCCCTGATCCCATGCCTGCTGCTTCTCTGGAACCAGAGCAGGCACAGACCTTTAGATATACCAGAAACTTCTGAGGAAATGGCTTGTAACCTCTTACAGCTGCTCCTGCCGCAACTCCTGCCCAGGGATGGGTGGGCAGGGGGCCAGATGACTCAGGAGTGTTGGACAATGGAAAAGTGGCAAAGGTACCTTTGCCACTGGGCTGCTCAGTGTGTTCCCTGTAAGCAGAAAGAGCTCTGTGAATGCAACTTTGTTTTTGTAAATTCAGTCGGGTCCAAGACGTTTGCTTGCCCTGCCAGCTCCCAGGTGCTGCCACTCCTTGTGCCACAGGTGGGAAACATCCTCAGTGCCTCTTAGCAGTGACACACTTGCAGGCTGCAGATTTTGGCTGGGTGTATCATCAGTGTGCCTTCCTGTGCCTACTACAAACATCTATAGCCATGTGGCTTTTGCTATAAAACACTTCAACTTTAAATAATTTAACAGAAAGGCCAATTTCTCACACCTGAGCTGCTTTGGCAAGCTGTGAGTGGTAGGACATGGACCTGGGTAAAATTGCATTCACCCTCAGTTATATTTGAACCTCTCCACTAGAAAGAATAACCAAAGATAGAGTTCCTGGCAGCTGTTGGGCTCAAGGAACCGCACAGCAATGTCTCCATGTGGCTGCTTGTGCATGTGCTCAGTGGACTGTATGAACAGCATACCAAGCAGTACTGCAGCACAAAACCTGTGAACACAACACAGAAGCCTTCTGGAGCAGCTTCATCCAAAACTGTGGGAAGCTCAGCTCTTTATGCTGCCACTGCTTGATATTCTGCAGCTCCCTGCAGAAGGGAAAGGCTGTGCTGAGGGTGGAGAAGGTACAGTGTGAGAACTGCCATCAGCAGAAAACTGCACCTGCACAGCCACCACCATCAGTAAACAGTTTTTATAATCATCTCACTTACCAAATCTTCTGTCTTGCTCCCCTGAGGTTAGAGAGAAAAAAAACCAAAGAGGACCTATTGCTACTCTAGTAAGATGGGGGTTTTTTCCCAATCAAATCACAACACTTTGTCCTTGAAAAATCAACAGCAGGTGTATAGATACTTCCTGTGACACAGTGCAGCCAGAGGTGTGTCATGCCTCCCAGTGGCAAGGGGAGTCCCTGTGGAAAAAGACAGAGCCTTCCTTCTCCAGGGCTAAACCCAACCAAGAGAGAGCACAAGTACCAGGCTTCTGCTGCCATAAACATGCACAAAATCACTGCTGTGATACCCACACTCTGCACTAGCACAGCAGGGGCTGAGGCTTCCCCTTCCCACCACATGTGCTGAGCTGAGTGTGGCTGGGCTGTCACAGACTTCAGTCTTTAAGAGAGTAGATGGACACAGAGGGACAAGAATGAATGAGGCTGGAGGTATTTAGCAATAAACACCCTTCCTTTTTGCCTGGCAACTACTCCTCCTAACTCACAGATTTCCATCCTGATGGTGCTTTGCTTCCCCTCTGATGCCTCTGCTGCTCCTTCACCCCTGCCTGCCACAAGGCACCACATCACACTGGTCCTATGGCATCTTGACTAAGGTCCAGCAATGCTGCAGTGTGTCTCCAGCCTTGCTGGGACAGGATGGGGGAGAAGCAGAGCAGCCCATTTGCCCAGACAGGAAATCTTAGGGAAGAGAGATGGCTCAGAGCTCCATCATCCTGGCATCAAGCCTAAAGCCCAGATCTCTGTCAGGGCTGGAGTCTCCAGGAGAGGTTTGCTGTTATGAGTCTTGAATGTCAGCAGCACTGGATTTATGCATCCTATAAAAAATGACCAAGCAAAAGCATAACAACAGCTCTAGTCAAGGTCAGTGCCAAACCCTTCCTATGGCCACTGTGCAAGAACTGTGACCCAAGTCCTTGCTGGATTTCTGACTTAGACATGTTTTACGCTTCACTGAGATGCAAAAGAGCCTAATTTTCTTCTGAATTCGACTTTACAACTTAAGGAAGTAAAAAAAGAATATTTCAGTTGATTTAAAAATTAAAAAAACACAGGTTTTTGTGTGCTGGTTCTGTTTTGCTGATTTACTTATCATCATTTTGCCCCTGTACATCTGAAGGGATTGAATACATCTAATGTCAAAATTTGATTCCATATTGGCCTTCTCCTTGTTTAATTCTCAGTGGCTTCTCCATTTTAATGGTAAATTAGGAGGCAAATGGTAAATTTAAGAGGTAAATTTATATATTTTCCAATTTTCATTTCTCTCTTTTCTTTCTTCTTGAAGTTTAGACATTTAGACCTTTAGGCATTTAAATTATCCCTATGCTTTACTCAGCCAGTAGTATTGGTTGAGGCTCAGCAGCAGGTTTGAGATTGATGCTCATATCAAATCTGTTGTCTTCCATGCAGTCAAAGTTAACAGCTCGAATGTGGTGGGACATGTGACACAGTCTGCAAGGCTCACCTGAGCCCAGCATGCTCACAGCCACAGCAGTGTTCCCAGAGGTGCTGCTCTGCTAGGCCAGGTCACATCTTGTTTTGAATGGATTTCATCTGCAAATGCTCAGTCATGCAAAGAAATGTACCCTTCTTGTGAGGAAAGGGTTTGACACAATAGATTTTGCAGCACAAATTGGAAATGTTCTAATAATTGGACAAACGGCTCAGCTTCTGAAGTTTGCTGGTCGTGTCTGTGTTTAATAGTTTCCTAACATGCCATGGACTCCCCAGGGAGAGTGCTGCTCTCAGCCCCAGTTCCCAGCCTGTGTTCACCCATCCAAGAGGTACATCCCTGTAGGGCCACTGCTGCTTCCTCAGGTCAGCCTGGGCTCCTCCCAGAACTG
This sequence comes from Pachyramphus minor, assembly GCA_013397135.1. NCBI lineage: Eukaryota > Metazoa > Chordata > Aves > Passeriformes > Tyrannidae > Pachyramphus > Pachyramphus minor. The sequence goes on from VYXB01010734.1 coordinate 1,082,645, forward strand.
AGCTTGCCTTTGGCTTTCACCAAGGCAGTCAGCTAATTATTCACTGACAAGATTCATTGCGGGGTTCTTTGGGGCACCCCCAGTTTTAGCTGTGGGAAAACCTCCCCCTCCTCTGAGCCAGCATCGCTCTGCAGACAAATGGGGAACCTGGAAGCCCATTTTGGTACATTCCCACAACTACAAATCCTAGAAAACATCCATTCTTATTCTGAAAAGTGTGACTTTTGGATCTTACCTATTCCACAGTTGAAATCTGCTATTCCTAATCCCCTTCTGAAGTTCAAAGGTGAGGTATGCTGGTGTTGGGGCAGTGCTACCATGCCTGCCCTCCCTCCTTCAGGGTGTTCCCCAGAAGCACAGCCCACCTACACACAGAAGAAAACTCCTTTTTCACTTGTGTAAAAGGGCTGAGACAGTGCCCTTGTGTGCAGAGCTCTGTAGGAGCACAGAGCAGCATCCACAAAGCCGCCCAAGCCGAGGGCGACATGCTCCTGCCCTACTGGCATATCCACAGCCTGGGCTGCAGCCAGCCCCACCACCCGGCACGGGAGCCGCCTTCCTGACCCGCCACCCACGTCTCAACAGAGCGTGAACAGCATCTGACTCATGTCACTTCTGACCAAAGCTGTTTTCTGAGCAAGCTTGGGCAGCAGAACGAAAATTACCCAGTGGATTGGCAGGACGAGCCTGGGAAGGCAATTGCAAGTCTGCATGAATGCTCTGTCCTTGACATTGAAGTGGGAGGAGGAAGTGCAGCAGCAAACCAAGTGGGAGGGAGATATGGGGCACAGGGACACAGGCTGCCTTTGGGACACAGATGTGACCAGCAGCTTTTGGAGAAGAGGTGGGGAGTGGTGAGGGCAGACCCTGCAGAAATGCTCACCAGCCTTATGTGCAGCCAGGCATGAGAGCCTACAAACCTGACTGCTTTCTATGCTTGAATGAGATCTTGCCTCACACTCATGACTAATTAAATGCTCCCTTTTAACCATGTCTGAATGGTGACTGTTGCTCACAGCGGGTTCAGTGAGACAGTTGTGGAGAGTGAGCTGCACAACCTCCCAGAAACAAAACAAGATGGCAAAAATCAATTATGTGTGTAAAGCATTCTCAGGTTTCAAAATCTCATTAGGTAACAATGGCACAAAGTTATTAATTAGTCTATTAAAAGTTAATTGTTTAACTTGTTAATGTCTATTAAGCATCCTTTTTCCTTTGCAAGGACCATTTGCCTGACTGTGCCTTAACACCCACATGGATGCAGAAAATCCCACACAAGCCCTCTTAAAAGAAGCCTCTGCTTGCTTTGGTGCCTGCAGGGAGCCAAACACCTGTGCAACACATTGAGCCTCTTGCCTGGTGTACACAGCACCGTATCTTATTAGTGCTGCTTTGATTCTGAGCATTTAAGGTTTCTGAAAGGGGTCTGAATTCCAGCAGGGGATGCTCAATACTTTCAAAAAACCAGGCTTAACCTGAACATGGGAAATGGAAACACCGAAATACGTGAGTCATGTCTGAAAACCTTGGCTATGGTTTTGGATTGGGCTGGCAGTGAGGCAAGGCTAGAGAAATGTTTCAAACTTTTCAGAGGGCACTTCAGGGCTTTGTGTTGCATTTCCAAGGCTCTGGGTGTCTGTCCCTTTAAATGGATCCTCAAGTTAGTGTGGAATAATCAGAATTAGTCTCTTTTATGCCAGCTCCCTGCAAGCACAACATATGCTACAGAGTACAAAACCATTCCTCATGCAAGAGAATCTATAAGCTCAGCTGGAGATTTTCATAATGAGGAGCTTGCAACTGGGCCCACAGTTACCTGTACAGAGCTTGCAATAGCTTTCAAATTAAACCAATCCCTCACTCATGGGAAAGAGCCTTGTGATTACACAGCAGCCCCAAGCAGAAAATCCAGCCTAAAATTCAAAATAATAATAATTATTTCTTATTCAGTTTTCTTTTCTCAAGCAAAACACACCATATAAAATGTATGTGGGGATATTTGAATCTCTGTAGCTATATCATGCCATATTTAATCTGTGCAAAAACATCTAAAACACGACTCAGAACTATAGGGAACACCACATTTGCAGGTCACAAAACCATTCACGGGGCAAGTAACACCCTCACATCTGTTCTCCAACAGAAATGAGTGATTATAGCTAACTGAAGCAGCACATGGGGAGAACAGCTTAAAAAGCACACCTGAAATGCAGCTTCTATAAGGTGGAGGGTAATTAATCAGAAAAAAGGGAAGCATGTATTTCTCTGCTGCCGTTCAGGGGGAGATGTTTACACTGAGATCTTCAAGATGCTTCAGTGAGTAATTAAGAATCACATGAAGAACCTCAACAACCTGGACAGAAAAGTCAGTAATTATGATTGCGCCTCTGCATTACTGAAAATTTTCCAAAAATACATGTACATTGTCAACTTAAATAAAGCGTTACAAGCAACCATGCACATATCCCATGTGGGCTGGGACTCCTGAAGGACTCTCATTACTGAAAGACAGACACTTGTTACTCTGAATCCCACCTCACTGTGCCTCAGAGATGCTCCTGAAGGCATGGGATGCCGGTGGCTGCCCAGGATTGATCCCAAACCTCTGTTGGGCACAGCTTCCCTGCAGGGGCAGCAGCACCTCATCCCACAGTGCCATGAGCCAGAACTGCTCAGGTATCAACGTTTTTGCATCTTGAGGCTATACTTATGGAATAGACGTACCACTTACTAAACTAGGAGGCTCTCCAAGATGAGCTCTCTACCATTCTGCCTTAACACCACTCAATACTCTCTTGCCTGATAGTCCAGACACTGCAAGAGCCTTCCCCTAACCCTGCTGGTTTCACTTTTACTTTTTCCCCTGTCTCCAAATACTCCAACACATGCATGGGAGGTAGGAAAGTTACTTGCTGTTTTCCATACCTAATATTTCACCCAGGAACTGTGAAGGACTTTTCTTGAAAAGAATATTAATGTTCTCATTTCCTCCACCAGCTGCCCAGTGAGCTGATGGCTGCCCAGAACTGCTCTCTGCAGACTGCAAAGACATGCTGGAAGGCCCTGTGTGGGAGAGCTGTGGGCACCCAGACTGAGGTCTGCATCCTATGCTGCTGGCCATGAGCCCACCCTGGTCTCAGCGGCCACCTGGCTTCCCACTCCCTCCACACAGGGTGAACCCCGTCCTGTCACAGAGTCTGCTCCAAAATTGGTACCGAGTGTGCCTTTCCCTTCTGCTGTACATGCTGCTGCCTGCACCAGGAAGAGGGGTTGGTTTAGCAGCCCCGCTTGCTGGAGTGAGCAGCACTGCCAGAGGCTGCCCCAGGGAGGGCACAGCCAGAGGGATCAGGTTCATTTGGAGTAAACTCCAGCACATCCCCGACTTAAGTAATTTTGAAACAAAAGCATCAATTTGGCATTTCCCATTAACCCAAATTATTCTGTTCAGTTTTAATTAGCAAATAATTTCAGTCGTGTTTTCCAGTAAGAGGGATTCTATGTTTGAAGTACAGGGCAGATGGGACCCAGCCCCGAGGGAGGCAGTGGGAATAGAGCTGTGTGGATGGCCACTACACGGGTTTGTAATGAGGCGGGGCTAATGATCCTGATGCCTTGTAATCTAAATGTCCCAGACTTGGCAGCTTAGAAAATGCACTGCTCCAGCACGTCTGATCTCTGGGAGGTCCTGACCCACTGTTCCTAAGTCGGTGCTCACATTTCGATCTCTCTCATGAGCCGTGTTCTGTGTGGTGCAGGCAGAGTGGCTGTTCCCATCACGGGGCTTACCTGGGAGCCGAAGCCAAGTGGGTGCTCTGCTGCATAGGAGCTGACCCCCGGCATCTTTGCAGCCCAAAAGACCCACAGCAGGTTTTCTCTCCGCTGTTGCAGTGTGCTCACCAGAGAGGGAGCCCTGCCTCTTCTTGTCTGGATGTACATATTTGGGGGCACTGCAAAAGCAAAAAACCACAAAGAAAACAACAAAAAGAAACCTGCCCATTCCATGCCGTGGCTACCAGACAGCCAAGGAGCAGGAAAGGAGCAGAAGGAGCAGGAAAGCTGTGTGGGGCCGAGAGGTCCATGCCAAGTGGTTCCTGCTCGAGCAGCTCATGCAAAAGCAGAGGGGATGAAACAATAGTGAAGCTGAAGATTCTTCCTGGTCATGGTTATAGTTCTACATGGGCTTAGCTGTTCTTTGCCTTTTGGATTAATTTTATCTATCTCAATACAATTCTCTTAAATAAGAAACATATTTTAGTTTGTTTAGGATTTTTCTTTTCTTTCTTCTTCTACAGCTTTGAATGCTTTCCTCCAAATCCCATTTTTCTGTTCTCATTTGATATTTGATTTTAACATCCTTTGATTTTAACTGCCTAGGTTCAAAGCTCACTTCATGGCTTTAATTTGCTTGCTGTGAATGTGTGATCCTGACTATTTTCATAATATAAATATATATATAAATATATAAATATTATGAGAAAAAACTTTTGCATGCATACCAAACTTGTTAAATTTGGTAAACACATTCAAATCAATAGCAGATACTTTAAAGATATCCTTTGTCTTGAAGAATCACCCTCCCATATTACTTACAGATGAAATACTGAGTAGTCAGTTACCAGTTCAAAAAAATGTTCACACTGAGTAAAAGGTACTGCAGCCTGGAGCTTCTCAGCACATGTGGAACAACAGTTTTCATGCCGAGATACAAAAAAAACCCATTTAAAGCTATGTATGGGTGTATTTTCACTTTTTCCCAGATCCAGGCCGGTGTATGGCCAGCACAGGGGCAGTGTGTCAGGAGTATTAATGGTACAGATCATCTCCTCCCATTTCTCATTTGAATATTATAAAAAAATAAAGTTTTTAAAAAAATTATTCATGTTCAGATGAACACTATGTTGCCAATGTAACATCTCTCCAGTGAATGTTAAGATATAATTACACTGCAAGGAATGATTCCTATTAAACATTTAATACATCTCCCTCTAATTGAAATTTAAGCCTTTGGTTGTGGTTGGGTGTCACGAAAGATGTGATTAAACATAAAATATGTATAACACTTAACTCCTTTTGGGGTGTTGAGAGAGCTTCCACTAAGTAACAAACATGAATAATTTCTTTTGCACTCTGAAAAGTTCTTAAAGAAGCTTGATTTGAGTCTGACATAGGAAGATCCTCAGATGAAAGGGACTCTTTCACCAGCTTTGCCTGCAGCAGCAGTGGGATGAGCCTCCTCCAGCTGGAGGAATAGGTGTAAGAATACGCTGTGAAACAAGTTACTGGAGAAAACCTCAGCTCTGAGAACAGCTGATCATGATCTTGTGGCAGCCCTAGACAAAAGGAAGCTCAAAGGGGAGTTCTTGGCAGAAAGAAAAAAGGTGCAGACCTCGTGTTATCCTATGAGTTTGAAAAGCAGCAAGTGTATGAAAAGCCTTTTCCTACAGCACCAGGGACAGGGTGGATTTGGGATTCAGTGCCTACACACTGGACTTTTGCAGTTTATGTTGCTGAATTTTATTGTGGTAAAGGGCCAAACCCTGTCTTTGTAATCATCCTACAGCCTAACATGCCTCTTGCATTTCTCTTATTCTCTCCCATCAAACACTGGGACCATCCATGGTTTGATGCTTTGTTTTCTCTCCCTGCTGCAGCCTTGTTTCAAAGCTCATGTTTTTGCTAATTGCTTTCACCTGACTAAGTTTAAAGTGTTTGAACACAGCAAGAGAGGAAGAGCCATCTGGAACAAGGACTCAGCTACACTCAAGCCCGAGCATCTTTTAACACCGGCAATAAGGTAACCCCAGAATATGGGCTGGATTTTCAAAACCCAGAGTGGGCTGCAGAGCTGGTTGCTTACAATGAACCAAACTCAACAGCCCTTGAACTTACACGTGAAACTGATTTTGTGTGCAATCTATTGAGAAAATAATTCAGGGATTTCCTTACCTCTGCTTTACAGACTGCAGCTGGGCTTCAGACCAGCCTGGCATCATCCTGCAACAGTCCCTTAGTGCAAAGCATGCTCTTGCAATCTAGTTATTCCCAAAGATGCCCAACAACAGATGTAGTTGCTCATTTGTTGTGAACATTAATTAGAGACAGTCTGTCTCCAAATCACCTTGATGGCTTCTGAAGCACACATCCATAAACAGAAATCATCATAAACACATAATGAGTCCAGGGAGACCAACAAACCAAGGGACAAGAGGACTCGATGCCCACTTACCTCTCTGTGCAGCACATTCCTGCTGTCACCACTAATTGCTGGTTCCTCCCATACATACAAACAAGCTGGTAACTTTACCTACCACTATATATATGGTACAAAGAAAGTTAAAATTTGGGCCAGAAATCATTCCTTTCAGTAGAGTACTGGTTTTGAAGAGTGCAGTGCCCAAAGGGCAGAGCTGAGCTTTTCCAGGTGAGGATGAGGAAGGTGCTCAGCTCCTTGTCCAGCCACGTGGTTGATGCTGGTGTGCAGAGCACAGGTGAAAACTTGGGCTCTTACCAAGGCCCAGGTAAGGGCTCAGGCTGTCTCTGCACTAATGCTGGAGCAGGGCCATCCCAAACCAAGGGGTGCCTGTCCCAACCTCTCCCCTCCATCCCCCATCAGGCAAAAGGACACCATGTGGGTTTCAACCCTCAGCAAAGATTTCCTCTGGAAACCCCTGATCTGCTGACAGTGGGACAGCAGCAAGTGCTAGAAGCACCTGCAAGCAGACAGAGGCTGGGTGATGGCACTTCTACCTTGCAGAGATGGGGTGAATTCAGATGCCATCCTTGGCTTGGCCTGCAGGGCCAGGGTACAACTTGAGCTGAGATTCAGCTGTTGCAAACTGGGGCTGTTATGGGAAGAGACAGGAGGGCAGAATGAGGAAACGCAGCAGAAAAATCCACCTGTGGAGGCCTCAGGGGAGTCACCAAAGTTTCTCTGGGGAAAAGGAGCTAAAGAGAAAAAACCCAGCTTAACAGAATCATGGGGACTGCATGCATAGGAGTGTGTCCCAACACACAGGTAAAATGAGCAGGGATCCCTGAAAGCAGGGATTTTCTAGGAATGAACATGAGAATGTGGGAATGCTGAGGTTAAATGGAACTCCTAAGAGCTGGCAGAACTGCTCCACCTTATCCCAACATGATGCAGAAACCAAAACGATCATCTCACTAGAGGCACATTTTCCCAAAGGTTTTGCTCTGGGCAAAATCTGGGACTACAAACTTCAAAGGAAAATCAGAGTTTTCTTGGCCTCAAGCAGGAGAACTACACTGAGCCCATTTCCCAGGGTGGCCTCAGCCTGAGGCTGTGGAGAGAATGTGAAGCCTTGCTCTGGAGATGATCATAAGTGTTCCTATCAGCATCCATAACACAACAGACAGCAGGGAGGCAGAAGGCATCCTGATCTCCACTGCTCTGGAGAGTGCTGACATGGGAATCAACGAATGCACAGACCTTCAAAGAAAATTTTATGGACACTTTTATACACATACACAAATATTTTAATATAATGGTAACTGAAATGTTATCCATATTCTTAGTACTGTCATAATTAACTAAAAAGATATTTTTTAAATTTTGTAAAAATGACATATTTTACACATCTTCTATTTACAATTGCAATATACTTAAATGTTATAAAACATCCACTCTGACCTTTAAAATATATGTATACTAGGACTTAGTATTAGATATATTATAATTTATAGCAAACTTAGGGTTTGCTGAGTACCTATCTGTTCAATGGGAATTTCGTAATCAGCCTGGCTTAATAAAGGCTGCTCAAAACCAAAAAGTGACAACAACATAAAAAAAAAAGATAGGGAATGTGCAAATATTGGGGCAGGCAATAAAATAAAAAAAATTCTCAAGCTTGCATTTTTAAAAATAACACTGTGAGGACTTCCAATAAATTAAAATCTTAACCCACAAATCCTTTTCCTGGTATTGTCCGCAATCAACTTAATTTTCAGCACTATTAATCTAAAAGGAAAAAAAAAAAATAAACCCAAACAAGAAAGAACCCCCACCCTGCCACCCCAGATCTTCCTGAGGCCGTATGTTCCCCACGCTGCAGTCAAGCATCAGCATTTGCTGGAGTGGTTGCTGCTGGCACAGACGAGCTGGCTCTATGGATGACTCGTGAATACGTGCGCTCCATCCCTTGATGTTTTGCTGAGTCCTCCTTGTATGCAATCTTTTCATAAAAAAGGGGAAAAAAAAGCAACTGTGAGAGAGATCTGAATAGCCCAGTGTCTGAAGCATCCATTGTCTAACCAAGGATTTCCCACTTTTTATTTCTTACACAGTGATGCTAAGGATCTGAGAGAGGAAAAGGACTTTTGCCCAGTAAATGGAGGCTGCAGTGACAGGGATGACATTCTCTTTGTTGGGAGTATAATGGGGCCGGACTGGGGTGACTGGCTTCTGCCAAGTGGTGCTTTGTGGGGTTCCCTGAACTGCTTTACTCTCACAACTCTCACACAAACACAAATGAGAAGTCACCTACATTTTGCAAACTCACAGGAAGCATCAAGAGCAGAAGAGAAACCTCTCCCCTTCACAAAGCTCCAGGCGTAATCTTACCCCATCAGCCCCCAGCTATCCCTGGTCAGGGCTGCAGGTCAATACCACAGTTATTACTCAGGCAGACATGACCACTGAGCTTCAGTGCCTGAGACAGCAGTGTGGGCAGCTTTTGCACTAGGAGGCTCTTGTTGAGCTGCCCCACTGGCCTCCCCATAGTTCACAACTAGGATCCTAAAGAACAAGCCTCTCAACACTGCTCATGGATAACACATCACACATATACCGAGGCACTCGTTTTTCTGTAACTCCCCAAGCAAGGGAGTCATTAGACACGAATCTAAACAAACACACCCGGTAGAAAAACCAGTAAGTGAGGAAAGTACATGACATTAAAAGAAAAAAAATAGATGTAAGAGAAATGAACATACCACTTTTGGCTATAGTATTGAGGGAAATGTTAGACAGGGAAGAAGAGAAGCTGTATAAGCAAGGACCATGACAGAGCTGTCAGAAAAGAAAAACAAAACAAAACAAAAAAGAGAAAAACATATGGTGATGAAAGAGTCACTGTCTGTAGGTGAGAAACAAAGCTCTCTTGAGTACGACAATGGGAAAGATGTTAAAAAGTTCTGCTGTAAAGCACACAGCACAGTTGCAAGAGAGCCTCAAGCTTTCCAGCTGCGAGATAAATATTTCAGCCACAGTTTATAGCATGTGATTTCTTTGAGGCAACACTCAGATCAGAAGTAGGGAGTTCATGTGCTCACTTCAAGAGCAGTAGAGTTTTCCCAAAAAGCCACACTGCCTGGAAAACTGGGCTGGCACTTCTAAGGCTTCCTCACAGGCCTGCAAGTGGTTTTCGGTGTGGACGTTGAAATTCAGATGATTTTGGTAAAACAGATGACAATTTTGACTGTTGACGGATGAACTCTTAACTTTACATATTAGCATTGTTTTGTGCAAGTAATTTTATATAATTTAGAATTTCATTTAGTATTTTCATTTACATGGAGAAAACTCAGAGCTCACTGATATAAATACAAGTATGAGCATTTAATAGAACTCTCCAAATGTTTTATGAATGCTGAAAACTCATGGGCTGCTCATGCCTTGCTTGAGTTGAACATTCATCTTCCATTCTTGTGGTGAACAGGAGTTCACCCCAGACATATAGTACTGCCTCTGTACACTGGATGACCAAAAGAACTTCCATGGGAGAGGTGTGAACACTGAGTAACAAATAAGATCCTTAATAATTACATACTTAATATAGCAGTGATAAATATTAGTTATGATAAAATCACTGGAATGCTTGAGGTTCACAAATCTTTATACACCTAAACAGGAAGGGAGTACAACTCCCAGAAAAGCAACTGAGCTCGACCCCCACCTGGCACACACCAAACCTCTGTGAAGTTATGACCTTTACACCCAGTGAAAAACTTGCTCATTTCCACAGTAAGTACAACAATGGGTGAAAAATTCAATCCTTATTCTCATATGTGAAGATAAATAATGCAGGATGGTATAATGAGGTGCCAATTAAGGCACTTCTGTGAGATGCCATCACTAATACGAGTGGTTAAACCAAGTAACTCTACACAAACAGTGCTTATGGATGCTGCAGGCACCTGGAAATGCAGCATAACTGCTAGAGAGGAACCATTTCTCAGATGCAATCTAAGGTGGCCTACACATAAGCATGGTTTAATTTGTGCTTTAATATGCAGGATCACTCAATATTTAATGAAAACAAAAAAAACATAATGAAAAAAAAATCTGCCTAGTCACAGCAGTAGAATAGCTGCCATTGTGCACTGGAGTCCAGAATTTTGGGATGCGCTTTATATAATGTAACCATGTGTGCTCATCCTTCTGAAGCCGCTAACAGCTGAAATACATGGCATCTATTTTGAAAGTGTTCTCAAATATAAAAAAAAAATAAAAAATTAACTTTCTTTGAAAGCTGAGTATAAATGGAAATTATAAAGATACCTCCTTCCAGTTATAAGCTACATCTTAAGAGCATTTACTGTTTTAATGAAATACATCATGGGACAAAGCAAGCAAAGCATAAAACATTAGTTTAAACTGACAATCTTTCTATGCCCTTTAACCTCAGTCAGCATTGCCCCATGAACATTCAACTTTTCAATGTGTAGCAATACAGGCAGAAGACTGATCTCTGTTGATCAGATTCATTATATACAATATACCTGGATTTAAACAAAGAGAGAGGGGGAAAACCAAACAAACAAAAGAGTAAACTGTTTATTCAGTGACTGTTGACTTCTAGTATTTCGCTCTACAGCTTCCTTTGTCACTAGAAGACACAATCAGCCACCCACATTCAGCCCAACCAGCACCAAAATAGATGATCTGACCTGTTCATTCATAACTACAGAGAGCTCACTGAGCATATCCTTATAATGAGACTTCATCTCTCCCTGATACTCAAATTGGTCCTCCTTAATAAGGCGCTCGTTGACATCAAGAGCATGTCCACATGCCTCAGCAAATTGCCTACAAGTACAAAAACACAAAAAACAACCATACAAATTTTGTAATAATGAAAAATAATGAAAAAATGATATATATATCTCTTTCTATATATATACACAAAGTACTATATCTCTTCTCTCCCTTGCAAATTATACCTTGTTGGGAGTGAATTTCAGAACTCAGTCTCACATTAAGAGGAATGTAGGCTACAAGGATAGCCCAAAACTTAATGTTTTCTTGGGAATGATTTGTAAAATAGAGTAAATGCAGATGTAAATTGGGCTGGCTCAATTCAGCCTAATTTTTGTGACACATCTACTCATGCTATACAGAGCATACTATGTGCTATGCAGGGGGTGAAAAGCCTAAAATTAATGTTTACCTGAAGATTTCCTTAAGAAGCTTAACTTGATTATCAGGATATCTCTTAGCATTTGTCTCTTCAAGAAAAGCTCGAGCATAAGCCATTGGTCCAGCATTTACCTGGGGAAAAAATACACAGCTTAGGTACAAGGAACAAGCCATTCCATTGCCATTTCTCTTGTGATCCAAGGCTTGGGGACTGGCCTCAGGCAACCCAGCCTGTGAGAAGAACATCACCTCACTCCTCTTGTAACGTGGATAAAAGCTGAAGAGTTTTACTGAAGAAAAGGGAGCTGGTCAGCCTTGTACAAGCTGTAGATCCCTGCTGGCCTTTGTAAGTCCCCAGATAGTTAACCATCTAGACAGCTACATATTTGTTTGAAGACATCTTAATGAGGGTATCAGAAATACATGTACCTCTCCCCAGTCCCAACTTTCCTAAATTAAAATGACAAAGCCAGTCTGAACAAAACTCCCATTAAAGAATCTGCAAGCTTGGCTGTGTGATGGGCTGTATTCTCAAGTGACGTATGATGGTCTTTTTAGAAAGGTCTTAACATTTATTTAAAGAAGACTTGACTGAAATAGTTATATTTGCACATATGCCCAGCAGTGATCTATACCAGTGGAAAGCCTTCCATTCCCTTATATTTTTAGAGCAGGATCCAACAGCACTGGGATTACAAGGTACGACCAAAAATATGAAATAGACAAAACATATCTGAAATTATAATAATCAGTATAAAATTTTAGGTAAAAGCATTGAAAAAGAAAAGGAGAAAAAAGCAGGCAAATTGCCATTACCTTGACACTGACACTTCCTTGGAGCTTGAGCTGCAGTCGGATCATGTCCACTTCTTCCATTGTGCAAAGCTGGTTGAGCTCTGAGACCTTTTTGGACATCTCATCAATGGCCACTTCAATGGGGTTCAGCTCTGTGCTGGTTTGGCTTATGACTTGAATACGCTTCTTCACGTAAGGAAACAAGTGACTGGCTACTCGAAAGAAAGAAATCTATCAGAACTCTCCCAACAAGAGAGCATTTAAGAAAGCAAAACAATGAAGTCAAAGGATTAGTTTTTGACTTTGCCAAACTCTTCATCAATCCATAAAAATTAAGTTTTAAACACCAAATGAGTGGAAGTGACACAGTAGGTCCAAAATGAATTCTGATGTATCTGGTGCTGGAAAAGAGTTTCCTTTTGAGTTCACCATCGTTTGCTACCAAGCTCTGTCACAATGCAGGTGGAAAAAGGTTCTTACTGCTGAGATGGCAAATTCACAAATTTCTTCTTCTGAGCTAAATCACCAAATTAAAAGCCCATACAGAACTTTGAACAGCTCAAAATAACCCATCAAAAATGTTTCAAGTTGGAGGCAGGAGCCTCTAGTTTAGCCTAATTGGGTATCACTCATTGTGCTGGTGTTGGCTGGGATAGAATTAATTTTCTTCATAGTAACTGGTACTGGGATGTGTTTTGGATTGGTGTTGGAAATAGTGTTGATAACACAGGGATATTTTGGTGCTGTATAAGCAGGGCTTACACGGCACCAAAGACTTTTCTGCTCCTCACACCATTCCACCAGCAAATGGAGCGGGGGTACACAAGGAACTGGGAGGGGACACACCCAGAACAGCTGACCCCACCTTACCCAAGGGATATTCCAGACCATATGGGATCATGGTCAGGATATAAAGCTGGAGGAAGGAGAAGGAAAGGGAAGAGACATTTGGAGTGACAGTATTTGTCTTCCCAAGCCACTGTTATTTGTGATGGAACTCGGCTTTCCCAGGGATGGCTGAACACCTGCCTGCCCACCTGTGTGAATGAATCCCTGGCTTTGCTTGGCTTGTGTGCACAGCTTTTCTTTACCTATTAAATGGCCTTTATCTTAACCCATGAGTTTTTTCCCTTTTACACTTCTCCCCCATCCCACCAGAGGACACTGAGTGAGCAGCTGTGTGGGGTGTAGCTGCAGGCTGAGGTTAAACCATGACATTCACCCACAAATGAATTACTATTAAAACATCATCCTTAAAGTAGTGATGTGTTACCTTTGATATTCAACCTAAATACTTCTACAGGAGCTGAGAGAGGAATTATTAATCTTTTAAATTCTTTACTTCCATTCAAACCCTTTCAATGGATCTCAGATTTTGGCAAAGATGCCGTTGTGGTGCATTAAGTCTAATCTAAGCTAACACTCTGTCCTGATCACCCTACATGCATTGGAAGGCCTCTCAACCTCTATGTATACCCTTCTCCAGTTAGCATCTGCTTTCAGTCAGCTCAGACCTAGATGAGCTCCAGTCTATAGGGTGGCTGTCTCATTGGAGAGCAGGAAACTCAGGACTTCCAGAGCTGGAAGCACAAGTCGCAGCCAGGCATGGCAGAGAGCCTGTGAACCAAAGGCCTCAGCCAGACTGCACTTGCCCTCTGCCCAGCAGGCTCTGGAGCAGAGATGCTGTGCAGGCTCCATTCCAGCCACTCAAGCACAATTATCTTCCACTGCTCCTCCAGTCATACTGGTAAGCCTCACTTTCTTCTCAAACTAAAAGCATGTAAGTTTACTTAGGAAGCAAATGAAAATAACATGATTTTATCAAACAGGAGTGGGGAAAAAAAAAGGAAAAAAAAAAGAAAAGAAAAGGATGTTTGCTTTAGAGAAAAGCACTGAGGTGAGCCAGAGCGAAAAGCAGGGGAGAAGAGGAGGTCATCAAATTCCTGCTTAATGCCAAAGATGGAGCCAGGCTGAGAGCAGTAGGAGCTGATGACAGCATGTAATAACCCAGGGAAATAATCTGCTGGAAGAACTACCCTCTCTGTTTTTGCCAGACAGACCATAACAGCTGCACTTTCAAGTCAGTGAAACTACCTGTTTCAATATAGATCTCAAAACACCTACTGCTGCTCAAGCACTTAAAAAACCCACACACAAGCTATTCCTCCTTTCTTCTTCTTACAAGCAAAACTGTGTCATGTAGCAAGACAGCTTCAGACATCAGTACCTTTTCCTTGACTTGCCAGAACAAAACTTCTAGGTGACTATGCCTGCAAGGTAAGCAGCTTTTTTCACTTTGTCTTTTGGGGGAAGCAGATGCACTGAAGTCAGTGGGGAACTGGATTTTCTGTCGCGTGGGAGCCTTTGCTGTGAACATCAGCCTCTCTGCCCACAGCTGCCCATGAGAACAACGCCTCCACCTCACACAGTTTCTCTTACATCAAAATTCAGGCATGTCAAGTTTCAGTAGTAGTCTCAAGAAAGATGCTTCTTTAAAAAGAGATTTCAATCATGATAAGAAACTAAAAATACTCAGTTTAATATGACTCAGTAAGAGCAGGCATATCTAGTGTTCCTGACATTCCTGTCTTAAAACACCGATTGAAATCTTACCTCTCACCTAAAAAAATTCTATAAAATGTATCTTACTCCCCTTTTGAACAAAAATTTCTATCTGCTAAGTTTTACTCTTCTTAGCAGAACAGACACCCTACTTGTGTTTTTCTTTGACTTGTTTATTATTAATAGAACAATGGTTCAGAGTGGTAAGCTGCCTCCAGCAGAACCACTCCCAAATTACATCACTGCAAGAACAGTTAAGATGCCAATTAGAAGGAAAAATAAGGCAGTTGATGACTCCACGAATAAAATATAACTTTCTATAGGACGGTCAGCGGGTCTGCAAGGAAGCAGATTGCCAACACTGGAAAGATGACTTATCACCCTGTACTACATGCTGTGCCCACTGACTGCAGAACACCTGGCACTTGACATGCACTGCTGGGCTGAGCTGGGAAAGGTGTGATGGGAGGCAGGAGCAGCCAAGCAAACGTACTTGTCAGGATTGTGCGTCTCTTGCACTGCTCCTCCACCCCTCCGTGCTTCTTTCCTGACAGTGTGAACGGCGTTTCAAACACAAAGCGGTTGATGTTGTGGTGCATTTCGAAGTCGGTCTTTCGATCTTCCGCTTCTTTCTCTTCAAAGAAAGGTGTGACATAAGTCACCTGGATGTAGGCATATTTTGGATCCAGGTCTTTGGGGTTGACCTGTGTAAAGGTGGCAAACATATTAAAATTATGTTCAGTGCGATGAGCTTCCAATGCATCCGTTACATTGCTGATGCTTTTATCTATCATAGCCAAACTGACAAAAACTGAGACTTTCAAATGTAAAATTCAGATCACAGATGAATACAAAGCTATTTAACCAAGTGGCCCTTAAGAATAGGGGGACCTTCAAATATAGCCATTGACAAAAGTGGATGAAAGCTAAATGAGACAGAAAACAACTTGCTTCTGTATTGCAGCAAACATCTAGCTGCTCATCTCCCACTGACTGGGAGTCCCTGCTGTAACCATGTCATTTCCATAAAGCACCTGCCATGCTGTAAGGTTTTTTTTGTTGTCAAGTTAGGTCATAGTATTTTTCACATACAGTCAATTGACATTCATTCTAAACACAGCTCTCAAAATCTGAACCATCAACGCTCAGTTCTCTCCCTTGTGCAAAATTGCATGTCTTTCATACCTTGTTGGAATCCTGGATGATCTTCACATTATCTATTCCAAACTTGTCTGCATAAAGTTTCATCAGCCTTTGAGAGATCTCAGACAAGCCTGTTAATTTGGGTTCTTTATAGATATACTCTTTACCTTCCTCTTCTTCAAAAAAACCCTGTTTGGAAAGGAACAAAAGGATCCAGTGAACATAACAGGCAGGGCAAAGCCTAAACAAGGTGCTTACATCAGAAATCGAGGTTGCCTATATACCCACCAGAGCATCCAGTAGGCCACTTCCAACACCTAAATAAAAAGCTTACCTCTCTCCAATCCTAGCAGACACATACCTAGAGGTCTGCATTTACTTTGGTCTGCAAAGTTAGCCAGGAAATAACTCCTACACATTTATTCATGTAAGAGACTGAGCTGCTTAAAGAGTAAAGGGCATTCTTGAGAATGTTGATGGTGTGTATGATGACAAACCCCTCATGGATTAAAACTGGACATTAAAAATTCTTTAAATTTGAATCATTTGGTTAAAAAATAACTGAGAAGCACTGGGGCTAACAGCACATGAGTATAACAGTCTCTGTTGGACGCTGAGCTCAGCTGGGGTGTGTGCAGCATGACACACCCAGCACATCCTGTCTGGGAGCCACAATGTGCAGGCAAAGGCTGGGCACTGCTGCCTGTGGCCATGGTGTGGGGAGCAACTGGGAACTGGTCTGCATCTCTTCAGGGCAGCTGAAGAGGGACTCTGGTGGCATCTTTAAAGGTCATATAGAATTGCAGCATTTTCAGAGACAATTAGTAAATTATTTACATTTGAAAAGGAAAAGAAAAGCAAAAAAAGACACACAGACTTGTGCTCCTTTGCAAAAAAAAAGTTCAATCTTGTTAAAGTCGTTACTTCATACACTGGGTGGACTTGGCAGAGCTTTAATAAAAGGCTCAATTGACATGCTGAACAAGTACCTGTCAGGCTTCAGAAGAAATGCCGACCTCTGAAAATTAACACAGCATTGCATCCCCTGCAGGTGAGACATTCAACTGCTACATGATGAACATGTACATCAACACCATGGGAGAAGCTCTCCCAGCTGAGCAGAAAGCAGCAGGTGCCCCATTAATAAGGACTGGATTTATCCCAATGCCATGAGCAGCACCAGCCCTCCTCCTAAGATTTCATATGGTGCTGATGAAATCTGGATGTGTACCACTGCAGCTGCACTCAAAGCCTCCTCCTTTCACCTTAATGCAAAGTGACCCAGAGGAAAACACCTGAAGCTGCAGGGATAAGGGGAAAGGCAGATTGCATTAATGATGTCACAGCCAAGGCCCTTTGAATTTAACACAGTGTGGGTTGGACAGCTTGGAGAAATTAATGAAGTCAAGAGATACCTCCAAAATCTCTTTGGAAAGTACTCATGCCAAACCCAGCCTTTTCATGTTGAAGTGTATTTCAGCTTTGGCCACTAAAATTATTGACTAGGTAAATCTTCACAAAAATATACAGAATTAAAATAAAATAGCTGTAAATTTCAATGCTTGTTGAACACCACTCCTAAGCTTTATTTCAATAGGGATTAACAAATACATGTATCTGTGGCTTCTCCTCCAGTGAGGACAAAGGGCAATAAAAGGCAAGTGCTAAGAGCACTGTGGGCATTACTGGAAACCAATGACTAATATCTGCAAAAGCAGCTTATCTGACAGTGTCTTAATCAGTCTCACAGTGACCTTCCAACATTGCACAGTTTTGAACAACATTATCAATTAAACTCCATAGGCATATGAAGAACTTCACAGGTAATTAGAGAACAAATCTATAGCTCCAAAGCTGACACCCTATAAACATCTACTGAGCTGGGCAGGCAATTAACTTTCTATTGATTTCACTGAGAAAAGATCTGCAGGATCATAATCTGGTTTCTCATCTTGTTTCCACCCAAGCAAAACTGCTTTATGTGGGAAAACCTCATTAGTTTGATGCAACCATACTTAAACATGCTACTCAGGACTTTTTCTGTCAAAAGACATCTGTTTTCTTTCAGCATTCAGTGTTTTCAACAAAAAACCTCATGTTTTCCAAATTAATCACATAGCAAGCTAGAATATAGTTTATGCTCTTAAGCCCTGATTCAGTCTATGTTTGCATGCTGGAACACAATGTTTATATGTAAGTGCCAAATCTCTGTCCTGATGCTTCATGGCACACTAAGATGATATCTGTGTTAATAGTTCTCCTTCAAAAAAAATACCTGAAAATAAACAACTAACAGATTTAGTCTTACCTCTAATGCAAGAGACATCATTTAAGCACATATTCCCTACAGTATTTCAGCTGACAAGTGACAAGCAGAAGTTAATTGTGATCTATAAATAATCATGTCTGCCATATGCTATATGTCTGGCAAAGACTATTGAAAGTAAGATTAAATACTTTTCAGAAGCCAAATATCCTCCAATTTCAGGATTTCAAAATATTAAGCAGCTAAGGTTACATTATTGATGCATATCCCTGGATTATTTTCACACTGGCTGGTTTTGCCCTACAAGGATAACGCAGCCTTACAGATGAAAATTATTAAAGCTGAAGGTAATGGAAGGGAGATGACCTCCTGGATAGTAGGTTATTGGTTTCCAGTGTGCTCTGATTTCCAGGGAGGCAAGTTGTGACCCAGGGCTATCACTGTGGGAGCTCTGAAAAGGCCCTTCTTCCTCCCCATACACCCTTAGACACAGCCCTTGGTGCTCACAGTAAATTGGACTCTTCTCTGCCCTTTGCTGGAAGATCACACACCATCTGCTTTGCCTGCCAAGAATTAGCATCTAATGGATCCTTTCCTGCCTATATCAGATGAGCAGCACCTCCCACAGTGACTGAGTGTGTTACCCTCTTTGGTAAGGGAAGCTACAGCTGTTCTATCACTTTTGGAAAAGGGGACACATCTTCTGCTCTTCAAACATACATCTGCAGTTCAGCTTAACACTATGAAACTCTGCCCTCCCAACTTCTACAGCTTCTTGCACACACAGGAGAACACTACCTTAACCTAACACTGCTCTGAAAAACAAGTCTTGAGTGGCTCTGCTTATCAGCACAATGAATTCTCAGCTATTCAAGATATTTAACAGATTTTTTTTTTTTTGGCTTTTAATTCAAGAAAGATACTGACTTCTCAAACACTCATCTGTGAATAAAATTGTATGTGCTGGCTAGTGTGGTCACTTGGGGGTGCAATGAGATGCTGTCACCAAAGGCCCTTAACAGACTTCACAGTCTAAAACAGCAGCTGCCATGAGATCCAGATCTCTGAGCTGGCAAATAAAGCTTGCTGGTGAAAATAGTCAACTGCATCCTCCCTGAGGATCACACTAATTCAAGCCATCCTTGTGCAGGGTCCCTGCAGCAACAGCAATGGAGCAACCAAATACTGTCTCTGCCTTTGCATGAAGAATGGTTTTCAGGTGCATCTGCACGTTTTCTTTTTCCACTAATAACTCTCAAAACTCTCCCTGCAAATAGTATTTACATTATTCTTTTGTCCTTTATTCTGCTTTCTCTGCAGCTTTTGTTTCAGTTAAGGAACAGCAGGGTTCCATTTTTACAAAACATATGTATGTACATATTTAGTATTGATACAATTGATAAAAATGTTTATTGCATAATATTTAATAATATTTTTTATTTGTATGTGCTTACATATGTACCTACCCCTGGATATTTTACAGAATAGTGCATGGGTTTGACTAAAAAGGAACCTCATACCTGCACACTGAGTTTACTTCTGAAGCATTCCCTTTGTAGTGGCCTAAGCAAAGTGATTCATATTGCTTTACATCCCTTTAACTGTATAATACTAGTAAAACCTGCACCTATTAGCTTTTGGGAGAAAGTGTGCAAAGTCTGCCAGAAGCAGAAAGAAAGGGAGTTGCTTTTAGTGTTTTAAATGGATTGGGCACTGAGACTGATCTCAGCATGGAGGCCTTGGCAACAGAAGGACCAAAAGACCCCATACCTTCCCACCTGCACAGCCAAAATGGAAGCAAGTGGCACACAGGAAAAAGGGACTGACAGAAATACATTCACAAAACCTTCCAAAGGGAAAAAATATGCAGGCACAGCCAGTATATGGGAACAGTCTGTTCCCTCTGTTGCTCCTTCCAGGTCAAGCTTCATCTGTGTGCCATGGTGCTTTGTGTACAGATAAGCCCTCTTTAATCACCTCTCCACACCCACTCCTATTTATTTTGGTCAACAAGGCACAAGTAGCACTGATAGGAATGATCTGCCTTTAATTATTTGCCACACACTTCTGTCACTATGTCTCTGCAAGGAGCCATACAGAGCAGTCCCACTTTCTGCCACATAACATCTCTCCTGCAAAGGGCAAGGAGAAAGCTGTGCTTGTTGTATTCGGAGCTCAGTGACTGGGGGCACCAGGGAACAGACGGAGCAATGCACAGCTATGGAAAAGTCATATGCTTTAGAGCACTAAAGCTGTTTAAATGAAGTTGCCCTTGTGGCACTGGCAGCTGGAAAGTCATTTCACTGTAACAGAGATGTTAACCCAGTTCAGCAGAAGTGCTTCAGCTAAATTACCCCCTGGGAGAGCCACTGCCCCTGGGAGAGCCCTAGCAAGAAGCTGCAAGTAGGAGAGTCTTGTTTTCCCCTGTGCTGCTCCCAATTTGGAGGAAGATCAGGTATAAGGAAAACTCTGCCCTTCCTCAAATGTAGCTCACTTTCTCTTGCAATTGACAAGTCCAGCTTTGCTAATCTGTCTCAAGAGCCAGGAGCTACCACTTCCCTCTGACTCCCCATTTGCTTGCCGCTACAAGGGACTACCAGAATCGTGGCCACAGCCTGCCCAGAGTGCTCCAGTTACCATTGCCATGGATCTCGGACTGACACAACAGCCTTCCTCCTTGGAGCTGTTGCACAGGCCAGGAAAGCAGGCTTGCATTCAAACAGCATTAATGCTACTCCAAAATTTCCAACAGAGAAAGAAGGCGTCCAATCCCACTCCCAGTGAAGGTGAGGGAAACTTCCACTGAGATGAGATGGTGCAGCATTGGGCCCCACAGTGCACACACAACATGACAACAGATACAGCTTGGTAATTCTGCTAACTGAACAAACAAAAGTTAGTTTGCAGGATGCAACAATGAATGAAATAACATTATTTCATCTGCCATGAACCAAAGAATCGAGAGCACAGGAAAGTTAATGTTAAGTAAGAGTACGGGGAAGGATGAAGGATGTGTGAGGAGAATTAAACAAAACATGCAAAAGAACTAGACTTACCACAGCCTTGAATAAGATCAAAAGGAGAAAAGAGCAAATTTCTGCATTAAAATCTAATTAGCAAACAGAATGATTCACATCAATCTGTTGTTTACACACTTTATTATTTTAGAATACAGGAAATTTTATGCTTGCCAAAACCCAGACTCAAAGGAACATGCTGGATTGCTACACTGGTTTGTAGTGAAAGAAAGCACAAAATAATGCTTCAAAGGTGCTGAAGCACAGCAGAGGGAATAAAACTATTCTACAGTACATTGCACAGAATCAGAGGTGGCCTGGAAGAAGAAGTCAGAGTCAGAGGGAAACACAATGAAACATCTACTACATAGTGCTCTGCTTTAAGCTCTGTTAGAGGAGAGCGCCATATATAAAAGATGTCTTCTCTGGTTTTGTTTATGTTTTAGTTTGAAAAATCCTGCCCTGCCTCACTCTCAGTTTTGCTTGATGAAGTCAAGAACTAAAGCTGACATGCAAGAAACTGGTCTCCACTACACCACTAAATCCACAGCAGTGTTTTAACAGAGGCAACCGAGTGCTCTCTCTCCTGAGTAAAATCCTTCTGGGAAGTCTGACCCACAAGACAGTTTTCTACCCTTGGCTCACTACCAAGTGCTTCCCTATTTTGGCTTCCCTGAAATATGTCAGGAACAGAAGAACAGGGCTGAAACCTGGGAATCTGTGGATACAAAAGAACACAATGACTTACCTGCCCGTAAAATGCAACACGGTAATACCGCCCGAAGAGACGTTTCTCAGAGTTCACCACTTCTGCAACCTTCAGGTACGAGCGGTGGATGTCATAGTACAGATCAGACAGTCTCTGAGGCAGAGGGAGGGAAGGTGAGAGAATATTTTGGGAAATGCCACTGCAGCTCTGCACAACGATGGCTTGCCTTAACTAAGTTCCCAAATCTTTGCCAAGATGGATATACGTGCTAAGGGAATAGTTTAACCTTGTCAGCAGTCACTAAAGATTCATTTCAAGGCTTCTGTCACCTTCTGAGCAGTTTTGTGGCATTGAATGCCTTTGGGTACAGGGTCACACAGGAAGAGAGCCACCCCTCTACCAGGCAGTGGTACAGACATACTAAGGGGTCAGAGAACCTAAGTCTCAGTTGTGCAGGTGAGAGCAAGGTGCCAACAACTCCAATCAGCTCCCAATTCCAAGTAGAGACATGCTACTCACAATTACCACTAAGCAGCATTTTCCTAGGATAGTGAACCCAAATTTCAGCTAAGTTAAAATACAAGGACCTGCTTACTCAGCATACATCTTTGGGTTTCTTTAAATTTAAACCCAGAAAAATCAGTAAATGAGATGATGATCTGTTTATCCATTATGTATTGAAATTTCTTAAGTCAATAAGAAATCAAGGAACCCTGAAATTGTGAGGAGATCAGGCAATTTATCAGCAGTTTCTAAACTTAAATACAATGCAAATGTACTCCTGGTTAAAAACCCATGTAAAAAAATCACATCTGCTGGCTAAGACAAGATGTTTGTTTGAATTTTTTTTTTTAAATTTACTGTTGTATTGATGCTGAAAAGAGGAAGGTAAGATACCAGGTTTTTATTTTCTCACAGCACAAAGCATTAAAAGGAGAGATTACAGACAGGAAGATTGAAAACATTCCTTTTAAAGAAAGCACTCTTTTTTCCCCTAAAAATTTTGATCTTTATGGTTGCTTTAGGATAATTTAAAAACCCCAAACCAAATACCAACTTACTTTAAAGTCTCTCTGCTTTTCAAAAACAGCAATGATAGGCTTGTTAACCTCAGCAATAAGCTCATATCTCTCAGACTTCCACAGGTACTCAACACACAACTCCAGCTGCTCCACAAGAATATTCTGCAATTTCACAAATACAAATAGTTCAATGACTTGACAAGTGGTGGCATTTAATTAATAGCAATGCAGGAAAAGCACATACCCACTACTTCATTTTTATTCTGGAACTTCTACATTAAGGTTTATTGCAATGACACAATGTTTTATCAGGTACTGCTGACCTAGCTTTCTTTAGGGAAAAACCCAGATATAACAGTAACATAAAAATACTTGAATACTCGACATCTCATGCGGAAGAACGGGTTTGATTTGTGGGTTCCCCCCTGCCCTGATTTCCACCTCTGGTACTTCATGTTCTTGTTAGCTAAACACCAGTCCTGGCTATTTAATACAACAGCTGTGGCACTTCACTCAAAAGCTGTGCACCTTTTAATCCTGTGTGAGTACTCAATGTAATTTGTTGTAACATGCACAGACATCCTCTAGAAGTAACACTCTGTTAATAAGAACTGCTATATAAATGTTAATGTTGCTGACCTCGTTATAGGGAGTATCTTGCATCCCAGAGTCTTCCTTCATAGCACCTTCTTCTTTAATGTTGGGGGTAATGCTCAGAAAGGCAGGCCATCCCATGGAAAATAAGCCTTGAAGGGCAAGTCATAACAAAGTCAATTAATGACTGAATAACCAGAAAATTCAAGAAGTTACTGGATGACATTGAAACAGCTGATTTTATGTGACTAGATTAGTTGCTTTTTTCACAACCCAAGTAATGAGAAGCACAAATGAAGCTGACTAAATTTATGAGACTATTACACATTTTGTAAATTACATAAATCCACTTGTCCAGGCAAAGGGCAGTGATAACATTTGCCTGGTGCAGTGTTATTCCTCTCTTTGGTGTTCTGATTCCTGAGCTGTGCAGTGCTGGCAGTCCCTGCGAAGCTACACTCATGTGTGCACAGGAATTACCCTCCCAGGCTGAGGCAACAACCCCATTTATACTTGTGAAACCTACACTCTGGGACCTGCACTGTCCCCTCTAGGGCCACAGCCCCCCAGGATCACCACAGCTGATGGGGACGTGGCTGTTCCAGAGCATGCTGTGCCTTTGCTGGGCTGGAGCTGCTGCCAGCAGATGTCCTTGTCCTGCCCAGGGCCAGCAGGGCTGCCACAGCCCCAAACGAGGAACTGCCTTTTAGAAAGCTCAGGCTGCTGATGGGAAGGCACACAAGGAATGAAACTGAGCTTATATGCAGTGCTTGCTAAGCTAAGGCCTTAGTGCAGTGCTTGCAGCAGAAACAACTCGCACAGGCATTGCATGTTACAGATCAGAGAAGTCTACCCAACTAGGATTTCACTGCCTCTCTCGAGCAGAGAAGGTAGACCTGCCAGTGGAGATGATGAACTCCTGGCACAGTTCATGTTCAATTAAAAAGTAGGAAAATGCTACTATGGTTTAAAAAAAAAAGCTAACCCATGCACACTGAGACGGGAGGCTACATCCTCACTGTCAAGTTTTGAAAATGGTTTAAATGTAGGTTTAAAATGACCCAAGTTCTTCACTCCACCTACTGTAATCTGTTATTCAGGCAAATTATTTTACCACTACTGAACTACCTTTGAAATACTGCTCTTCACCGAAAGCTTCTTTGTAAAAGGATGGTTTTTGTCATCTTGCCCACAGACAAGTCCTAGTAAAAAACTATGGTCTTTCCAAAACAAACAGTTTTCTCTTCCCCAGATATTTGCCCTTGACCCTAGAAATTGCTCATTGTGGAAATTCCTTGTATCTCATGCAGATAATTACTGTGAAATACACATTTCATAAACCATTGGCTTAGAAGCATTGAAAAATATAAGCCTGCACTTTATTTCTCTAATAAGCATCACAGATTTAAAAAAACCTTTATCTATACTCTTTGGTTTATGGATAACCAGATATTAATTCCACCCCCCTGCCCTCCCAGCTTTGGATAGCCAAGGAATTGGACATGGATTTGCATGCTAAACACCAGTTGACCCGAAAGGGATTTCTCTTGCCAACGAAGAGCAAACTGCTCTCGTGCTGAAAAAGCCCATAACCAGAGACATTCTGAGCAATCCATCAAACCAGCCAAAGAGCATCAGGAAAGGAACACACATTTCTGACATTACTTGCTTTCTATTACAGCCTTCAACATGCACTAGAAATAGTTTTGCTTTGGTTGGTATTTTTCCAGATCAGTTGGAGAACAATAGTTTGACTTCCTAATTATGTTATTTGACCCATAAACAGGCGTGGTTAGAGCACTCACTTCCTCCATTGTGAGTTGTTAGTAACACATTACTATCAGAGACTTGACCATCTTCCAGGAGCATACGTGAGGTACAAATCTTTTCCATTTTCCAGTAACCTATGATAGTGTAAGATGGTATTAGTATACTGCTACTGGTATGTGTTAATACATGCATATGTAATAAAAACAGACTTACAAGTGAAGCATTCTCTTTTAGCACTAGCTTGCTAAAGATTGAATTAACCCTCTTTACACAAAACACACACTTTCACTGTTCCAGTGTTAAGACTAGCATTTACGATATATTTTAAAAATAAAATATTTGGGAAGAATGAAAGCTACTTTAGGAATACTTTATATATAAGGAAGGAAAGCAGGATAACCCAAACTTATTTTCAACAATAATGTTTACAGATACACAGTTGGCTTTGAATACGTTGATCTTACCTTTTCTCTTCAGGTACTCTGCAATGAGAGCAGCAATATGAATATAGCACATAGCAGCCTGTAAGGAGAGAGCAGCATACATGGATATGTTGAAGTGCACTGTATGACTTACAGATTACACCTGATAAGGAGCACATACTTTCACCACTGCCAAGTCTTGATGCAGAAAAGGGAAGACAAAACTAAGAAAATAAAGGATTCAATGATGAAATCCTTCTGGAGCATTAATTTCACTAGGTGTCTTACATAAATACATAGATTTGCTCAGGAAACCCATTAAGATTACTTAATAAATATGATATTCCTGGGTTATGCAGTGGAGTTTTGCATCACCCATTTGGTTTTTGATGAACAGAACACCACATTATAAAGAAAGCTCCTTTTCTATGCCATAGTGGGGAAGAAGAAAATCCTTTATGTAAGTTATTCACTGCTCATAATCCCCTCTACACTATAGCTACTGTGCCCATTAGGGTTTAACAGCAGAAATGCCAAAGTGACACTGCCCACAGCTTCCAAGTCTTGCTCAATCACGTCTCAGGTAGTCCCAATCAGGCAAACTGGGATGAGCAAATCACATCTCTGGGCATTTTTCAAACCTGTATTCCTCTAATTTCAAGTATAGGAGAGATACTCTATGAGTCTCTTAAATGACTACTGTTGTCTGTCTTTCAAAGCGCTTTTCATCAGAACATCTCACCCTAAAGAAGAATGGATTTCCTATTCATGTCTGTACTTTACCTCTGATAAATCTCCATTTCTCGCGTGAATCTTGGCCATGCTTTCAAGCCATGTCCTGCGTAATTCAGGTGTGCTGGCATAGGAATTTGCTAGGCTGTACTGCAGATCCACAAGCATCTCAGGGTCCTTCTCATGCTCCTTCATCTGAGCTGTGGCCATCAAAACTGTCCTGATGCGTTTGGTCAGATCCTTCACCTCTGCTGGGAAATTAACGTTCTTTGGGAAAGATAAGCAGCACATCACTAAAACCATCCAAAGAGTCACATGCAGCACCCCTGAATGAGCTAAAGTTCTGCTTATGGAAGACCTTTGTACCTTTCCCTAATTCAGTACCTTGGAAGCAGAGTCACAGTTCCACAGTACATACACATTGTACACAAATTCTTGATGTTTTCAGACCTGTTTCCCTCCTTTGCTTTGTTTAACAGTAAAAACATCCAGAAAAAGTAAATGAAACTAAATGCTCCCTCCTCTGTGTCACACAGAAATGAGCATGTCACAGAAACAGCGTGACTGACTGCAGCGCTGTGAAATCAAAGCTGGACTTTGAAAACAAATACAATTGTTAACTGCATCTTATTAAATAAGACATCAATTTACTTATGCCAATTATCTACCCATTCATTTATAATAACTTTATTATTAACCTCACTGGAGCTACCCTAAAGTCACCTTCAAAGTACCTCCAAAGTACAAAATTCAAAATGTACGTTGACAAATGCTTGGACAGGAATTGCAAAAATTATAAACCAGAATCTTTTTTCAACATTTTTTTTGGTACAGGCAATGATTATAATAGCAGTGGTAACTCATATAAGTCGTAAGTGCAAGCGATTACAAAATCCAACTGTTGTGCCTGGTTTTGCTACACGTTTACTGAAGAAGGAAAAGGACTGTTTGTAAACTAAAAATTGTTTGTCAACTGCAATTGCAATTTCATTAGTCACAGTGCAAGACATCTGACACCAGGTAAATGAACAAAAAAGCAATAAATAATAAATAATACAATTTCCAAACAAAAATATTTTTTGTTTGGGAAAAAACTATTTTCAGTTATTAAGCTTCTGAGTCACAAACACTGTCATGCATTTCAGACTGCCTGAGAGAGGCACACTATGACTGCATAAATCACTGGCTAATAAGAGCCAGCAATTTTATTTGTTGCAACATTTGCTCCTGTGAAATTCCTGACCTTTTGCAAGAGGCAGTGATTGAAAAAAGTTTCTTACTTTCATCTGCTTGTCTCCATTAGCAAAATTATTTATAATTGCAAGTGAATGTTGAAAACGAGATCCGCCAATCCCCGCATCCGCTATCAGCTGGCTCACTGCTTTGATGAGCTGCACAGGGGGAGCAAACACAGGATGCAATTAGCAAAGAAAATCAGAGTTTCAGAATAGTTTATAACCCCTATTTTTGTATGACTTGATGTACCAGGCTAGTGCACTGTGATAACTGTCTTAAAAGATAGCATATACAATGGCAAGGACTGTAACTTTTCCAATGTGTGTAACTGCTCACATTTTGCACTCTAAGAGTGTTATTTCTGGGACTTTACATTTCTGCTCCTGTACTATCTGATTCTGTTTAGTTCCTTCATCAGCTCTGCTTTCACTGCTGTAAGCAATGCATGTGAATCAGGAATAGCCATTTATCTGGTGACATGGCCACATTCACAGCTGTTGTCTCTCCCTGGACAGAGCTGAGCAGCCCAAAGAACAGCAGAGAATCCAGTCCAACTTCACACTTGGAAGGAAAATCAAGCTGCCACAGAGAATTGCCCTGCTTCAGTGCATAAAAATAATAATGATAAAAACCAGTGCGCATCAGTTAAATACTGATGATCTCACACTTCACTTACCTGTAGATGGGATCTGACTATTGATTTCTGCTTGTTAAATTCAAAGTTCTTTCTCATGAAAAAATAAAGAAGAGCAGATGCTTCTGTCTGAGTCGAACGTGACCTATGGTTACAGCACTTCAGGATTTCATAGCAGAGGGAACCACAGAGATCTGCTTGTCCTTGGAAGAATGCTGATGGGAACTATTGAAAAGAAATGTGTGAATATGTTCAGCACTACTCTCAGGCCTTGGTGCAGTAATTCTGAGTTAATTTTGTCTGTTAAGCTTGCAGTTAAAACAGCTCTCCCATAGTCATTCACACCAGGGTTTAAACTAAACATAATCTCACATGAAAATTAAGATTAAGAAAGAGGTGCACACAGATTTTCATACAAACACCATATGCCATCAAACTGGCCTCCAGGAAACCCAGACAGCAGCTGGCACACAGCAGGCACAGCAGCAGAGCAGCCTCTCCACAAGGAATGCAGGATGGCTAACCGGGAAAAGCAGAGGGGGAGTTCAGCTGTTCAGAGGAAAATTCTTTGAGTAGCAGTCAGTGAACTTCCAGAAGTTAAGGGTCTGAACAGCAGGAGGCAACAGAGAGTGAAGAATGGCTCTCCAAGCCATACCCACTGTTATCAACAGGGTGAGTGCAACAGAAGACAGAGTAGGGAGAGGTGAAGGACATACATATTGGCCACAGATCTCGAGTACTGCCCAAGAGGTTCTGCTGCAGGAACCACAACTGATCCCTGTTCCCACAGAACTATGAAGAGAGAATTCAATCCCCAAAGCTAAATTAAAAGGGCATTTCTGGATATATAATTATTCTCCCAATGCAGAGAGCTCTTCTGTTCCTGACTGTCTGGTATGTAATTTAAAGCTGTCTGTGCATGGTTTACTTCATGTTTCCCCCATGTCCTGAAGCTGCACTACTGGAAGAAGCATGATTTCCTCCTCCTTCCCCTGAGATAACAACCAGAGTGAGGCCACTGATCTACACTCTTGTGTTTCATAGGAACATTTAGGAGATGAGGCCAGCCATGCTTACTCTCACTTCCCCATAGCAATTACTATCTGTGTGCTACATTCTGTTTAGTTTTAAGAGGATCTCATCTCATCAACTCTTCTGTATTTAGAACTAGGTATTTGTAAAGCTGTTTTAGTTTGAATGAACTTTTGGTTAAGTGTACGGAATACTCTCTTGCTAGTTCCTCTGAGGACAGCAGCAGTCATTCACCACTGGATACTGCAAATCAGGTATCTGCCATGAAGACTATGGATCTGTAGGGTTTCAAACTTTCTTCCATAAGTGGTAGAAGCAGGAAAGTCAATGATACAGCCAGATACCATCTATTTACATTAAAACTTTCTCTTTCTTAGTAAGTTTTTCATTTTCAGAACCAGAACTAATTTTTCTGATATTGTGAACTTCTTAGTAATAATCAGCAATAAATAAGATCATCTTTGTCAGAAATAAGTATTAAAACAGTGAAGTTCAGAACTCTTTCAAAGTACTCAACTGCCCCCAAGCTGTACTTGTAACATATTAATAGGCAATCTAACAGAATAAAATCATAGTTACCTTGCCTACAAACAGCCGTAGGGCAGCGAAGACATGCTTGAGAGCTGCTGCTGACTGGTTGATTTGTAAAAAGAGCATATGTGTGTCAAAGACTTTCTTCATCAACACATTCTGACAATCAGATTGCTGGAGCTGCCTCTGAAAAGTTCACAGATAGGATAATATTCTGGTTATTAAAGTGAATGAACAGAAGAAGGATCTGCTGGACTTTACATCGGAAGGGTCCCAGGGAGGTGCTTTTCTCAATGTAAAAATCTCTGCAGATCAGGCTTTTCCAGCTTGCTACAGGCTCCTTACTCGCAGTTTTTCAAGGACAGCACTTTCTATGCCTGTACTGCTTGTGGTTT
The DNA here is from genome assembly GCA_013397135.1 of Pachyramphus minor. Classification (NCBI taxonomy): domain Eukaryota; kingdom Metazoa; phylum Chordata; class Aves; order Passeriformes; family Tyrannidae; genus Pachyramphus; species Pachyramphus minor. The sequence goes on from VYXB01010734.1 coordinate 1,112,882, forward strand.
GTACACACTATACTTAAGGATTAGGGTAGCAGAAAGAGAAGACAAAAATGTAAAAGGACCTGTTTGCTGTATTGTGGCTGTGAGACCTCCAGCAAGTCATCTGGGCTTGCTGAAGCAATCTGAGCAGTTTTTAAAGAAGCAGAGGATCTACCTGCTGACTTGACGAGATATAGATAATAAGCAGCTTGGAAATCTGTTGTCAAAAATCTCTGAAATCTAGTGGGATAATCATGATTCAGAAAGGGTGTTGTATTAGTAGATGCATGACACTTTCAAGCAGAGCAGGGTTGTACATAGCCCTGGATGTGTGTTATTCCACATCCTTCTATTCTTTGGATACTGTGAGTCAATTCCTTCCTAAAAGACCTTCACTGAGGACTGGCATATCTTATTTCCCTGTCCTGCTGTTCCGGGCATTCCAAGTTTTCTGTGCCTGCTTCCTTCCATCACATATCCCATATGGCACCGGTTCAAACAGAAAACAAAACCAGCAAAATATACCTGGTGATTCAGAGTGTAAAGACACAACAGGTCAAGGATTGTGAGGGACACTTCTGTAGCAATGTTTGCCTCTGTGTCTACATACTGTACAATGTCTGTTTCACTGGAGGTACCTGCAACATATAAAAAGCAAGATGACAAGCAATCTTCTAAATGCTACTAAAGATGATTTAATTCTCAATCTAATCATTAGGTCTCATACAGTAGAGATGGGGTTCTAACTGTACATTTAATCAAAGCAGAAAACTGCTTATAGCTGAAAGGAGAGTGAATTCCAGCCAACTTTCACTGGCTGTCCCAGAGATGTGCGCATATCCTTGCACTGTTTCTGCTCATTCTCAAAGGAGGAGAGAAACCTAATTGGAAACTGGGATAGACAACTTTCATCTCATAATTTTAAGAACCTTCTGTCATAAAAAGATCTGTATAGAGCCTGATCTAAACCCCACAGAATTCCAGAGGGAAGTAAATAATTTCTGTACTCACTTGCAGTGCTACTGTCTATCATCTGCAAGAGTTTGGGGTTAGAAAGTGCATTTTTACCACGGATTATTGGTAATGTTTGAGATCTGTGGTGCTTGTGGCCATCGTGACTTGCAGTAGAATGCATCCTGAAATGGAAAGGTACCATTAAAAACAGAAACAAAGAATATACTATTGTGACTGTTCAGATTTTTTCCGTGTCAGTTACTGCAGTTCCTCTCAAAGGCCAAGTTAAACAAACTGATGCAAAATTTTTCAGAGAAACAAAGATGAAGAAAGTCAGTGAGGTGGACAAAACAAACATGTGCTGTGATTTCTTGAGATCACAGGGGACAAAACATGCACTGAGCACTGAAACAGAGCACCAGCTTAAATAGTTGGTTGATGTTTAGAAAACTGTCTTTGGGTGAAGAGAAACTGAGATGAGTTCTATTAACTCAGAATATAAGAAAAATATATCCTGTTAGAGAAAAAAATGATACACCTTCTGTGAGGTGAAAAAATTATGACAAACTGACAATGACAGTAAAAATATATGTGCACATATGCATGTGTTCTTTTAATCCTCTTTGATGCTGACAAACATATAATTAATTTATAATGAGAAGCTTAGAACTAAAATAACAATGATTATCACAATTTTTAAAGGATTTTGAATTTGTAACTACTATGGAATTCAGCAAGATTTAAAATCAAAATTCAGGTAACCTTTTAAAATACACTTCTAGTTTATTTCTTTTAAAAATGTAATTTCCTAAATTTACATAATCAAAAAATATTCTAGGACAGAATTACTTCTTGCACCTAGCTGCTTTTTTTGGTTATTTTTACAAAGATAATTTTAAAAATTAGCATTTCAGATTGAAAAGCAGTTCCCAACACAGGTGTTGAATTGATGGCCAAACTTATGCCAAGCAATGTGATAGAGTCTCCAATTAATGGTCACAGTGAGTGGGGCTGTTGCTTTCTTTTGTTTTGCATTTTTCTGGGGAGCTAGGGGTGGAAAGTCAGGCTTCTTAAGAACATTTCTGCAAAATGAAATGCATAAATGCAAGTTAGAACTGGTTACCAACCATACTTCAACCCTCAGCTCATCATCAAAAAATGCTCTACATTACAACAAGACAATAAATGCCAATCTGAGTAGAAAAAAAGACTAGGAACATGGACATAACAGTACAGGACTTACAGGACTTAGCAGCATGGGAGTAAACAGATGAGTGTCAAGCAAACTCTTAGTTTGACCTTGTGTTACTAAATACTTTCCTCTCCACAGCCCCAAGTAACTGGGGAGAAACCAATCCCCTGAAATCACAAGTGCATCCATAGCTATTAACCCCTAGAGCACTAAGATTCCACGAAAGCATGAGCTTCCAGACCTATGAATTCCTTGAGGCTGGGGGAAAACTGGATTATCTTTCAGATGGGGATCTGAGCTGAAAACAACAGCTACTGTGGTTTGCTGAATACTGAAAAATATTGATAGTAACTAAGAATTCTTCTGAACATAACACTTTAAACAGCAGCTTGTCAGTCAAGTTGAAGGGACTTTACAGCTTTGGAGGCTCAGAAATGTGTTACATGTTTCATTAGCCTCTTTTTGCTCAGTGCTGTGTCAGAGTACGAGGGCTGGAGGGTGACAACAAAGGTTTTGTTTTTACACCAGTTAGTAATACAATGGGACCTTACCACTGGGAGAGCAGCCCTGATGCCTGGCCAGAGGAGTTTGAACCTTTCAGGGTTCCATTATTCTGGGTGGCCTGAACAAACTTAAAAGCAGCAGCAATTTTCCTGTTAAGAGAAAATAAGTGTTAATGTGTTATGGAATGTGACATTGATTTTGCCACATCCCTGAAGAATAAATGCAGGCAAACCTGCCATGCAGCATGAACTGGTTTATCTGGTGACCTTTAATTTTTACACTGTGTGACATATAGACCAGTTCACAGTGGTAGCATAAAATCAAAAACGAAACACTGACTGAGACAAAGTATGCCTTTTACATTTCACAGCTGAACACGATCTCACATTTTTTCAGAGAGGACAGAGAAGCAGAACATTATTTTTTTTTTTATTGCTGTGAAGCACTTATTTATGACCATTAAAACTATTCATTCCATTACATGGATGGAAATACAGTGTTCAAAGTTCCCTCGTTTGACATATGCACAAAAATACTGTTGAGAATGGCCCAGTAATTTAGGTTATAAACACAAGAATGATTATCATATCATTGCATGCAATTCATCTTTTGTAGCAGGCATCCACTGAGATATCCAGAACACCATGATAACATTGCTTCCATAGAAGAAAAAATGAAGCATACATTGGCTTCAGTATGACAAGCTGACGATTTCAGGAGAAAATTCATAGATACACTGTTAACCTCATTTAATTCTAATATAATGCTGTAATATTGAAATACTGTAACATACAGTCTGTAACTAGAGAATTACCTTACAATATTGCGTTTCCCTAGATATCTGAAATTTTGCAGACAAACCCTGAAAGATAAAAAAAAAAAATATGTCTATTAATGCCTTCATACTTATTAAAAAAAATTGCTGAACCCTAGTGTCTCAACGAGATCTGTGGCATATGAACCTGCTAGTAAGCAAAAAGAATACAATGCAGCAGCTCCCAGCCTGCTGCTGGGACTCCCAGACACACAAGATGTGGCAGCACTTTGCACACCCGTGTTCCCTTTCTCCATAGCTGAAGATTCCTGCTTGGAGAGATGGCAAAGGCAAAGGCTAAGACTTGGCTACAAAAGCATTGCTGCTTCACCAGCTGGAGTTAAATAACTCACATATCAATTACAAGATGGTGAGAAAATTCCAAAAACAGCTACCTGTGAGGATTCTGCAGTCATGCATAGACTGAACTGAGCGAACCTCCCTGGGGGTGTGAAAAGCAGGTCATCCTACGTTACCTGACTTTCCTAATGGTTTGGAAGTTTTGGGGGAGATAAATGTTTTTCTCAAGGGCAGAACAGAATTTCAAATTTCAAATTTCCAAATGGGAAACTACTATGAAAGTATCTTTTAAGAGGAACACTCAAAGCACTATGACCCCTGTTCATAGAAATGACAACATATTGGAGGATGTGGATCATAGTTACGATGTCTCATTATGACTTTGGAAGACTATGGCAAAATAATTTAAGATACAAGAGCTATCTCAGCCTATTCCACCAGGTGGACAAACCCAAAGAGAATTGTTTGCAGCCATCACTTTAGAATATTCAACATAAAAACCAACAACCACAAAATAAACTTACTCTAAGATGCTGAAAAAGTCTGTTATTTCTGAGAAAGGTGCTCGCAACCAGTAGGAAATCAGTGCGTCTAAAGGGAGATATTAAAATATATTATGTATCTGTTACAGCAAATTAAACTTGACCCAAAGCCTGTAAAATACACTGATAATTATTTTAAGTTAATCTTTGTTTGGATTCAGCATTCACAGTATTTTACAACAATATAAATTAAGTAGTGAGTGCACATTTTCTTACCTTCTGAAATGGTTTTCATAATGTGAAGGAAACACATAAGAAGACTTCTGGTTTCAGCTTGATCCAACTTGTCAAAACGAAGAGTTGATCCAATCAAAGACAAAGGTCTCATGATCTGTTGAAGTGACAGCAAAGGGCCTTGTTTAGTATAGTGATAGACTTCCACCTCTAGTAAGCGTTTTCAACATTTGCACATGTACCTTTTCACACGTGTCAGTTCTCTCACTGTTTTTTTCATTGGTACTTGGGTTAGATTCAAGACTTGCTAAGGAAGCTCTGGAGTCAGCATGGTTTGCTGCAGAGATAGCTATTGATGAAAAGGCTGTAAATGAAAGTCATAGCAAACATGCTAAACTAAAACATTTATGGATACAAAAACTAACAAAAAAATGGAAAACTTAAAATGTGTCACATGCTGGATTGAGACAAGTGCTTTGATCTTCCAATAGCAAAGCTATTGATGGGTATGTTTAGTACTGAAAACATGCAACAAGTTGAAGAACAATGATTTGGTTCCCATTTTTCATGGCATTAAAATGGCCTGTTGCATTCTGTCAGGCCTGACCTAAAGCCACAAAAATCAGTGGAAAGATGCCTGAATTCACTTCCCTGAATTTTGAAATGGGGTTTGGAGAAAGTGGACAAAGTAAGCTGTGTTTCTACCCTTCTGTTACATCTGGAAGCACTAAGAATATTTGCCTCCAAGAGACAGGGGTTTTCAGGAAAAACCTTGGAACTATTCTTAAGTCAGGCAGAGACCACAAGAATGAACTCAGGCAAAGGGATTTCTGAGAGCCTGAATACTGGCATCATTCCAAAGTAGGAGAGAAAGTGAAGCAGTGTAAGAAGAACAGCTTCACCAAAGAAATAAAAATCAATCTAGAAACACCTAAAGGGAAGAGAAACATTGCATACCATGTTTCCCCAAATATAGTACAAAATGGGTTAATGACATCCTCCATGAATACTAAGCAGAAAGCACGATGGATTGAGATACACAGAAATCTGACTATGTGTGTGTTCAATCTGTTATTTGTACCTGCTATAGAGTTCAGAACATCTTTGGAAAAGGATGTGTCCACAGAGTTTGCATGTTTCATTGCTGTCTGGCTCTGAAACCCTCCAGCTGTGCTCAAGTCATCCCTAGATCCCTGTATTTGAAAGAAACAGAGGAAAGTCCAGTAGGTGATATCACTCATAACTTTGATAATGACAGCACAGTCAGTAGGCTTAGACACTGAGTTTGAGAACCTACTTTCGGTTCTTTAGACATGACAACCTCAAAGGATCAAGGCTTGCATCTGAAACCCTCTCATGGTGGAACTTGTAAAGGACCAGGCAAGCCTGACTGTGTTTGCTTCTGAAATACTAACACAGCATTGGGAAAGGAACATTCATTGCCATTAGCAATGCTCAGATGAAATGGGCTCATTTGCTGGAACAACTGAAAGACACAATGCCCCTGCAGAAATTGGCTTCTAGTTTTTAAAGCAGGGCTACAATTATAACACATCTAAACTTTAAAGAAACAAATGTACTCCTCCAGGTGCACGTTTATATGGACAATTTCTGTGGCAGTAAAGGTGTTTCTGTATCCCTTCTCTCCTTCAGTTACTTGTATGCATTCCCTCTGCCTCCTGCTCATGGTATAGCTCTTTGTACTGTCTTTGGGTCCACCACATAACCCTGCAAAGAATCTGTGGACAATGGGAGCTTTTCTTTACATCAAGGTCTCCCAGTTTCCTGCCAAGGGACCTGCCTGAGAACACACCTTCAGCCTGCAGCAGCAGGGCAAATGTGCTGGGACTGGCTGGGGCTCCAAACTTCTAACCTCGAGTTTCCAGCCAGTGTCCTGGGGCTGTTCCCGGCCCTGCCAGTACAGACTCCCAGGGCCCTGCAGGTGCTCTGCAAATTGAGACTTACCAAACTAAACTTTGCAGATGCAAATATATCAGCATTTTCAGAACTGCATTCTGTTAGTTACTTTGTGACCAGCATAAACTTGGACCTCTTCTCACCAGACTGACTGGGTTAGACAGGCTCAGTTTGATCATTTCAGTGTTCCAAAAAATCACATGAATTACCTGATTGGAAGTATTGATATTGAAGAGGAACATATCTTTCATGTAAATCCTTGGCATATTGTCCAAAAGCATTCCATAGAGTGGCATGTACAGGTTTGCTATTTGTGCCTGTTTTGCCTGAAAATAAAATACACAACATAACCCTCAAAAAACTACTAAACATGTACGAGTGGCTAAATACATTTAGCTATTGTGTGAACAAGCAAATGAAAAGAATAAACAGTTTCCTTACCGGCTCTGCATATCGATCATCAAATGAATGCTTTGCCATTAAGTTTTTAAGCACAGCCAAAGCCAAGTGCCTGATATCCTGGTCTTCTTGCAAGGCAAAACCAACCTCCCGCAGCAGGACTCCAATTAAAAAATGTTTACGGCAAAATTCATTAGTCAGTGTGTACTCTGGAATATCTTGGAACAGAACGGACAAGAATGCTTAAATTAATATATAGATTACATACATTCTCCCTGCCATTTTTCAAATTTTCACGCCACTGTTAAACCTCGATTTCTTGATTTGACTGCCTCATTGTGCTCCCTCACTTTCCAGAAGGAATTAATCTAATATTATTATTTCTCAAAATCATGCAGTCTCTACTATTTATGTATAAATTCCCACATGAGAATCTCAAATGTATTGCCCGTAAGGCTACTAATTTCTTTGAGGCACAAAGTCTAAATTGTTGGCCCCATATCCTAGCTGGAAGGGTTCTAAAAAAGCCACAGAGATCGAGAGCAATTCCACTTTTGAAAATGATAAATAATTTTTGTCTAAATGCAGTGGTAGCAGTCACAGTAAACCTTAAAGCTCCTGATGTACAATTCTGCTCACTTATTTTGTTCATACCTGATGTTCGATATTCCTGTGCTGATTCTGGTGGTGTCACAGTGTCTTCATTTTTCATAACAATAAAAAATAAGCAAAAATAACGCACTTTTTAATTATTAATTGTATTAATTGTAAAAAATATATTTGCCTTGCTCTTGTTTTTAAAATTTGACTCAAATTTGAATTAAGCAGCTTCTACTGTTAAAAAAAAAGCTGTGTATCAATCAGAACCGAATGCATTTTCTGATGCTGCAAACTGAAGTAAAACGGAGATGAGCCCATTATTTGAGCTTCTGCTATTCCTTTTGAAACCCTTCCCTACCTCACCACCTCCCAGGGCTACTGCAGTAGCCTTACTGATTTACTAAATCAGTCATCACAAAGAGTCTAGTTAATTCAGCTCAAAACTTTCAGCAATAGTCACCTCCCAACCCCCTCACTGGGCTACCAGAGGCTGTATTTATTTACAGGCATACTGAAATTAAGTTATTTTTATCCTACTGTTTAAGTACCACACCTGAAAAACTGTTTGAGGGCTCAGAGCCTGATGAGAGCACTTGAGAGAGTTAAATATTACCTGCTCTTTGAACCTCCCAATAATTCACCATCATATAGAAACCCTCCCGGGAGGCACCTTACCAGGAATGTTTGAAGACCGTATGGGCAGGCACAGAGGGATAAAGTGCTCATGATGACAGACTTCTTGCAGAAAGTCAAATTTGAACTGATGTAAAATCTGAAAATCACAACAGGCAATGCCTCAGTTCAGATTAAAACAGGGAAAATGGTGAGACAGAGCTCCACTACTACTTATCTGTACCTCAGACTTCACACTCACACCCAACAACAAAACCTTACTGCTTGTTATGCCAAGCTGCACAAATAACGTGTGGTTTTCATCTCTGTTATCAAAAGAACTTGTCACAGACAAACAAGCTTTTTGGATTCTTCAGCTATGATTTTTCACTGAACACATACTGATAAACCTAAGCTTGATTCATTTAAGGTATTAAATATTTAAGGCATATTTAAAGCTACACTGGGTCTTTTGATGACATATAGTAAAGTATATAATCACAGTGAAGTATCTTCTCCAGTTCACAGAAATTTTGAACCATCCTGGTTATGACTTCTGGTGTTTTTTTTGGTTTTATTTTGTTTGTTTGGTTGGTTTTGGGTTTGTTTTGTTGTTTTGTGGGTTGGGTTTTTCTTTTTTTGCCAGTCAAATACAAAGTTTCAGCCAAACAGGTCAGATTATAATTTACTGACAATAGTAAAAACTTCCTCTGTTGATGCCAGTGAGTTCCAGCTCCAAGGGATTTGGGTAATATACAGGTTTGGTATTATTTCCTTCATATCCCCCTTCAAAGAAGCCATCCATGATCTTTTGTGGAGCCTTACAACTACTTCAAGAATTTATCATTCCTACTATAATGATGTGACACTGGGATATAAAGATAATACACAATATCCAGTAACAAATTTTTAATTCCATCTTCTCAGCTCACTGTTTTCAGTGGCAGAAAGCAGTTATTCAGGGCTACCCTGAATGCTCTAGCATTAGAAAGTACTTGTAGAAGTCTTTTAATTTGCACTAAAATTAAATTGCAGCCTTTCTGCTGCCACTGTCTGGCTAGGGTACCTGGAACATGCACTTTTTAGAGTCTACCAAGTAGTGGATAGGAGGGAATTTTTCCCTGAAATGTTTTCTTGCACCTCATCAGGAGCACAGCTGGGCATGTTAATGGCAAATAAAGAAGTGAAGCATCTGAAACGTGTTTCCCAAGAGGAACTGCGACATTTTGAGGGAACACAGCAATGAACTGGTCTCTAACGAGGTATTTCAACTTTTGAATTAATATTTCTCAAAACAATCCTTAAATGTCAAAATATGGAATACCGTGAGGGGTATTTCTGTGGAACAGAATTACAATTAATTGAAAGTGCACTGCTATAGACTGATCCACCAGCAAAATATTCAGGCAACAATATACACTGTTTGTTACATTTTCTGAAAAGAGAGGTCACATTGCAGATTGTCTTCTTGATACATAAACAATCCAGTTAAAGAAGTAAAAGACACACAAAAAGAAATCCTGCAGCACATTTAGAAGACTGACTCTTGCTTAGGCATTGGACTGAAATGAAAATGATGCAAGGCCTCTCTCTCCTTGAGGTCAGAAATCTCTGGTTTTATTTTGTGACTATTGTTTTCAAGTGCTACAAAGCCTGTTCCAGCAGTACATCTGTCACAACTCCGCAGTGGTTCTGCTTCCAACACCCTGGCAGATGGATCTGGAGGGATTCTGGCAATGCTCACACACTTACTGCCAAGGAGGTGCTAAGTACTGCTCTGCACACTGATTAATCTCAGGCTTTTCCACTGGCCATTAATGGGCTTTTTTAATTAAACATCTGTTTCTGTGGTTGATTATATTTAGGGAAGTTTGAAATGTGGAAACAATTTTCAGATTGCATAATATTATTTACAGAACTATAGACTTTAGGCTATGACATCAATAATTGAGAGACTCCATTCTACATCTGTTCCAGAGATTAGGTGAAAGACCTGAGAGTAGAAGGAACTTGGTTTTAGTAAAAAGCAAAGCAGACCTGAAGTAATTTCACTCTAGCTGCAAATGCCCAGATCACCACTAAAAAATTATAAGAAGTTAATGGATGAAAGTTTTGTAAGCTTTCTGAGGAAAGATGAGTCATTCAAATTGTATATCTTGAATACATTCTATTATCTATATATATGCTGTGGTATGATAGCTCATAAACTCTGGCATGGAAGAGAAAAAGCCTGTGACTCATCCTGATGGACGAAGAGCAAAGGAGTCAAGCTGAATAATTTGGGGACCTCTTGCTGTTTGAAATTTATTGTTCAAACTATACCAGTGACTATTGCAAGTATTGTAGAAGAAATTCAGGCTGCAGGGGATTTTCCTCATAGCAAGCACAAACTAATTTGGAGCAGATTGGCCTTCTTGCATCATCAATGAGGTAAGAGTATGGCATTCATGGTTACAGCCTCACTTGAGTTTACACAACGGTAACTCCTTTCATATGCTCCTACTCCATCTTCCTCAAAGAAAATTAATGGCAATTGCTGCTGATCTTTATAGACCAAACCACAAGCATACTCTCAAAGAATCAGAGCTTAAATTCAGCCTTTTGAATGCTTTGTCCTTAGCAGTCTGCAGAGTCTGCTCTTACAGGTCTCAGTGAGTAGTTTTTAGAACATGGCTATTTACTTCCAGAAAAGCAGAAGAGATGGCTCAAAACCATGAGGTTTTAATCCATATTTACAGTAAATGTTTTCACTGACTTGAGTTCTGAGCATGGTGAAGTCATGGAATCATAAATAGCTTCAATATAAAAATATTCTGCTAGTCAGTCACTTTAGAAAAAACGGAAACAAACAAAAAAATAAATCAAAGCCATACCTTGCCATCTCCAGCTCCAAACATACTTATATAATTGTTGACCATCTTGAACACAAATCCACGATCCATAAATGTAAAACAGCGCTAAGACAGCAGGGTTAAAAAAGAATTATTATTTTATAGCCAAAAAGAGCAGTACTTGGCCTCATTTACCTGGTTGTTCACTTTGGGTCACCCAAACACTTAAAGTGTCTGTGCAGATGAGGTTAGCCTTCAGCAGGGCAAGGAAAATCAGGGAACTGGTGAATCTGCCTTGATTTTTACATTTATTTTCAGTAACAATAAACTGATCAAACTTTTCATTTTTACTATGTCTACACACTAAAACAGCCATCACAGTGTGCAGTGCACTAGAGAAAGCTCATCTAATGGAAGTCAGTCACGTATGGCACCACTCCATTGTTAGAGGTGGCACATGGTGGGAGCTGACCTGAGCATCTCCCTCAGCAACAGGGCAATGACTTGTGAGGAATCAATCCAGCCACAATACTCATTGTCTGAGCTGTGTTCTCTCTCTGGGACCAAGTACAACAATACTACTACTACAAGCTCTTCCTGACCAATGGGGCTAAATACTGACAGAATGTGTAAAGGTTTTTGAGGGCCCTGGTTCTACAGTTACTGATATTTTTAACTTGCAGAGTCAGCCTACCAGCTAGAGAATGCAATCTTCAATTCCCTCCTTCTCTGCAGTTCCTGACCTCTGAAAAACTAGAAAAGCCCCAAGACTTCTGCCCTACACATTCAAACATGGTTCCTCGATTAGGAACAATTAATCCACCCACAGCATCTAAATGCTATAGCATTTAAAGAAAAAACATCAGCTCAACTCTAACTACAGTTTCACTGCTTACCAAACTTTTTACTCATTTGAATGTAATGTAAGAATCTGCAAAAGCTGAAAACTTTAACTCTTTCAGAGCATACACAGGAATGAATTACAATTGCTTTAAAGCAGACTTACATAAAGCTTTTTGCAATCTCAAAGACCCAAGGCCATAAAAAATGGAACAATCCAACCCCTAACTTGGAAACTGAGGCATCATTCACTCAGAATTGCTTTTAATCCCTTTGACTAGACTAGAGTAGTCTCTAGTTTGCATTAAGTGTGGGGAAGTAAGTGTATATGCTGTAATGACAGAACATCTCACCTTGAGAAATTTGGCAGTGCTGTAGTTTGCATTCCTGGTTTCTTCAAGAGCATCTTTGTACTTCCAAGCAACATGGTCTGCTAAGATCATCACAAGTGTATCCAGCTCAGCTTGAAATGATTCTGGAAACCTCCTAGTTCGAGAAACCTAAGCAGGGAATAGATCATCAACTTGAGAGTGTATGATACTGCACATTAAACCTGAAAATACATTCAGGCCAAGAATAAAGACAATAAAGCACAGGCCATTCAACACAGAAGAAAAATACTGCTAGAATTCCATGGACCTACTCTTAGAATAAACCCCAAACAGAAGAATCTGGTCCATAGGAAAGTGGAAGATCTATCCCCAGTTCTTGTACAATCAAGAATAGGTTTGAGCCTAGCAGGTAATATAATTTGTTTTTTAGGTAAACCAAATATTTTACAAAGTATAACAGCATTTATTGTATTTACCAGTCAAGAAGAAAAGTTCAACCATGTGTATTTCCAAGGATTCTGCATTTTATATTTTCCCTAAGAGATGGATTGCCTACTTGATGAGACTTACCTTTGTTTTGTTTGTATCAACCAAGTGCTGTGCCATTGATTTTAAGATAACTGCAAAGAAGAACCAGGAATGCTGTTCAAAAGAAGGAAAAAAGTGAATGAAAAATGACTACCTGAATAAATGCTTTATGATGCATTACCATTCCTTATAGATGGATTGCATGTTTCAGTAATTTCCAATGATAAAAACTATGTGACAAGTAAGTTTAAAAATCTAAGTGTCATGTATTTGAGTAACACTGGATTATGTCCTTAAGAGAACTGAAGTCATCAGCATTTTGTCATTGTGGCTTTGAGCAACAAGGAGCCCCCAAGCACCACTCCTACAATCTTCCTATTCCTACTGAGCACTGTCTTCATGGCTTGTTTGCAGGCAACTGGCACAAAAGTGTGATGAAGAGAATCTCAGAGAATAAACTTCTTTGTTAGTTTCAGCAGACTGGAGTTTGGCACAGAATAAGATGGTGCTTGTTTAAAACACAAACAGAGTGGTTCTTCAAATATAATTTGTAATAGTGAATTAGGTAGGATACAGATACCTGTATCCTCATATATGTGAGACAAAAACACTCAAAAAGCTTACAAATTACAAAAAAAAGCTCAACACCAACCACCCCAAAACAAACCCAACCACAAGTACTTTTGGATGGCCCAGGTTTCCTGCAGGCCAGCATTTCTGCTTTTTCAGCCCACTTCTTGCTGTTGCAGTGGCTCAGCACAGGAAATCAGACTGGTTCGTTTTAAACAGGTGAGCATATTTTTGCCACTGGGAATTCCTGAGCTGGACTGGACAGCTCTTGTACCATAACTGAGAGGCTCAGTAATGGGCCTTACACATGTATGAATTTTGGAGACCTGGTTTGATAGGAGAAACCTCAGGAAACCTCAATCATTCTATTTTGGTAACTGTTAATCAAAGGTGATTAGGAGAGGAAATCAGATATAAACATCCTACATACAGATGAATATGTTCCCTGCATCTTCCAAATTAAAAATTAAACCAAAGCATCCTGAGAGTAATTGCCCACATCATATTGTGTAAGAATTAGGTTTCCAACTCAGACTGAGCTGTAACAGACAGGAGGAACTTCTATTCTGCAAACCACATTCTGAGAAATGCTGAGAACCTGCAGCAGGTCTGCTAACTACTGTTGAATCACTGCAGGATGTGATTTGCACAGAGCTCATACAGGGAAAGGGGAGAGGATAAAGAGATGAGACAAGTGAGCTTCAAGCAGAAGACCAGTAGTAAAACTATAAATGTGTAATTCAAGCTATCATTCACCTTTAAAACCTGTTTCACTGTTACTTGTTCATTTGACTTCAGAAGACCAGTCATATTCTTGGACAGCTCCTCATGGACAGTTCTTCCATCAAATGATTTGGTCCTGAACACATACTGCAGAAGAAAGGAAAAATAAAAATTATCAAAATGTGCATTACAACAAATATAAAAAACCCCTCAGTTGGTGACGATAAATTATTTATGTACCACCAACAGCTGACAATCTTTGCTGCTAAAATATCTCGACTGAACAGTACATTAGTTTCCTTGGCAGTAATGGCACAACACTGCTCCCCTACAAAATCCCAGTTTCAAACACAAGTTCCTGTTGATTTCAGCTTAACATGAATCAAGAGGAAATTTTGCTTAAAATCAGCACTTTATTTTTTTTTAATAGAGCACAGGATCCTGACACGTCTAAACTGCCTTTCAAGTCAGTTCACCAGGAAAGAAAAGCTTAAGCAAGCAGAGGAAGTATGGAGGGTTTTTCACCCACCTAGTCAGGGCCACCTTTCACTTGCTCCTTTCTTCCAGGGGCAACAGCTAGTCAGAGCTGGTAACAACTCTTCATCCTGAAAGGTGTAGAGCACCCACTGGAGCTGACAGAAGGGGAAAACTATACCCCTCTCAGAAACCAAGCCCTCAAGAAAGGAATTTATCTACCAAGTTGCTCAGAACTCATAAATCTACTACGAGTTTTATTCAACATGTTAAGCTAATAATTCAGTACCACTGTGCCTTCCCTTAAGCAAGAGCTCTGACAGTGCATCAGCTGGGATCAAATACCATTTCCATACAACCAGGTTGGCAAAAGAAAGGACTATTCATTGAAACTATCTTATTAGTATGCAGCTATGTTTCCATAGCAGATGCTATAGCTTCTCCCTATGCAGTCTGGCACTTCTGGGTCCAGTTATTTAAGTCAGTGTAATTTCGCATTATTACTGCATTGTGAGTCACAATTCCCAACTTACTTATTCCCAAAACAGCATTTGTAAACCAGGTATTTGTTTCCTTACAAATGGAAAAAAAAAAAAAAAAAAAAAAAAAGATTAACAGCTATTGGTTTCTGACTGCTGCTGGACATTGGAAAACAGGCTAAATGAACTTATGGTGTAGCTTAATAATCACCTGTAGCTTCAAAGATATTTAGCTGGTCCTTTGGTTGGTGTCTACCACAATTTTTAAAAGTTATTGAGTAGATGAGGTTTTAATACCTACTTCATTAACTATATTTAAATGTTACATAGGTTATTTATCTTGGAGCCTGAATAGCTCTGCTGGACCTCAGCAGAATTCTTCTGTCCTTAAACTGGAGTACTTGAGACTAAAATTGAACTATTCAGATGCTGAGGTACATGATCTGTAAACAAATACATCCATAAAGTATAAAAGTAAATCCATACCATGGAAATATCAACCAACAGTTGTCAACACAGAAATTGAAATGTTTTCCCATTTAGCAACCTAACTCCTAACCTATTTTCATTATTCTACCCATGAACATGCTAAAGTTTCCAGTTTATCAGCAATGAATTTGCTTTTACTTTATTCCTAAAACTAATTTAAACACGTCCTTCCAAACTTATGTTGCATCTATTACTCATCATCTACAAATGAAATGTACTTTATGAAAACTACTTGTTGCACAGTGAAGCAGGATATCATCACAGCCAGAAGCTCATCATACTGTGTGTCTCCCACTGCTTCTTTACATGACTGTGGAGGGTTTCTCATTGCTATCACCACCTCCATTAGTTCTGTCACCACTGTCCATACAAAGTCAAAAGACAAAGTGATGACAATATCTACTTCAATTCTTCTAACAACCTGCAATTCTCCTCTATGGTGCTATTTGAAATACACAAATAATTTAATAAACATAATAATTGGAGATTTTACAATCAGAGATTTCTCATTACTGATTCATCTAGTATGACTACAACAAAATTTTCCATCCCTGTTCCCTGCAACTGAAAGTGAGAGAAAACAACAAAGGCAAGTGAAAGGAAAAAGTAAGTATAACACCCTTAAATGCCTACAGATTTTTCTGCTCATGCCAGTAACAGGAGTTAATGTATGCTTCTACTTAAAAACCTGCTGCTTCATAAAATTCTCAGCTTATAAAGCTGTTACCCAAATATACTGATGATGAGAAAGTTGCTGGTCAACAGCATTATTCATATTCATTTAATGGATATTCAATTCATACAGAAAACAAGGAGATCATCTTTAAAGAGGTCACTCCTTTTTTTTTTAAGTGATACTACAGCTTGTCCAGAACCAAACTCCCTACACAGAACATACCCATTTATATTCTAAATACACCCTAATCTTCAAAACAATAATGAATAAAAGAAGCTGAGTAAACAGGGAGAAATTACAGGAATCTGAACTCCACAGATGAGAAAAGAATTCATGTACAACAGCACATGCAAAAACATGGGATCTTGAAACTAAAATCATGACTTCATAATCAGAAGCTAAGTTCAAAAGCTATAGGTTCCTAAGAGACATGCAGCCACCTTGCAAACATGAAAAGCACCAAGAAGTATCTTGTTCATAAAAATTACTACTTGTGGATCCTTTTCAACTGCACTGAGGGAGCCCTGTACCTATATAATATAGATGGCCGGATACTTCGTAGTGATAAATCGCATCACAGTCAAGAGAGGTGCTGCAAACTACAAGCAAACAGAATTAAATATCTCTTGCTGGTGTCTATCTGGCTGACATTTCATGATCTTTCATGTGGTTATTTCCGCCTTCCTTCCTTCTCAAACCCTGCATGGTGGGAAATGCTCCGTTTAGCACCGTTTCACAAAGACTGACATTGATGCCACACTCCTGCAAGTTCAGTGGCAGTGCATTTGCACCATGTTTTGCTTCTAAAATGTAAGTTCTAGTTATCAGTTGAGTGCACTGCAGCTCCCTGCTCCTATGCTTGCTCAGCTTCAGTGTCTGATGGAAAAAAAAGCTGCACCAGGCAGAGGAGACTTAAGCAGCTCTTCATTCTCCTCAAAGGAACAGTTTTTAAGTTAGCTTCCTCACTACAGTCACACAGCCACTAGTGGCACAAAGTTATGATGCAGATGCAGGAAAAGCTACAAACAAGTACAATTAATAAATAGGAAAAAATGCACAAAATCACCAAACCCCTCCACCCCTCCAATAGTTAACATTGCAACAGCAACCATACCGTCACATAAGAATTGATGCAGTTGTCTAATTGTTCTTCATGGCACTTTGCAACAATGTTGGTAAGAACTCTGCAAAATAAAAAAAGAAAAAGAGTTATTTTGTGTCATAAGGCAGAGAAAGTCCACCTGGTGCATCACGTTGTCCTGTTACTGTAAGCTCATGTAAAACAGTCCATGAGAGATGTGATCCAAACGATGAACAGCATGTACAGAAACTGTCCACTGGAAAAAAAATCCAGTCATTCCTTGGGCCCTCCATTGGCATGGATTGTGCTGTTATTTATGCATTGGCCTAACAAAAGCACCCAGTTTTAAGGAGAATATACTGTCATCACAACAAAAGAAAATGTTAACCAACTTAAGCTTATACAGACCTTGGATACTTAGGACTAACAAAAATTAGAGTATGTTAGTGAAACAGAGAGGCAAGAGCACCGTTTTTCAGAAATGCTACTTGCTAGGTTCTTTCAGGTTTTTAATTCTGTAAATTCTCTGATATACATATGATGTAATTGTTCACCAAAACCAAACACAAGCCTGGGCTGAAGCCTGAGCAGACCCCTCTCCTGCACTGTTTGCCCATATCCTTGCACCCAGCCCCAGCACAAGAGGCTGAGCAAAGCATCCTCTTGTTACTGCAGAGCAGGGAGAGGCTGGACACTGGGTGTGACCATAGGTGCTTTGAGCATCTGCAAATCAGCTTGGGAATCAGCAACAGAGAAGAAAATTGCCTGGGTCATGCCAGCACTCACTCTCAAAACCTGAGCTCCTACTAACAGACATGGTACTACTTGAGACCAAGCACTTCAGCAAAGTTTCATCTTCAATTTGTATCCAGGCCATCTTTGTTTGAGATCATCCTGCTTCAGAAGACACAAGTCTGGGCAAGAAGTCTTCTTCAACTCGACCATAATTTCCTTTTGATTATTGAGATCTCATTTTTTCAGGGTACTTAATATAGAAAAGACCCTTTTATAATCTATTTTTTATGTTAAAAGGATGGCTAAGAAGTAGCTCATGATACTCAAATGTCAAATATTAGTGAACCATATCTCAAATTGAGGGGTATGCATAGTGACTAAAATAGATTATTAATATGCCTGACTGTGGTCCACATATAAATACCCTTTTGACTAGCTTGGTGATTTGAGTGATTCCTGGCAATTATTATTGGAATCAAAAGCTTTATAATTCTCTTTAAGTCAGTATTTTAATATATCAAATTTCTTGCTGTTAGTAGGAGAAGTAAAACTTGTAGCAAAACACAAAAGCAATGACAGAATTAACTGTGTTCATTTCAATCCTTCAGCCTTTATTCTGCTTTGAAACTGAAATGAGTTCTGGCAAAGATGTGACAGAGAAATGATGACATGACTGGGCCCACAGACAAGTAAATAACCATGAGAGTATGAAAGGAATAATGTTTTCTGCCCAACACATAAGCCAATCTATGCTCTCATTCTGTTGTTGTTGCTTTTAATAAGTTCAACACAAGCTGCTTCAAGCGATTCAGAACAAAACACACTGTGAGTATATATAGGACACGTCAATGAATGACACACAGAGCAGACTGCATATTGCCATTGACATCAGTCCTACCAGCACAAAACCTACCACACATGCAAGAAAAAAACCACTGAGAATACTTCTTTTGGGGCTTGGATTTTTTTTTTGGGCCAGGTGGGTGTATAGTCACTATGTGAAGCATGAAAAACTTAACATAATTTCATTTTTCCATCTAATCTTTAAAACTATAGTTTAAACCGCTGCTCCTCCTACAACACTTTCTTAGTCATTTAACTGATGTTGAAACTGTAGCCTCGGACAAAAATCTTCCTTCTCTCTAACCTAAACATCAGTTGATTTGTTGGCCACAGAGGGGGCCCAACAAAGGTCTCATGGCCTCTCTCCCTTGAAAACAGTGTGCAGTGATGAAATAACACACATTTACCAGGAAAGGTTCTTTTAATCCTAGTACCTAGCTGTTGTTAAACTGCACTTTGCCCTGAAAAATGCCACAATCCTTTGATACAGCATATTGGAACTGTAGTTTTTCAAGGCTAAGATGGGGAATTCTGCTTCCTTGTTCCTTTAAGTTTTCCTAATTAATCTTTCTTCAGGAACTAATTCTGAAGGACAGTCTATGGAAGAAAATAAAGTATACTGACAGCAGATTAGTCTAACAGGGTTGCAGGGACAGTTGTAATTTTTTCCTACTAGTAGTATTGTAATCCCCATATTTGGCTACTGGCAGAAGTACAACCAAAACACCATTATAGCCAAAAGTAAGTGGAAGGCAACTTTCTGCCCTCCTGCAGAGACCAATAATAATCTCTCTAGTATTTTTTTTCCCCACTACCCTGATTAACAGCATCAATAAAGACAATTTCATTATGTGAGGGGTGAGAGGCTCAGCAAATCATTCCAGTTGTTTGCCTGCTCAGTGGAAAATGCTTCTATTGCTTTTCAGTTATCGCTGATATATTCTAATTAAAAAATGCCCTGGAACAGTGTGACCTGGTTGTTTTGATTCTGCACTGGATGCAGCAATACGCTGAGCTCTTTCTATGCTGAATGCCACATCCTCAGATCCAAACATAAACCAAAGCTGAAAACCAGCTTTGTCAGAAAGCACTCAGCTCCTTAGAAATGAGACCTTCACTTGCAATTGCCTCTGGATAGAGACGTGTCCACCATGGTCAAGAATTTCCTGGTTGGTATCACAGTCAGCCACATGATACCATGTTCTTCCATGCATTATTTACAGAGCCCTGTGTTAAGGGGCAAGCAGGCATTCTCACCTCCTGAAGTCTAAATGTCATAGAGCAGCTATAATTGGACTGACATCTTCATTTGCAATCTTGAATAAAGAAAGAAATACTCAGATACCTGGTCACAGCTGTTGTAACTTCATCATCGCTATTTTGCACCAAGACCCAGAAGAGTTGATTCAGAACTATAGGAAGAAAATTCAAAATTACATGGATCTTCTCAATCCTCAGCAAATTCTGTAAGGGATATAAGAAAGAAAGTGAGAGACTTCCAATACAAGCAATGAAAGATGTCAACTGCCATGAAGCTTTCCTGCTTTGGCAGGTAAAGTGCAGTGCATGCACTGATGTAATAGCAGTAGGAAAATAGGTCAACTAAGTTGAGAACTGGTTCCCCATGGACTTTGTTTTAAATATGATCATCAGTGCAACTGTAGGTATTGCCTACAGAATTCCAGCATTTTTTTTCTACCCTAAAAGAGAGAAACCCAAACCAATTTTCTTATTTCACTAAGGATACGTATCTAAGGGCAATAAAATAAGTTCATAACTATATTCAACCCATGCATTTCGTATTTTCATGAGAACTCTTTTTTTTTTTGCAGAGATCTGATAAACTGAACTTGTTGAAGCTTTTGTTAAAGGCACAGTGGTAAAAAGTAGTATTAACATGCTAACCTGACTGGATTGACATTATATTATCTTCTCTATTCAAGAAAGATATTGAGCTTTTAATTAAAAAACCCAAACCTCTCCTTTGAATTTCTCCTATGTTTTTATTTCAGTCATTTCCAAATCATTACAGAATTTCTAACAAAGGTATTAGTGATTTATAAATAAAAGCAAAATGCTCTGGGGAAGATTATTTAGTCTCTGGTTATACTGTATAGTTGATTTCTTGTTGCATACAACATTGTCTCTGTTTTCTAATAAAATTACTGAAATTAGGCAAACTGCAAACAGCAAATAAAGAACAATGCAATTCTGGTAGTTTAGGTAACCAGCTTACTGGCCAGAAAGTTGTAAAGCTTTTGTGGATTCCTAAACTTTGTCTAATATGCTCAGTGGCTTCCCAGAAATTAACTAAGGACTTCATTCTGTAGAGCTATAATCTCTAAATAACACTGATGCTTTGATTTGTGAACATGCCCCCCCCAAAACTTCTTTACATCAAGACAGCATTTGAAAACAAAGCCACTCCTTCCAGGTCTAACTGCTTCTACCAACAAAAGTAGTACCAACAAAATCCACCCTTATGGATTTGCCCAGAGAACAACCATGATTTATTAGAATTTATTCTTTATTTATTAAAGCAAAAATCTCTTCCCAAGCAGCTTATATCCTATTAAGGTACACTCAAACAGGAAAATATGAACAATGAAGGAAAGGGGGAAAGCACCTACATGATGGTAACATCTAAACCCTAAAACACTTGTTAAATTTTACAGACTGCTAAAAGGAAATATAAAAAAGTGTATATGGATGATGTTTCAGAGTCACAGTTCAGAGATGGAACAGTGTCACATCTACCCTTCAGTTTTCTTGCTTATCTGCCTGTTAATGTTCTGCAGGCATATTGGAGTGCAAGAACTCTGAATTTCAGCACTCATGAACAGGCAAAGAATCACGGCCTTACTTTTTACATGCTGCTTTTCTAATTTGGTTGTCATACTCCTGCCTTCTCACAGCTTTTGACCTCTACTGAATACAGGCACAGTTTATGCAGCTCTTGCCTATTTGCTTCATCTTTGCAGAAAGGGTACATTCCTTCTGATTTCAGAACTTGACAAGCAACAAGAACCCTTGATTTATACACATGAAATACCCTGAGCAGTCCTTTGGATAGCATCCAGGTTTTTAGAGGAGGTAAGGATAGAATTTATTCAAGGCAAGAGAGGATTAGCAGGAATATTGTAGCTCTACAGGCTACAACTTCTTTTTCCATTCATTCCTGGAGCAACATTACATTATCCTTTAACAGGATCAAGGTTTGGCATAGGCTGGATTATCAAAGCTGATGGGGCAGATGCAGCCATGCTCTAAATGAGAACGAATGGGAGGCAGCTCCGTGATCAGAAATGCATCTGTCACATCAAATACATCAAAGCAGAGCTGTCACAGACCCACTCCCTCCTGGTGAGCCTATGCCATGTTTAGAACTGTGCAGTGATAAATGAGTTGAGAGAAAGCCCTAAATACAACTTTATGGTGCACTTCATGCTATAGGTTACTTTACCTTACAAGAATAGACAAAGTTTGAGGTAGGAGGCTGAGATAGATCCTTTTCCCTTTCCTGGCACTGATGGAAAAAGTTATTCAGGTATGGATCCTAAAATGAGAAACACTTACATTAATGTGTATTATAGCAAAGATTAGAATTCAGCACCAGAAACTGATTACAGCAATCATCTCTGATACCCATGAACAACACACCCATGCCCCTACCACTGAAGTGAGGCACTGAGAGAAAATCAACTTATTTAGTGCAACCCATTGCCCAGCACAGCTTGCTATATACAACTTGTTTCTAGGTGCTTTGACCACTCTTTTTTCAGTGTTGGGAGTGATTATTTTTTTCCTTACAATTTAAGGGATTCCAAAGGCCAGAATCTTTTCTCTTTCTGGTGCTCTGAATTTATTTTCTTGCTATTTAAACTGCTATTCCACAATTTTTATGTTGGTATGACCTTAGACAATTTTTATTTTTCCTTAAAGTGTGTATTCCATCACTGGCATCTCACCCTGCTACGCTGAAATAATCTTTAAATGTTACAGAAACAAATTAATACAAGATTTTAAAACACCTTTCAGACATTCCTTGCCACTTTTTATTTGTAAGCAGATAACAGAGCTAAGAGGAAGTTTGGCTTACCTGAGTGTTTACTGTCGATACAACAAAAGTAGAGACTTTGAAAAGTGGTTTCCCACTATCTACCCATTTTATATCACAGCCGATCTGCTATTAAAACAAAACAAAAAATAAAATTTTCCCACCTATATCCTGTTTATTCAAGTTTGCATCAACTTCACAGTGCACAGCTTTGCACACGAGTGTGCATGAACTGTGCTGGCTACTGTGCTTCCAAAAAACACAGAATTACTGCAATACAAACCCACTTTTTAATGTAAGTCCAATGGTATCATTCAAGGGACCAGATCACTGCCCCACCCTGTCCTCATGACAATAGTAAAACAAACACAAGGAGGCAGAAATAATCCAAGCTGGGCAGGATCAGCGGGAAAATATGATATCACACCACAAAACCGGAGAATGAATCACAGTTGTGGATCACATCAGCCGGAGAATGAATGTCATATGGCCTGAGTTTGGGAAGAGAGTTCTTTTTGACCACTCTGATTCACATTTGGGACGAGTTAGGTATAACACTGTAGAATACATAGCTATAAAATACACTTTTCCCATATACACCTGTGAATCAGTAACATATGCTACTGAGTCCAGTGCTGCATATATTGGTTCCTGTACTCAAAGATATATAATGAATATTCTAAAACAGATACACTATTTACTGTTTACACCTCCCAGTAAATGCAAATGGAAATCTGATCTCATGTAAAACATGTGAAAATAAGTGCTCTGCACCATTTGAATAATATGGAAGGATGAATTAATACCTTTCCACTAGTTGGTTCTTGAAGGCTCAAGTAATTGGGAGGCAGACTGCTTGCCACTGGCACGTTGTGTTCTTGGGAAGCTAACTGGGCATCTTTCAACAAAGGAAGCCAAGCATATCCCACTGTGCACAAGAACAAATAAATATGACTCTTTGGAAAAAAATGAGCTCCTAAAGTTCAAAGGAAGACAATAATATCCAGCCAAAAAATTTGCAATCCTTATTTGAATGTAAATCATTTATATTTATAATTGAAAGTAATTCTACTACAGGTACCTGGTGTTTCCAGAGCCTCTTTCTTTTTGGCATTAGCTTTTGCATTTATGTCACAGGTGACATGATAAAATGAAAACAGAATGTGGTGTTTCTTATGGAGTTGAGTGGGAAGTTCAATTTTCACCTGAAATGTAAAATGTTACACCTCACTTTAGTTTAAAAATCAATTAAACCAGGCATTAGAGATGGGCTAAATGAATGACATCTCTCTCTACGCAGAGGTCTAAGTACAGCCTGCCTTCACTGGGTAATGTTTGTCCCATGGTAATAAACCTTCTCTGAAGGAAATTGTTTAGGATGATCATCTGTCACTTTTACTTAAAACAGCTTTTTTCCACTTTGTCTTGTGGATGAATATTTTCATTTATGATGAAAGAGTGTAAGATGAAAGAGGACAGAACTAAAGAGTGATGGACCCTGCTTAGAAGTGATCACCTGCACTCCAGCAGACATAAAGAGCCATCACCATGCTCATATTTTCAGGATGACCAAACTAAAAACTAAAATGACATCTCTGCTACTCCTCCATCATCATTTCATGGCAAAGACCAAGTAATAAAAGCTGACAAGAAAATAAACTTTTATTTATGATTTCTGCTCAGTCTTCAACCCTCTATCATGCCATCCATGAATCCCTACCTACAGGATTTGAGGAATTATTAATCTATTTGAATAAAAATACAAAGTAATCAAAACATGTTACCATAGGAACTAATAAAAATGACCCTTTGCCCTTGTGAGCTATGATGAAGCTTATCCAAGCTAAAGTAAGGGTCAGAGACTGTTGTCAAATGCTTCCAGTGTTGAATCTGCTTATGGGTAAGAATCTGATACCATAGACATATACATGAAATGGGCACTCAGACATGGAGATCAAGACAACTTTCTTCTTAACATACTACATTCTTTTAAAGACTGCACTTGCTGTACTAGGGACATCTTGGACAGGTGCACATCTCTTCCAGCCAAACTGGCTATTAACATCTGAATTCAGCTCTTTGTTTGAGTTGAAAGTAATCTGCCCAAACCAAATGGCTCACCAGCATCACACGAAGGACACTTTCAGATGTGTTTAACCCTGTGACACATTTTGCAAAGGATTTGCAAGGAGTTCAAGATCTCAAAAATGTAATGCTTTAAGTTTCACTCAGTTCCTAAACATGAATCTTACAACTGATACTTCACATGTAGTTGTACATTACCTGCTGATATTGGCTCTGACATTTGACTGAAGTAAACTTTTACTGAAAAGGGAAGTTTTTCCAAGAAAAATTTAGGAAAAGCAGGCTATCCACACTATGCTGTTTGCCAGTCTTATCACTATATATAAATCACTAATGGAAAATCCAGGACAGGCACATAACATTCACATGCCATCAAACACACTAGTCACTGAGGGGGTGAAATTAAGTTCACCTGCAGAAAGCCTGGGGAATCAATACTTGGTGTTGGTGAAACATGAAGGTGCATGTGTGACTAACATTTGGCACAGGCCAACATATAAACTCTATTCTATAGCTCTACCCTCAAAAGCACTAGCTAAATTATTTGCTGCAG
This sequence comes from Pachyramphus minor, assembly GCA_013397135.1. Taxonomy (NCBI): domain Eukaryota; kingdom Metazoa; phylum Chordata; class Aves; order Passeriformes; family Tyrannidae; genus Pachyramphus; species Pachyramphus minor. Next base: position 1,138,162 of record VYXB01010734.1, read on the forward strand.
CCACTACACGTCACTGTACATTCTGTTCAGACCACTGGATCAACAAAAATGCCCCAATGCAGTTCTTATATATCAGAGAGGGATTTGTTCTGACAGTTGGCTCCACACTTTCTCATAATGTTTACTGTTTCCATTAAATTCAGAGATGCAGCTGGACCCTTAATGCAATCCAGACGTGCATTTTAGAGAGCTGGACTGTTCCTAATTAATTCTACAGCATCTCAACTGTACTCAGAACATCTTACAAAAGGAATGATTCACTGAGTTGATTTAAGAAAAGAAAACAAAACGTGAGACTGCATGTCGATCTGCATAACACAGGCCCATCCACATACACAAGCAGTTGTAACAGAAGCATTCTTTACAGATATTTTTCTGTCTCATTGGCAAACATGAGGACTGGCAGATATTTAATGAAAGGAATAGCAGACTGACCTCATCATAGAAATCAGGATTCTGGGAATGATGTAGCACAGCGGTGTAGGCTGATGTTGTAAATAATGGTCCACCTGGCTTCCCATAAATGCACTGATAAAAGAAACATGCTTTAATTACACTGTGAAGATACTAGTCTTGGTATATCTAATATGCATGTACATTGAAAACAATGTCATGAAAGATTGATCATTACTTTGATCAAATATTAAAAGGAATGTTTTAAGTGATCAAACCTGGACTTTTTATACACACTTCCAGTAAAAGTCCATTGATTCTGTGAAAATTACCCTATGCTCAATTAAGCAATGCAGACTCATTAGACTTCTTCCTTGCTGTCATCAGAGTTTTCTGCAAAAACCTTTACAGAAACTATTTCATGTTTATGCAGTTCAATACACAATACAGTGCTTTTACTGACTTTTCAATGTTACAAAAGCTATCCCAGTTAACAACCTCCTTTCAGGCAGAGTCTGTCTGGGGGCTCTTGATTACTGAGTAATGGCAATTTTATTTATTGGTGGGGAAACTAGATCACACCTATACTATGCAATAGCCCTTGGGCAATAGCAAAAATTAGAGAATTAAGTCTAAGGTCCTTCTAATCTTATGCTTCACTCTATTCAATCACGTGTCCTGAGCTCAGTAAGAAATGTATGATAAATGCTAAACTCTAGATTAAGCAAGCTGCACTGTAAAAAAAAAAAGGTTCAGTTTTCTAATATAATCTTCTTTGCCCTCTACCAGTCAGAAAGCTGGCACTGCAAAGTGGCACTGTTAGCTGGAATCACTGTGTCAAGCTGGGATCTAGCAGAACCACAGTACAGATGTAGAGGGATGTATCACAACATTCACTCTTTAATTGTTTCAGTTATTCCTGGGTTTTATAAGTAATGTCCTCAGAAACAGCGTCCTCTGAACATACTCTTACTGTAGCTCACCTTCAGTGGCTTTGCTCCTTCTTCATCAGAACTTTTAAATTCAATGCACACTGTTATATTCCTTGCCTGGAAAGACAGGAATGCATTAAAGCTTAGATCAGAAATGGGATACCCATAAAAACTCAGGCAAACTACAGGGTTGAAATAAGGTCTTTTCAAAATCTAGGATAAACACGCAGATGGTGATCAATATTTATAATGCCTTTAAGTCACAGTGGTGTCACTAGAAATATTATTTCCAAGAAGAACTGGCAAAATGCAAGCCAGACATCAAAAAGACTGTGTAGAAGCAGATTATTAAGTGACCAGCACTTACCTGTGTCTTGTCCTTAATTAGTTTTCAACCACCATGAAAATATAAGTACTACTTAGGTTTCACTTAAGAACTACAAATATTAGCCTGATTAATTTTATCTGCACGCATTATTTCATTAAAATAAAGCCCTTCTGAAAATTGTGGAAAAGGTATTAACACATGATCTCTCTTTGAATCACTGATACAATTTAAAATTAACCCAGATTCAATTAATTAAAATTATACTGTGTTTTATGGTTGCAGAAACTGAAAAAGATGAAAAGGCAAGTGAGTGAACTCATTATTTCCCCCTCTTTTATAAGTACTCCTTCATTCTAGCAAAACCTCATGCAGTACCCTACTACCCACTGTTGGCCTGAATTAGTCACATACTGTACCTTGTTGAAGTGTTTTTGGCTGTCATACTTGAGGTGTTTTGGATATATGTATATTTGGTTCTTGTACACTCTGTAAGGTCGAGAATATTTTGTTGATTCCTGCACGAACTCCTCAACTTCTACTGTAGGTTGATGCTCCTTTATATTATGAAATGGTTTGATTGGAATAAAGGATGAAGTTACACAGTCTTCAAAAGAACAGAAAAGAGAACCATCACATACAATGGTTGTTTTTACAGTCTTATTACTAAGTAATATTGATATGGAACATGCAAAATCCTGCCTTAACTTGCAAGGGATGAGTAATGATGAGATGCAACAGGTCAAGTCATGCTTTAAATTTATATGTTACCTCAGAACATTTCCAATATATCATCCTTAAACGGTTTATGTCACTTGAGTTAAGCAATACAGCACTGGAAGCCTCTTTTGACACACACAGTATTTGATGACATTTAATGGCATAACAGCCCCATTGGTATATGAACAATTCCAACAGAATATACTGAAGTGATGCTGCTTCTAATCAATTTTACAGCTCAAGATCTCATTTAAGTTTTTCTATTATCTAATAACACAGTAAATAAAATGAAGAAACATGTAGCACAGAAATAGATTAAATATATGATGCAATTGGGATAACTGAAATCAGATCAAGAAAAAGAAGATGAAAATAAGCACCCTGTCATTCAGACTGGGAGAGACTGAAAACAGACAGGATACACTCTCTCTGGCTCTGCCTTAAATCAGTGACACATTTAACTCCAGGGAGAACTCAAGGGCTGTTTGAGCGAAAGCAGATGAGGGGGGTCACCAACTTAGGGATGCCCTGAGCTACTGTTAGGAAAAGCCATTTGACAGTCCTGCCTACAAATTCCTTCCTCAAACCCTGTTTTTACTTTCTTCTGTCAAATTTTCCTTCCTTCTAAACTAGCACAGGAGGAAACTGCCAGTTTCAGGATAATGCAGGCACTCTGCAGCCCAAGCAGGCTGGGGAGAAGTGGCTCTATGACATCTAGAGCAGTGTGGTTTCTCTTTCCTCTCTTTCACAAACACTGAAAACTGGGAATAACTGGTCAGGTACAAAATAAAACAAAGAATGATGTAATTAAATCAAAACAAATCAAGAACACTCCCCTGCATACATTTTTCTACTCAACAGGCACTCCTACCAGACCTGTCTCGAGGCAGCAATTATACACAGAAAGCCTATGACAATGTCCTGTTTAATTACAATAATTAATTTTAAAGTGGAATCATACTTGGATGTTCCAAAGGAACACAATCAACTGCAATCTCCAAACAGCCAGGTATAGTCTGTATTTTGCTAATCTTCTCTGCTCTGCAATGACAGAAATGAAAACATTTTAGAAAATTAGAACAGTGGAGATTAGACCCATCACAGGAATTAATCTAAAATGATAAACAGACCCTGTTTTAAGATATAAATATATATTAAATGCATTTTACATACATCTATTGACTATTAAAGTAAAATCAAACAGCAGAAAAGAAATATGTCTTGTGGTTTTTTTTTATCTTGTTCTCATTCCTGCCTTCTCTTTGCAAGCATTATTTTGAAGAAGAGGAAGAAACTGGTGAACCAAACCTTATAGAATTAACTCACCTACTTTTTCTTTCTAAAATGTGAATCAAATGTTCCCTAAAAGGAATTCAATGAGCACTGGGATGAGAGGAGTCCACAGCAACATGGCTTCTGCAAGTGCCATGCTGAAAAGGGACCAAGATGTATTCCTTGTGCCCAAGCAATTTGAGAAGTGTCAAAACCATGATGCTAATTTCCCTTATTAGGATATGCTCTAGAGAGACAAACACAGCAGTGGTGACTACTAAGGGTGGTGAGAATTTCAGTAAAGTTTCCTGACCAGTAACAGTGAGATGGCATGGCAAGTTGTGGGTTTAATCCATTCCCTGTAGCTGATATTCAGTCTTTCTGTGATCTTTTTTATACAAATGGAACAGAAGTTATTTAGATTAATTCATTTTTAGGCACATTTAGAGTAAAAGGAACAAGAAGGAATTCATGGTTCAATTCTCATGTCACTTATCCAGTATAAACATAGGCTCTGCTCTAGGATTAACCTGATTTATACCTGTGTGGAAGACTATCCAGCCAAACTGCTGTTCACTGATTTACATACTGTCAAACATTTGGAGATGGTTTTCCTTTCAATGCCCACTCCTCAGTTTGTCATGGAGACTCAAAAAAACAAAAGCAAGGAGTGGGGAAACCTATAAAGAATGTTTTTAATTTCTCTCTCTCCTTTTTTCTATTTTCTTCTCTTTTTTTTTTCCCTCCTGAGATAATGTTCCCTTGTTGGTTACTTCACCTGCATATCCCCTGACACAGAAGCTAATTTAAGGAAACACTATCTTCAGGTTATAACAACATTTATTAACATGCCAAATGACATTTCAGTTTTCCTGGAAAGTCCAACCTAAAGCACCCTTTGGCAGGTAATAGCTTAATGTTAAAAACACTAATTTAAAATAATTTAATATGGCCAGTTTGGCACTCTGTGTTAAATGAAGAAAAAAAACCCCAGTGAAAATTATTCTGCACTGCTTTATAAAGCTTTTATTCTTTTTTTAAAGCAAATTAAACATTTTTCCTTACCTTCTGTATTCTGCTATTAGTTTCATCAAATCTTCCATGGAAATCTTATTACTTTCTTGCCTAAACAAAGGTGAGAATCGGGAGTCTCTGTCAACATTTCCCTGATTATCTTTAAACACTGGTCTATAAAGAAAGAAAAATTACATGTTTATAAGCACTCACCCATATGTTTGAACATTTGAAACTGTCACGTAATCTTTTAACAAGGTTATGAAATGAATTGTTACACAAATTCAAGGGCTCCCTGCAGATCTTCACACAAGGAAGCCCAGCTGAGCCGTATATTTGCAGGAGCACAGACAATTTCAGTTTGCTTCCATGTGCAGTCCCAGCCCTGCAAAGATTTGAGACCTGGTTTGATCTCACGTGATGCAGACAGTCCCCACTGACCCCAGTGCAGTGGCACTGCTTACAGCCAGGAGTTGCTGGGGTTTAGTGCTGGCACAGATCACTATCTGGCTCCACATCCACCACTTTTCCTCCCCTTAGTCTCATTTTGGAAAGCTGGAAGTGCACAGTTCCTCATTGGAGGCAGCTCTCTGCTTCTGACTACCCACCATGGGCCTGGCTGCAAGGCTGCCTTCTCCAGCCCAGAGAGACCAGTCCCAGCTGAGAGCCACGACCCTGCACCTGATGGCACCTCACCATCGTGCTGACCCATCAGGGACATGACTCCTCACTTTAACAAAAAGAGCCTGAATCCTCACTTCTAGGAAGCATTTTGAAGAATTCATCATTTCCAGATATTTCCATTTCCAAAAAAAAATTATCCGAGGAAAATCATTACAATTTTAAAGGAGAGAAATCATAGCAAGCTGTCCAATTCCAACCACTGTATTTTACCACATAAAGAAATGCTTTTGCAGAACCAGGTTAGAGATCTCAATGAATGTTCCTATGCATTAATTCTGCCCTGTGCCCTTCAGGAGCAAGACACCAACTCACTGCAGTTTAGCTTTTCTTCACAAAGCAGTTTTGTGAAGCACCAACTAAATTTTTGGTGAACCAGCTACAAAGTGCCAAATGAAGTGTTAAAAATCTATAACTGAGAACAATAAATATCAGCTGTTGTGTGCACAGCAAACATTTCCAGATATTTCCATTCCTTCTCATTGACACTTTCAGGATTTAATGAAGACATTCCAGTGCCCTTTGTATATCCCCAAGTATCACACATGCTGGCTGGACTGGATAATGTAACAGCTATCCAAATGAATGAACCTTGGATTCAACTGTAGTATGAAAAAACATTGCTTAACAAAAGTAAAACGTTCTTGACACTAAATGCTGTTCTGTGAATCATTTGGCCAATCTTGCTTCCTTAATTTACTTCTCTGTTCCACTGCCAGTGAGAAGAAGAATTGATGCCAGGACAAATTGTTGCCAGATGCAAAATAACAGAGCAAACCTTTGGAAGAGGATCCCAAGTAGAAGTATAAACGCACTGTATCTTAACTTAATTGAGAGAAGCACCCATATTTCATTTCTTTGCAACTGTAGAGAATAATCAACCCTCCTCTACCAGATTTTTGCCTCCAGCTACTAGAGGGAATAAGGTCCACACTAACACACCGTGTCAAAAATCTTAAGTTATTAGTGAGAAACCAGACCTAGTTTTTGGCAGCCACCACTTACTTTACAAATCCTATCAAATTGCTGTCAAAAAAAAAAGAAAAAATAAAAAAAAAAGGAAAGAAAAAAGATAAGATTTAATAATTATTACACCCTTGGTGACACTATGATATTTCTTGGACTCAGCACTGCTTCCACCTCCAGACTGACAGAGAGGACTAAAACATTCGGTGAGTGGTTTCCTTTGTGCCACTGGGCTCTGCAGTGTGATGCTGAGCAAATCCAGGCTCTGCTGGAGCTTATTAACTAACTCCAGGGCAGACTCTGACACCAAGCAACCACTGCTCAGCGCAGCAGGGTGTAAGGGCACTCACCAAGGATAGGCTGAGGATGTAAGTGTAAAGTGAAAAAGAAGCTGGAAGTAGCTCACTCTGGATCAGTGGTACTGAGCACTGCCTTTCAGGAGGCTTAAGGACACAGCTTCATGATCTTTAAGGTCTCTTCCAACCCAAACCATTCCACAGTTGTCCACTCCTCCGCTCTGGCCACACTGGTTTGGAGTCAGAAGGGCTTTACAGAGTCATTCTGCCTACAACCACTGCTCTGCATCATCAGTGCTCCCTGGGTATCATATGCTTTACCTCTAGAACTGCTCCTCATCAGTTCAGCAGCATATTCCAGCCTAAATAATGCACCCAGGACAAAATTAAGGCCATGAAAGCACTACAAAACAGGGAAGTATTTCCATCTCTCCAATTTGCACACAATACTCCATTTATGTAAAGTTCTTACTGCTGCAGAGCAATTTAGATGTCCATTGAAAAGAACATAACCATCCTTAAAAAGCTGTATTTTATGCACTCAGAGAAGAGTTAGATGACCTTCTGCTGGTCAAACTGTACTGGTGTCTCCATTCCCTGGGTTCATTAAAGCTGAAGAATTGCCAGAGCAGCATCTGCAGCTAAATAACCACACTCCCATGTTTTGCTAGATCCTTGCATGTGGAGCAAGAGTGCTCCTTGTCACAGTGAACATACTGAAGGCATTTGAGAATGACAACTGTCACATCAAAAAAAGGAAATGCATTAAAAACTGCTACAGTCCAGGAGTCCAATATTTTTCCAAGACATTAATGATGCCTTACTGTCAGGTACTTATTTACTAGAGATATTTTAATAAAAAAAATTTCACACAATTAAAATCCTGGAGAGATTCTAAACATGGTAATGCAGGGGAAAACAAATTAATGGATTACACTAAAGAAACTGAAACATCATCTCAGTACTTGAAATGTTTATATGATTCTACTCTTCAGACATTTTTAACTTATAGTCCACAATCCTAAAAATTCTTTGATCACAGAAAACCTACACACTGTTCATAATTTAACACCAAAAAAACTACTTTTGAAGTAGTGGTTTATGGAAAAATCACTGATCTCCAGGGTTAAACATTCAGAGTGAGATCTGCAGCTACTGGAAATCAGTGCAGCCTCACTGCTTTTAGCTACATCAACCTACACCAGCTGAGAACCGAATCAGCAGCTGGACAAGCTACTGAAGGATTCAAATATTAGGCTCTAAAACATGATGTTTACGAGGGTGGAGAAGGTTTGAAGGAATAAAAGTGTAAAAACTAATCTCAGTGAATGAAACTTCCCCCCACATCTACAATATGTATCTCAGGCACATATTTGCAAACTTTGGCAGTTCTGGCAGGAATATGAGGATCTGACACACTGTAATTCTAACACATACTGTAATTATACCTGCAAGAGAACACAGACACTAGATCCCACCAGCTCTGTTCAGAAATCAGGGAAGAACCCTGAGTCATGCTTTTGAGCAATGCTAACAAACTGGTGCCACATGAGCTAATTAAGAGTTTCAGTCACATGCACAATACTCAACTGTCAAGATTTTGGCTTGCTGAATGTATACGTAAAAATCACTCTGTGGCCATGTGTAATGCTTTAAAGGAGGGAAAATTTCCACACAAAAACAGGAGTGTGGTTAATGCCAGAATGAACTAACTGGAAAACACATTTCCAAAGCAGGGTTTTGCTATTTATCACAGCCAAACCATTTTTTCCCCTGTAGTGTGATAGACTCATGTGGAAACTTCTATTTTCAAGCTGTGAAAATAGGAGTAGATTTTATAGGGCCAAATTATAGTTTTCTTTTACCAAAGTCAGTTCTGAGTAATGTTAATACACAAGCAGTTGTAAATAAGTGCAGAATTTGAATTTTCTCAGTGTAGCCTAGTTTGACATGCATTTATGGTGCTATCCACCTCACAGGGATCGCAGCAGAACTTCACTCATGTCTGTTAAGTCTTGCCTTAGGCAGAGCAAATGCAGACCTGCAGCTGCAGTTCTACAGGCAACTAGGGATTGACATTTGGAGAATCCTTTAAAAGGAAAATGCACTTCTTTCAAAAGGAGAAGAAAACCTTTCTGTAATTTTTTCTCAGCAAGATTTGCTGAAGGTCTGAAAGAATGTTCTAGCCTTCTCCACATGCACGATTGCCTAGCCAGGCCCTGAACTAGTTAAAATCATCACTGTACCTAAAGATAGCTACAGCAAAGACCAAGCTGCAGGACATACCACTGATGGTATCACCACAGACCACAGGTAGGGAGGACAGAGTTAATAAGAAGTCTCAAATCAGTCTGGTGCCAAGCCTGCACCTCTTGCCATAGTACAGTCCATTGCAAGGTAAAAGTGGCTCTGTCAACCCATCAATATGATTTTGATGAATGGCCCTTGGCTACACAGAAGTAGTAAATATTTATGAGTATCCTTGAGTTTGCGATGACAGATCAGAACATATTATCTGCCTTTCTCTCGAACAAGCATGCACTTACCTCTCCTATCTTACTGGATATTGACAAAAAAGTATGTCAATAAAAAATAAATGAACTCTTCAAATGGCCATACCTCACAGCATGTTTTCCTCTTTGCCATCTAAGCACCATATTCTAAAATCATAAGCTTTCCCCCATACATGTCATGGGAATCTGTGTAATCCTGGTGCTCCATACTCCCCACCAAACCCACACAGAGCTCTCTCTCATAGTCATGGATGATGCCACAACGTGACTTTTTCACCTAGCACTTGCTCTTTCTTTCTCCCTACAACTTCAGGTAGCTGTCCAGCTACTGTGAGAACAGAAGCCCCAGAGGAGAAGGAATTTTTTCACTTGGCAATGACAGATTTCCTTTTCATAAGGAATATAAAAATGTATACTCCCTGCTCTATGCATGGCAGAAAGAAGGGAGAGCTGTCACAGGGACATGAAGGAGTGTCTCAGTCAGGGAGCTTTCTCATCCCAGGGCAGCAGTAAGTTGAAGAAATTATAGAAGACTGAGAAGGAAAAAAGGGCCAGGACAGAGAAAGGAATTATATGGAAATTTGAAGAGAGAACAAACAGAAAAATGGCATATTTGGTAAAAGATGATCAAAAGACACAGGGGTGCCTCAATCTTGAGGTGAGACCATCAAGAAACTATACAGGAGGAGGGAGAAGGACAAAAAAAACTTGACAGGCTCCATAACCAGAACAGAGCTTCACACCTGTGCACCTACTTTCTGGGTGGCCAGTGCAACTATATTTCAGACCATAATTATCATTGCAGGAAATTCTTGTGAGAACCATGACTTTGAAATCTCTTTGGTAATTTTTAGCACTCAATGAATGTGGAGCTCACAATAAACGAATATTCTGTCAGCTACCTTTGTTACTCCCTGGCAACTTCACTTCATACCTGAAGAAAAGATTCCCCCAGAGTAACATTTAATGAGAAAGTAGCTGACGTTTAGATGTGAGAAAAATAGGGCAATGAAATAATAAAGCTTCAGGATCTTCTGGGGTCCTGGACCAGACAAAAAGCTTTGCTTAGCTTCAGGCAGAAAAAGGACAAAAAGAACAAAAGGATAGATGACCAGGGGCAGAATAAACTATAAGATGCTTATAAAATCATGAAAAGAGCACATACATACCTCACTGACCAAGCAAATGGCATACGGTATTTTCCCAGTTTGCTACAGAACTGCTTATTGGATTTTAACACCTTCTGTGCACACTACAAAAAAGGAAATATGAATTATTTCATCAATATCATTCTAACATCTGAAATGCTGCACAGAGTATATCCTGGTACTCCCCTGCTGAAGAGGCTATAGTGTCCCTAAAATACTTTGGTCTGACACTGTTGATAAAAAAGGTTCTGGGTGCACAGACACACAATATGATGCTGCTGACAAACCAAATCCTGTCACCACTCCTCTAGTCAGAAATGCATTACAGTTGTTATTGCAGTTTTCTGTGATGTACCCAATGCAGGTGCAGTGCCTGCTCTCAGAAATAAACAGGTGCCTGCCCCAACTTTGGCTGTGTATGAAGTTCATTAGCTCATAAAAGACTGCTGAAAAAGAGTAACTCTCTGCTAAGTCATAACTGGCATAGGAATGTACCATGAATGCATTTGCATGTTGCAGACAAAATGGTCCTTCATTCATTTAGTCAATGGAATTTGGACATTTGCTTTCTGAAGCGTGGGCCTCCTGGGAGCTTGTCCTGTTCAGCAGCCACACACTGCTGAGATTCATCAGCACAATTTGGAATGCCTTCAGCTTCCAACAGGCTGAAGCGTACAAAGAAGGAAGTGATGTTCCTGTTACATTACCTTAAAAGAATCAGGATTCTTAATGTAAGGTTCAGCACTGCTGGCAATGTTTCCTGTAAGCACCTTTTCTATTTTTGCCACTAGTACGATCTCAGAATGAGGATTACTTATGGAGAAAAGAGCCTGTGGATAAAAGAAAAAACAGTTAAAGAGTTACAGCAATACTGAAGAAATGAAATATTGCCAGTGCTCCCTGTTGATGGAAACAGTAGCAAACCAAATTCAGAAGGGATTATTAAGGATTATTATCTCTACATATTCAATACAGCCAGAGAGAAAATAAAATCTTTATGCTAGTGCTGAAGTAAGGTTGTGCTCATGCAGCACCTTGCAAACAGACTGACTTGAGTCAAAAAGCAGTGTGACCACATTAGCACTGCCTAACCTAACTGTTCCTCTGGGATAGTACTTAAAAGATACCCTAAATCAGTCATACCTCAGGGGAATGAAAGCGAGAAGAAAAGGTAATACACACTGTTTCAGCATACAGCTTACAACAGTGAGAAGGTGGAAGCACTTTGAGATTAATGTAGCAGCTCAGTGTTGCTTTGAGTTGTGATTTTGTTTGACTGGTTGGGAGAGGGCAGTAAGTGGACCCAAAGAGCACAGGAAATATGGGTGGGTTCTTCAAATGAGACACCAACTTCCATCAAAGTTTTGATTGTAAATGGTCCTAAAGTCTATACAGGTAGCTCAGAAATCAAGCATCTGTAAAAAGTACGACTGGCACACAAAAAAGGAATTTTCTTGAAAACAAGAACCACCGGTAGTACACAAAAATTCTCCAATGAAAATGAATACTACAGAACTAAAGTAAGTCACATGAGTCACTAAGTCATGCAAATCACACGCGGAATACCTGTTTTGGGTATTTCAGCCATTCTTCTGGGAACCCTTTGACCTGTGGTTCTTCCATTTCATTTGAGTCTATATTTTCAACTGTGCCATTTTCTAATGAACACGAGGAACCTGAAACCATCTGTCTGACGAGAGGGTGGTTCAAATCCACGTGAAAATCAGCAGAGATCTTCCTGCCATCTCTGACATCATACAGTGCCACACTCACAAAGAAAGGCTCTACCTGAAGAAAACACCAGAAAAACATAATATAGTGGTAACTAAGAGGATGGGGGTAAAGTCTCTCTTTTAATGGCTTTCTGCAACTAGAAAAAAAGAAAGTAAATAAATATTATTTACAAATTATGAGATGCATTAAAAACACAGGCTCACACACCCCCCTGCCCAAATTAGTTTCCAACCATGTGATTTTAGGGGCTTTTAAAGATAGTTTGTTAACAGGGTGTCAGAACAGGAATTGACATCTTAGAAACTCACAGAATCAAAACCAAATGTATTTGTCACAGATAATTAATTATTAAAAGAAATTAATAGAGCCCCAGAAAGCACATTAGCAGATTTTAAAAATGTAGATTCAGAGTCATTATAAAAGAAGGAAGAGTGAGGGTGGGTTTTCCAGGGATCATCAGGAATGAAGCACAAAGATGACAAATGTAAGTAGATGAAAAATGTTTACTGGTTCAACACAAAAGCGTGGGTGTATTATTCTGTGGGAAACACATGTTCTATTTTGCTAGGAAACCAAGAGCATTCAAACCGCTCTGACAGTGCCCACTTATTCTATGGCATAGTACCAGGGAATTCAGTCCCATGACTGAGAGTAACCTCCAAAGAGCATCCATGGTTCTGAGGGAATACATCAGCCTCAGAACAACACCACCTGAGCTGCCCAGAAATCAGAATCCTAAAACTTTGGAGAAAAAAAAAAAAAAGCAATGCATAGCAGGTACGATGTTTTATGCCTTTTCAGCCTCTGTACTCAATATTGCATGCCCTTGGTACAATTAACATGACTTTATTTAAACAGCCTGCCAAAAAAAGATATTGATCACAACATGCTGAACAGGGACTTGCTGTAGAGGTCATCTTCAAATGAAAAACAAACAAATGAGCAAACAAATCAATGCCTCATATGTAATATATGAAAGTTGAATTGCCAGGACACTCATCTCTCAAAACTTTCCTGCTTCAGAGGAGAACTAACTAAAAGCTATAGAATGATATCTACATCTCATTTTTCCCTGTCCTTTTATCTTACAGTAAGAATAAGCAAAATTTTCTGGTTTGTCCTGTTTTTAGCTGGATTTTTTCGCTAGATGAAGCATCCTGACCTTTCTATTTTGCCTTCTCTCCTGTAATTTAATCTGCTTCATTCCTGGTCTCTCTCTGAAAAACAAAAAATCCCCAATTTACCAGCAACTGATATCCAATTGCCTCCCTACATAGGTCTTGGCAGTTTAAACTTGTTCTTCTTATAGCAATTGATAAGAACTGCCAATGATTTTTAATTCTCCACTGAAATGTAGCTAAAAGTCTGCAATCTAAATCAAAACATCTAATCAAAAGTTAATCAGTTTCATTATTCAATCCAAAGGGATGGTCAGGGGAGGAGGAGTGGATGAAGTATGTGTGTGTGATACAGATTTCTTTTCCCCTTCTCTTTCCAAAGTAACA
>VYXB01010734.1:1151690-1236837 GCA_013397135.1 Pachyramphus minor
GGGGGGGGGGGGAAAGAAGGAAAGAGAAAAATCACAGGGAAATAAGCAAAGCTTACGTTGGTTGAAGGATCATTTTCATTTTCAGTAACACAGGCCTGGAGATTCAAAGTGAGGGATTTGCAAGTTATCAGGATCCTCTTTGCAGGCTTTTCTTCAAATGGCTTTATCACCAAGTTTGTCCCTGGAAACTCCTTTTTCTGAGGATTCAGTGCCTGAAATAAGTTGGTCAATTTGTTATACATCAGAAAAGACATCGTATTCCAAAACTAATTAAGCTTTTTAAAGGTCTTGACAATCACTGAAGCACCTGAAAACCTCAAAAAGTCACTGTTGGTATCTTCATACTACTATAGTAAATCAGTGTTATTTCTAATTTATAGATTAGGAAGCAAACCAAAAAGATTGCCTGAGGACATAAATAACCTCGGTCACTGTTAAAAATCACTAAATTAGGTTTCCTCTAATTTTAGAACAGACGTTTTTCTCATTTACTTACTGTTTCTGAAACTTAGGTCTTAATTTCTTCATATAAACACCCTCCTGTTTTCAGACTCTTAGCACCAAACTTTAGAGTGAGATTTCAGGCCTCTCCCCTCCTTTACCCTTACTTATATACCACATCACTATTTCAATTCGATTAATATTTTTTAATAACAGTGTTACAGTTTATTCATAACAGGTTCAAGTTTGAATATATAGTGATCCCATTGTTACTTAAGGCTTCTTTTCAACTAAAATAAAATTTCCATTTAAATTACATTCAGTGCAAGACATAATATTCTTTAAATCCTGACACTAAACATCATGCAAGCTGAAGATAAACAGAATTGCAACCTGCACTTTCTGCATCTCCAGGTAAACATTTTTTCCCATAGATGGGCTTTGGTACCTTCATCTGTACCTTCCCATTGGTTTTTATCTCAATTTATGTTTGTGTAGTCAAATTCCATGTAATGAATAACAGTAAGAACATTATTCTTGCAGCACTGTGAGTCTCAGAAAAGGTTCTGATCCTGTAATATTTTCAGTTTGCTTTACTGCTTGCTCTAAGCTAATTCAAAGCTTAGCTCAACTGGACTAGATGACCTCCAGAGGTCACTGCCATCCTCAACCATTCTGCAAACAAATATGCACAGCGTCTATACAGAAGTCTTTATGCACTAGAGACAGCTCCCCTCTCCCTTCAGAGCTGAAGTCCTGGGTACACCCAGCTGCTTGCTGAACTACAATCCACTCTGGTGGCTTAGCTAACCCAGATAGCTCAGACCACCCGTACTTTAAAAGTTGGCAGAATTTGAAAAAAAAAAAAAATTAAAAATCACTTACTGCTATATCAGGATCCAAAGAGAAAAGGTTTAGTCGCTCTGTATTTCGAGAAGCTTTCACTGTTTCCTCTGTTTCTGTGATGTACTGTGGTGACAAATAATAAATTAGTTTTCTGCACAAGAACAGAAATCCATAGAGTTGTTAGACTTCTAAACGAACAATCAATGTTTCACTTGTAGCAACACTTCTCACTTTTGCAGCAGTTATCCCAAAGCACCTTCAAGCACTCTTTGATTGTGAAGCAGGGATTTTCAGGCCATGATACTTCCAAGAAATCCCAAAATAGATCAAATAAGTAATTCAAGTTCATGTATGTTCATGTATGCTATCCATTGGGTAAAAGGTCAGAGTGGTGGATCAGTGCAACAAAATTACTTTGGAAGTTCGCAAGTTGAAGGGAAAAAACAACAACAAGCCCCACAGAGAAACACTTGTGCCGGGGAGGGCAGAAGGGGGAGCAGTGAAGCATTTTCAATCTAGCTTCTCATTAAAAAGTTTCTTAGCACTGTCTACAATTATCTCATCCACATGAAGCAGTTTTGAGATCCAGAGGACAAAATGCCTCCCCTGACAGTACATGCACCTTTCAATGAAGTTGCAGAAGGCAATGAGCAGTTCAGAGCTTGTTTCTTTGCCAGTCTCACAGGAAATCTTGATTCTCCCAGGGTCAATCTCTCCTGAAGTGCATTTAAATGAGTAATATTTCACAGACAACTGGGACCAAACCCTGACTTCACAGGTCTAAATCAAACTTCTCTGTGAAGCACCTCTCTACATCTAGTGGAGATTTTCTCACTTAAACAAAACAATCATTTGTTCAGAAAGAAAATTATTCCCGTCATTTGTTGTATCTCTAACAATTGCAATGGGCTGTGCTATATGTTTGAACCTTTCACAATATTAATGATCACCTATTGGCAGGCATTTTTCACCTAGGAAGCTCTTTCCACTAAACTTGTAAAGATAAATATAATATCCATTACTTTTGCAAAGTCTGGGTGCAAGGTGTTCTCTGAAGAATCTGCTTCTTCCTGAGAGCAATCATAATTCACAGAAACCTCTGCAGGGTCTTGAAGAGAAGAAAAAAATACACAGATGGTTTTATTAATCTTGCTATTGCCATTGGGTTTAAAAGAAAAAAAGAACCTATTCTCATGCTATTTCTTTTCATTCCTTTTAGTCTCATCAGGCTAACAAATGGAAGTGATACTAATGTAAACTTCTGTCCTCCTCAACCCCATTTCCCACTGCTGCTTACTGTAACTTAGTCTGTGTTTAAGCTTCCAAACAAGAGGCCTGACTCTTCTCAGTGAAACATCCAACACATTCACCCATGACAAACATTCATGCCCACAACAAAAACCTTCCTCTCTGTCTTTTCTGAGGCAACACCAACGGTTACATCAAGTAAAAGATTTTGGTTTGGGAACGGGAGGGATGCAGTCTGGACTCTATGGGTTGCAAATCTATGAATCCAGACAACAGCACTATACAGCAAGCCCTGTGCTTTACTCAGCTCACCAGGGACTGCTCTGTTTTCACTAGGTAATTCAGCCTCATGTGAAATAAGTCATTACAGCCATTTAGGGCTCTTCTGCCAAGAAAGCATCATGCCTTTTGACAAGTTAACTCCATAGTACATTCCAGTTGCTTGTTACTAGGGTTTTTTTACCAGTAGAAACTTCTGTTTTCTGTTAGCCTGTGTTTTTGACCTTTTATACACATATTTCTTCCTGTTTCATTAATATCCCCTGTGGGTGGGATTTTCAAAAGTACTTCTCTGATTCTGAAGTGCAAGTCTCTTGTGCCTCCAAGTTATAAAAATGTCTTTGGCTATATGAAGAGCATCCTGTCCTTCCAAAAGCAGACCTTATTATAAACATGAGACTAAGGAGTTCAATTAGCTCTGAACTTCCCTAAGAGTCAGATGCATGTGGATTCAGAGCTTTGACTCAGCTCAGAGCACACGCAGTTCAAATCTGCATTAAGGTTTCAAGTGTTTTCAGTCTTAGAATTTCAGCTGGGGCTCATCCAAACTGAACATGGATTTATTACGTGGAGGAATGAGTTACAGCCACATGAAGAGTAGAGTGTAACAGAGCATCCAATTCTTTCTTCCACAGCAAAAGCATATTAATATGCAAACTCAAAAAAGCAAGAAATGAAAAGTCAATAAGCTTTCAGGGAAAAAGCAATATACTACAGCTGGGATTATTATTTTTTATAATACTCCATATTTTTAAAGAAAACAAAATGCTGGAAAAAGAAATAATCTAACCACTCTCCAGCACAGAACTCTTTAAAACCTTCAGACTTGCAGGACAGTAAAATACAAAGTACTAGCAAGATCACTGACAGAAAGGACTGAATTTGAAAAAGAGCTGCATATGCAAAACAGAGCCACGTTGCTCCTGCTGACTTTGTGGGGAGCAGCTTTACCTCCCCTCCAGCCTTTTGAAAATGATCTGTGGGAAGTTAGCTGACATTGTTCAGGGACTGCCAAGACTGGTATTGATTTTTGACGAAGCAGCAGGTACAGAATCCATTACAGACTCAGGCAGTTAAAATGATTCAATACTGATATCTGAAAGTTCCATTTTTTGCATTTGATTATAAAACCCCCCAACAACGCAAGAGACTATTTATTCTTACCAAGTTTCAGATCAGTGAGATCTGCACTTTTCCTCTCCTGAATGGTTCCCTCTGGATTTATTTGCAGGATTTTGTTGAGAGTGAAAATCCAGTCATCCATATCCTGCTCATTTTCAGCTGCCAGCACAAAATATGTGAGGTCATTCATTTTCAACTCAAAGGCATGTTTCCTAAGCCTGTTATTCTGTTGGAACAAAAGGAAAAGAAAAAATAAACACTAGAACTAATATAAAAAGGTACTGAAAAAGGCATCCATAAGATGGACTTGTATATGGCCACTTCCTAAAAATAACATTCAAGCAAACTTCTGTAAAGAAAATCCAAGTAGTGCAATATTAATGCAAGTTTATGTCATTTTTTTCTTGGATCTTTGTGCATCTGTGGCCAAACCTACATTTTCTATTTAGCCATAGAAAGGGAAGACTGGACAACACCTCCCAAGTGGAATAATAAAAGATCTTTGAAGGCAAAGTACAGCACTGCTACACAAGTCAAAGCTGTCTGGAGAGAACAGCTCTAAAGAGCAAATCTCTCTTACACCTTACCAGCACACCAGACTCTCAGAAAGACAAACCAAAGTAGTGCTAAGTCATGAAAACATTTGCTCAGTGAAAACAGGACTTTCCAGAAGATTCCAACAAGACAAATTCCTCCACATAAAAAGATAACAATGGGTACTTCCCACATCTACCTTTGTTTAAGGAGGATTTTAAAAACAACAAAAGGCATCTCAAGAATTCTTCACAAAAGGCAAAAGGTGAGGTATAGTACTGGTCAGTCATTGTAATGTTGTCCTTCTCAGATACAGAACAAGAACACATGCCCAATATACTGGGAATAGATTGAGTTTGGGGCTCTGTTCTGCATCACTGGATTTTACCTGGATTTAATTAACAGATTAATGGTTAACCCATTAATTTCTGTCATAAGAATTAATAGGTACTTAGTTACTGAAACAGCTCAATAAAATTAGACAAAGTGATGTGATCTAATATAACGTGCTTCATTCTTCACATTTATCAAATCAGCGAAGCATAAATCTTTTAGTCTTAAGGAAGCAGTTGCATTTTTCTCCTTGCTTAAATCTGGGATTTAAGCTGACACATCCTATGCCCTAATATTCCATCAAACTTTTAAAACCACTGACTATGGACACCACTGCAACCATTTTGATTTTATATTCCAGAAAATTGCCATCACTTTGCTGACAGATCTAACCTTGGAGTGATGGTGACAAATGAAGAAAAATTAATAACTGGCCACTTCACTCAATTTTATTTTTCTTTATTAACAGTCTCAAATAACATGACAGTGGTCTCCTGCAATTCCATATATTGTAACTATTTTTTCAGTATGGTCCTATATCAACAAGGTTCTAAGAAGTTTCTAAGCCAGATGGTGCGATGATAGTGATACTTCTATTTAAGAGCAACAGAGGCAAAATCTGATACTAATTAGCAGGGGAGGAGACGGAGAACTCAAGACACTGAGAATCAAGTTCCATGAACATTTTTTTCCAGCAGCAGAGATGATTTAGAAGATTCCTACCCAATCTGTTGCTAATCACTTGCTCCAGTTCTTATTTTACAGGTCATGACCCAGATCAGGAATCAGTTAAGACTGAACTACTTCTTCTGGAGCTACTTGGGTCAACAGAGTCAGACAGATCTTGGCTTTTCAAACCGACCTGGGAATGTGTGTGTATATATGTGTGCCTGTGTGTTATTTTTCAGTTCTGCTACTGGAAATTCTCTTAATAGGAAATAGTTTTCCTCCTAAGGACTTTACGGAGGTGAATCTTCTTTCTGGCATATAAATTTTAGCTCATCAAACACAGGGTAAAAATAGAGTTGGGGTTTGTAGCAATTGGTTCTTGGATGTTCAGTATTTTTCTTGATGCTGAAATCACTCTAATTCTCCAGTCATATGTTCAAACTAATGTAAAACAAGAACTAAAATTTCACTAAAACCTGTTACATATATAACATAAGGCCTTGACCAAGAACTAGAAGTTGAATAAAACTATGCCAAGAATCTTAGGAGTGGCCATCTTTTAAAGATAGATTATTTGTAAAGTGGATTACATACACCAGTTTATGCACAATCTATAAATAAAAAAAGCTATATTTCAATTTATCTCCAGAAAGTACAAAGAACATTTAAAATGAATGCATTTATTGTCTATATTATGTACTTCTCCTTATAGCATGGCCAAGATCCTTAAGTCAGGTACTGAAACACTGTCAGACATTATCTAATACAGCAATACATCTCACATGCTGGATCTTAAGAACATCAGGGCAGGAAAACTTTAATATCCACTTTTCCATCTGCACTTCAGACTTCTGGCAAGCAGATGAGATCTACAGCAAAGTCTTTGTTTCAATTCTAAGGCCAACTATTTCCTTCCTGATTAGTTAACAGGAAAAAAAAAAAGTACCATTTTTCAGTTTGCTCCTCTATAACTCCTTCTATATGTGGACCTTGAGGTCACCCTGTAATCTTCAACACTTAATTTCAAGTTTAAAAATTTCTTCTAGAAGGAAATAATACAAGATTCAAAAAGAAACTATGAATGAGCTATAAATGAAACATCAGGCTAAGTCTAATGCCTGCAGGGTCATTCTTCCAAAATAACAGAATTGTTCTGGGAGCATTTAGGATTTTATCTGGAGATGATTTCTCTGGGATGTTTACTACAGTTTAGATATTCAACCCCTATCAAAACAGGAGCTCAAAGTCATTCATGGAGAGTTAAACAATTTATAGTGGTATTAAAGCTTATTAAATTAGAACTTCATATCACATTTTTTCACTAAATATTCAGTTTTACCTAACTTTTTCTCCACATAATATGGCCTCCCTGTTTATGGCAGCTCTAAGCCAGGTTTTCTTTTTCAGCCCTGTGATTCTAAGTTCATCACAGACTTTGATAGCTGATCATACTTAACCTGGTACCCCCTTGGCTAAGACTTTAACTTCCTGCTAGTGAAGATAGCTCATAAATTTGTGCATTCCATATGAAATGTCAATCAAAAAAAACCTCGAGTGTTTGCGGGTAGGCAAGAGGAGAACACACATTTCAACCAGTTTGAGGCAATTTGGAGGAACACTGTAGATTTAGAAGGCAGCTGTCAAAAATTCAGAAGGACGAGAATTTCAAAGGTTTTTTGAACTTTTTTCTCAGAGGTTATTCAAAAAGGCCAGAAATCTTGCAGTCAAGACATAACACCACAGCAGAATGGGCACCTGCTGGGACAGTATTAAATCTGTAAGTAAAACCACAGTGCAGAGACAGTCAGGGCTGAACTGGAGCTCTGGCTGAGACCCCACTTGAAAGAAAGCACTTGCTGCCAGCAAGCAGGAGCAAGCAGTAATTTCTAAACAGGATTTCTGTATAAAAGTGTCCTCTACAGCTTGTGCTACATTTCTAAGCTCCCTGTTAGGGTCTTTCAAGCCAGTGGACTGGCACTAGCAAACATCACTGTCTGTCTATATATTTATCTCCATCCCGTTCTACACCTGCTTGGAAAAAGAAACATCCTTTTGAACTACACAGGGGGAATGGTCATTGCCCACAGAGCTGGGGACTGCTAGGGGACTGTGAGAGAGTTGCTGACTGATTGATTTTCTTGATCCAAAGGGTTTTAAGGATGAAGGAGAGACTTCACAACCAACAAAACCTTGTGTTTATCAAGGGGCTTCCCCTGCATTACCTGAAAGGTTTCTTTAAAGGCAACCCTCAGATCAACCTGCACTAGCACTGTTACCAATCTTTAGTGGTTAAGCAGTAAAGTACAGATAGAAAAAGCAATTTCCTTATTCAGTGGCACATTGGATTAGATCAATCAACAGTCACATACTTTTCAAGATAACATTTTGTTTAAAATTAAAAAAGAAAGAAAAATAGAGATCAGAGAATCATAGAATGAGATGGGTTGGAAAGGACCTCTGAGATCGTGAAGTCCAACCCTTGATCCAGTACCACCACAGTTACTAGATTATGGCACTAAGTGTCACATCCAGTGTCTGTTCTTAAACACCTCCAGGGACGGAGAATCCACCACCTCCCTGGGCAGCCCATTCCAGTGCCTGATCACCCTCTCTGTAAAGAACTTCCTCCTGATATCTAACCTAAACCTCCCCTGGCAGAGCTTGAGACCGTGCCCTCTTGTCTTACTGTTGGTTGCCTGGGAGAAGAGACCAACCCCCACCTGACTACAACTCCTTTCAGGGAGTTGTAGAGAGTGATTAGGTCTCCCCTGAGCCTTCTCTTCTCCAGGCTAAACAACCCCAGCTCCCTCAGCCCCTTCTGATAGGGCTTGTGTTCAAGTCCCTTCACCAGCCTGGTCGCTCTTCTCTGGACCTGTTTCAGCACCTCCATGTCTTTGTTGAAGAGATATACTAATAGAATTAGAGGAAAGGCAGAACAAGATGGAGGAAAAATGTAAAGAACTCAATCTTAGGGACAGCAGAATTAAAAAAAAAAAAATGGTTGTGTTAGACAATTCTGGCTATTCATTTTTCCAAGCCACAACAAACAAAGTTCTGTCTTACCTGCTGACATTAAGACTCTCTATCACCTCCAAAAGTGATGATCTTCAAAAAGGCTCAGGATAAAAGATTAATTTTCCACTTGCCCAACAGCCAATGCTTTGTAACCTGAATCTCTTTACCCCACAATAGGCAAGCATGCTTTTAGTAAGCATGAGGTAAAATCTGACATCTAAGAAAATAATTTCAGTGAAAAGTAACATTTCACAGTATTTTTTCTCATGTGTGCCATGAAGAGCATGTGCATGATCTGCTACCATAATTCAGCTGTGGTTTTGCAACGTGTCAATCTGAGCACTTGCATCAATTTAAAGAGCAAAATCAACGGTGCTCTCATTTCCTGAAACTGCTAATGAGACACTATTTCATTAATGTACATGTTCTTCTACTTGCTTTTTAAAATGTATCCAAGACCCCAAACAATACAATGAAGCAATCTGGTACTTACCTGTACAACTCCCGTACAGGAATCCAAGAAAATACATCCTTTTGGCTCCTTGGAAATTTTTTCATCTTTATAAAAGTTCATAATATATGAGTTATCTGACAACTGTGTCAGCTGGAAGTAGCGCTTTTTGAATGACTGAAGTGGTGGGAAAAAAGAAAAGTGAAAATTGTTGTGCTGCAAATTATTTTCACTGATACTTTATTCACAGGGTTTAAATAATAGGCAATTCCTGACTGCACTGTTTTGCAGATACCACAACATTACTTTACTATCATTTAAAATAATGTAATCAAACATGAGATATAAACAGCCAAATGACAATGGCAAACAAGTGTGCCTCTGTGGTGGATATAAATCCAAATGGAATAAGGAAAGAATAATGCTGTCTCCTCACCCGAACAGTAATGCTATTGTTTACAGTGCTGTTGAAATTCCCTTTATAAAGCCATCCAGACTTGTAAACTCCGGCTGCTAATCCTCCTCCTCCACCACCACCACCACCACCACCTTTTGAAGATGAGTGGGATGTTGTATCCTGTATAGAAGAAATGATTAATATTGCATGGACTTGCTTTCTGAATTCTAAGACGAAAGACAACTGTAATGCATGAATATCTGCTTGACAACAAATCACCCTCTCATTCCTTTTAAAATGATATTAATATGCCTCCCATGCACAGGATGAAATGAGAGACAAAGCTGTTCCATTAATTTCAGAGTTATTTAAAATATGAAATATTTTATAGAAGATAATGAGCCTCAATTATCATTCTTCATTTGATACTAAAACAATAAATAACTCTTTCCCACAGAAAAAAACCCAAAACACAAACCACCAAAAAACAGAATACATACTTCATCCTTATCCACATCTTCATGATCGATTTCAAAGGAATGTGATGGCAGTTTCTCTGGTCTACATTCACTTCTGGGAGGGGAGGAAAAATTTTATTTATTTCTTAACAATAATTGTGTACTGCCTCTCTGAAGGAGGTAAGCATCCTGAGCCCCCATGGCAATGTCAGTACACCTATTGCTGTGATCCTACTGTCTCCTTTAAAAAAATCACTAGTTTTAAAATACAGCTTCTTTCTTAAGCCACATCTGTCTTTTTTTTTTTTTCCCCAAAACTATGAAATGGCAACTGTTCTAAACAAATGATGAAATACCACTTCCTGTTCTCTTCACTGCTCTTCCACCACAATAGGCATCAAATCCAAAAGAACTTCCAAAGAGATATCCCATTTAAGGCTGTCAAATGAATGAGACTGAAGTCTTCAATAGCTTTTTCTAAGCAAATAGAACATTAGAATTTTCATCTTAAAGCTTCTACATAGCTTCATAATTTCAAGATATTTTTTACTATTCAATATGATGAACATAACCTTAAAGTATTTTTTAATAATACATAAAAATGTCTTTTTGATGTGAGGTCATTTAAAATCTTTATATTGTAGACTCAAACCCACAACTGAATATAAAAATCAAAGTACTTAAGCACTTGCTTAATTTTAAGCACATGAGTAATTGTAATCATGCCCAGAGTACTTCCCATGCTGCAGAATTAAACCTTAAGTAACAGCCAAATACATATGATAAAGATTCAAGGGTATTTTTAAATGGAGAAAAAACAGATTTTTCTGTGGCCTGAGAAATTCCAACATTGTTCTCAAATTCCTGAAGATTACAAATCTCATATTGGAAATCTTCAGTTATCATATGAAAACCTACAGAAGCTGTCATGCTAAAAGCCATCATTTATCTGGAAGACTGACTTTTCCAGAATAAAAGAAAAAAAAAAAAAGTTGGTAACTTTTACCCTTTTCCTTTTTAGTCACTTCATACTTCAGTTACAGATTAGGAAGATCAGAGTTATGAGCGATACCTATTTCATCTTCACTTCCCCCATGTCAAAACCAGTGTTCTCATGATGTGCCTACCCCACCATAAGTGCACAGAGAACACAGGAGTGTTTTATTCTCTCCTCAGTTTGTTCCAGTTTTGCATTTAAATGTAAACAATTGATCAATATTTTGAATAAAAGGAACATTTACAAGCTATTGGCACCTTTCACATCTGTAAAAATGTTAATATTCAGAATATTTGTGATGGAAATTCACTCAAGGTTTTTCAATGGGAAAAAGGACTGCTATTGAAAATGCTTACACAAACAGTCCCTCCCACCTGAAAGAACTCCAACCCAAAAATCTCAAGCCAAATCCCAACTTTTACTGAAAAAAGCCATGCAAGCCTTCACATTTTTAAACAAAAATTCTATTATCTTATTTATTATTCAGAGTTAAAGTGCACTGCAATGCTCTTGGGGTGATGTGCAGGCAGACTGACCAATGCCCTCTGGTCACATGTGGACAGGTAACTTCACTGCACTGCCTGATACTTGTACCAGTATCAGGACAAGTAGTCAGCTACTTCAAAAAAAAAAAAAAGAACCAACGAAATAAATCCCCAACCCTAATCCCCTTTATGCTCTTTAGGAGGGAAAGAAGGAGTCAGGAATCTCCTGGATTAGCGAGGTGCTGAGCCCTCACAACGCGATACAGCAACTCTGCTCCTCTCTGCTGCTCCACGTGCAGACAGTGAACCTGTCCCATGGAACCACAGCCCTTCTGTCTGGGTACACTGGGAGTCTCTCTGAAATAAGGAAATCGTTCTGTCCCCTCAGCAGAGCTATAAAAGACTTAGATAAGGACAGATCACTGCTGTTTCAGGCATCAGATCTCACTGACCACTCATGAAACATTCATCCACTCAGACCTCTGTCATTCTCCATAGAAGATTTTTCCCTGCCTTGGATGGGAATCCTTTTGGGTATGCTTCTCATCATTCTAGGGCAGGCAGATAAAGCATGGTAAGCACACAATCCTATTTGGTATACCTTCCTTTTCTCTGCCTACTGCCTCTCCAGACCTATATGAAGATGTGGAATTCCAAGGCACCAGGCCTGAAATATCTACCAAATATTCCAGGTTTTCTAAGAACAACAACAAAAATTTTGCTAATGACTATCTCTGTTCCCAGACAGACTGTCACCACAGCATACACTAAGCAACCCCTTTTCTTCCTCTACTCTTCCACTTGCTCAAGAAGCAAGAACACAGCAGCACAAAGCATAAAATATAGTGTAAAAAGAGGTAGTGAGAGTTCACAGAGAGGAATTTAAGGAGTAGAAAGACCTGAGAAAAACCTCCAAGGAGGAACACACTCAGAAAAAAACTAAAGCAATTGCTGAATATTTTGGTCGTGTCATGCACATGGTGTTGAGCTCTTTCCCAGTGCCACAGCTTCAGTGGTATTGCACCATGGACACACTGAGCACTCACTGCCTGCCCCAGGTGGTCAGCATCACACTGCAACTGCTTTCCAATCAGAAGGGGTCAGTAACTTCAAAAAAATCTGCTACACCATGTAACCATTACTTGACATGTTGTATGACTGTGTGAAACAACACAGCACAGACTCAAGTACAGCCAAGTATGAAGTCCCCCAGTGTTGCTGAAGGCTGCTGAGTCCAGTTCGCATGTTATCAATGGAAAAGCCCACAGGAGACTTTAGAACACCCTCAGTGAATGGAATTACTTTCGCCACAGTTAGATCTGGTATTGCAAATGATGTTCCTTTCCCATGATGCTAAACATTAAGCTAAACACTTAAACTCAGAAAATGTTCCCCAATACAACTTCCTATAAAGGAATTGATACAAGAATATACTCAGACTTCTGACAGTATGACAGCAGTTTTGCACAAATCAAACAAAACACTGTGAAAACTGGGCATCCAGACCTATCAATAGCAAGATACAAAACAATGACTAGGACATACCAAGCCACTTTATTTTTCATGAGAAGATTTAGTCTAGAACATCAAACTTCATACCTTGTACATGCAAATCAAGGTTGAAGGGGCTGGGAATGGTATGAAATGAGGTGGACCTCAAACCAGCTCTGTTTAAGGTAGGTTAAGCTCAAAAGCCATGGTAACTTTCAGCAAAAAAAAGAACACAGACACACTTGCTATAATTTTGTGTCTGAAATACCAACCAATGTGGTATCCAAACCATTTCTGAGTGGTGTGTTGTGATACAAGACACAACAAGATCTTGCTTCATTATAATCCTCTATGTAAGGGGGAAAAAGAGTGAGATGCAAGACACCATAGTATCCCTGGAGCATGAACTCATGAAAAGAAATCACATTTAAGCACTGTATTAAAACAACCTTCACAAAAGAGGATGTATGTAATCAGCTAAAATGTACTTTTGTTCAGGGTAAAGCAACCGCATCTGTCAAATGGATATTTCATAAGAATGAACATGTTTAAGGTTAAGTAGAAAGCTGCTGTGCTGCAAATGTTTCTCTTGAGCACTAAATGCAACTAGGTACTTAAGAAATTGTATGTTTATAATCTCTGATTAGCAAAACTGCTCTAATGGCTTTTTGTTCTACTACATCCACTGTTCATAAAAATACCAACATACAAAGAGCAAAGGCAGGTCTGAGAGAAGACTTGAAGCACAAAACCCTTTGAATACAGTATCTAAAGGGGCCATAAGAATCAGTTTATCAGTTCCTGAAGCAATATAGCTAGTACTAGTTTCCATCCAACCCAAGCCTGGAGCACCCATTCCCGTGTTATGTGCATGCAAAAAACTTTTTCATCCAATATGTGATTTTAATGACTCTAATTCCAGGAAAGGAAGCGGTAACACAGCTCATTTTGGCATTTAGTGGATTTTGTTAACTACTCCCTAATGCCCTCCTGAGGTCACAGGATACAAACCTGCCAGAAACAGGAGAAATGAGCACCAGATGCTTAATTTCTTTCCACTCAAGGCAAGGAACTTGTTTTTGCTCCTCCCAATAACATTACACTGATTTTAATGCCCTGCCTCCAAGAACGGGAGGGATGCCCACCTACCCTGACACCTGCACATCTCTGCAGCCTCATCAGTGCTGCACACACTGCACCCAGTTCTGTACAACACAGCTACAGAGCACTGAAATCCTACTCTCTGTTACGTGGGGTAACTAAAAGGAGAATTAATCCCAGTTAAAGGTGAGTGACATTTATGCATTATTAAGGAAAACAAAAAGCCACCTTTCCCGTATCAACTGTGCTTTGAATACGCAAATACACTTCTAAGGGTTTGAATCAGCACTAACAGGGTTTGTTGATACTACTGAATTCTGCAGAGTCTTGAACTTTCCTAAAGGACCTTTTCTTCCCCTTTTTAAAAATGCAAGGCACTAAAAACACAGTAAAACAAGCAGAGCTTAGGAGACAAAGGAAAGTGCAAATATGGGCAAAGCTAAGCAAATGACACCAACCTAAAGGGGAAAAAATAAAAAAAAGGAAGAACTTATGCTAGATCTTACTGTGGTAAGTGTCGAAAGTCTTCTGAATACTGTTCATATTTGTAGTTCACAACATGCCACTGGGAACTGTAGTATTTACAAGCCTAAAGAGAAGAAACACAAACAACAACAATAGAATTACTACAAGAAGGTTAGAGAACTAATAAAGATCTCAGGGAGTCCTTTGTGCTATAGAACATATTCTTTTTTTATAGCTGGGTGCACAGTTCTTAAAGGAAAGCCAGAGTCATATGTTTCCATATTTTGAAGCACAATTTCCCTTTTAAATCAAATGCATTGAATCATAAAAGATGGAGGAGGGGGCTGATAGCATTTACCATGCTTTACTGATTCTCATCTGCTCTCTAGGAAGCATCATTAAATTATAGTTACTGCCTCAAAAGGCACTATCTAGTTTAGACCTGACTTCCTTCATGGACATTGATTATACATTTTTTGTTTGCATCCTGTTTCATTACCTAAGCTTTCTGTTCTAAATACACTTGCCCTACTCCTTATATTCCCTGTTGTTGCAGCACAAGCCCTCTACTTCTTGTTCTGCCCTTAAGGATTGTTCTTTAACCCCTTAAAAACATTCAGGAATAAATTAACAGGACTATCATTTTTCACCAGTCTCATTTTCCTTTCCACACTGAATTTGCTCAGTCATCTCATCATCTTTTAGATTTCATTATCTAAATAACTTCTTGCTGGTTTTGCATTCACCTTTGGAAATTGCTCTTAGTACATCGATCTCCCTTCAATAAAGAAAACAGACGTGAACAAAAACTATACTGAAGGGCTTGGCTATGCTGTCAAATAGACCAGAATAACTGTGCTATTTGCTGGATGCAGAACTTTTATCAATGCAGCTAAACCCAACATGACATTTTGAAAGGCAGCAGGATGCATGAAATATGTACAGTTACTGCTAAGGTACACAGCCACAAGAAAAATGACACAGGGCCAGAATTTTCAGTGATTCTTCATACAGAGCGTAAATTGCAACCTGGTATTTGTACAGTATGCTGAAGAATTTACCCCAGTATT
The DNA here is from genome assembly GCA_013397135.1 of Pachyramphus minor. NCBI lineage: Eukaryota > Metazoa > Chordata > Aves > Passeriformes > Tyrannidae > Pachyramphus > Pachyramphus minor. The sequence continues at coordinate 1,167,093 of VYXB01010734.1, forward strand.
GTATTATTTTCTCTCCACACTCTGCCCGAAAATTTGCACCAGCCCACATGAGATGGAAAGGAAGAAAGAGAGATATAGCCTACAACATAACAGCAGAAGTTGCCGCCCAAGACCATAGGGAAAAGGAGGCATGTCAGGAAGGACAACGGCAGAGATCTACAGCAGAGAAATAAGCAGCAGCATTGAGAGGAATCTGAGGTGGAAACAGGAAAGACAGTCTCACAGAAAAGCATGGGAAAGATGAGACACCAGGAGACAAATAGAATGGATTAAAGGATAGATCAAAGGTATCTAAACACCAAAAGCTATGCAGAGAAAGTAGAAGAAAAGGCAATAAAGGGACAGGACTCCTTCAAACATGAGTATTCCCACTCTTTACTCCCAGACTCTTCTGAACTGTCCATGGGAGTCATTGCTTGCAGGGTGGTCTCTGCCTCAGAGGGATGGAGAGAGGACTATCAGGCTGCTGGAGCAAATCTGGGATGGGTTGAAAACTTAACGGTGGTGATTTCTGAATTACTCAACACTGGTTAACAAATTTCCTTTTAAAGTCTTGTGTGAAATACGCAGAGTCACTAGCCACAAATTGTTTTAGGAAGCCATCTGTGAATTCTAGTCTTCTAGGACATCTTTATTTGGTTTAGAATATGGAAAAGGCAGCAAGGAAGTGGGTGCACATATACAGGCACTTCTCTCCCTCTTCAACACTGAACTGAGCAGCTCAGCACAACCAAAGGCAGTAAACATATTCCATGTGGATCTAGTACCTACTTTCTCATCTGACACAAGCCATCATTGTCTTATAGGATGAAGAATAAAGTGTGACTATTAAACAATATAACCACATATTCTCCAAGAATTAACATAATGTTATAGCATTATAATTGACTCACTCTGCACCTGGCAGGGTCAGGTCCAAAGTTAACCCTGACAACCATGTTCCTATTCCACTCCAATGTTGTTTGCACTTTGCCTTTGAATAGAGAAATGAATAATAATTTAAAAAAACCACTAAACCTCAACCTTTCTGTCTTGTGGTTCTTCATAAAATGACTTAGTCACTTGTATTTGTGTTACAACTCTCTGACAGTCACCTGGGCTGTACAAATACTCTTATAAGAGTAACATATGTTCTGTTCTACCTTAGCCAATGAAAGGCTCATTGAACGTTGTGAGGGTGAGCAAAGACTCTCTAATTCACACATCACTCACTTTCTCCTTGGCAAACCTTCTACAGAAAGGACCACTTTTCTCCTGTGGTACTTCCATTACTGAGTATTCTACTCACAGATGCAACTAAAGGCCACAGAGCATTCTCAGTGTGGGCTTTCATTGTAATCATTATAGGCTGATGTGTCCAAAAAAGCAGTTGTGAATGACATATAGAGCAGGCCATAGTATTTCAGCTTATAACTATAAAGGTTCATTGTGCTTCTCCAAGAAAAAGCTAATCAAAACAAAAATCAAAGGGGACAAAGCAGTACATTCAAGTATCATGCAGTAAATTCACAGAAGGCAAGCCAGCCCAATGCAACAGCTACCACTGTTTTTGAACTAGCTTGCTGTGGGGAAACTAGATCTACTTTAAGAATTATCACCAAAAAAAGGGTACAGCACTTTCTCTTCAGAATATCCCAACTCAAAATACTTCTGCTGACTGTACTGACTTACAATGATTTTTTAAAATTTGAAATTATTATTGGAAATGCAATTTTAACAATCAGGAAAAGTATCTGCAAACCTGATTTGAGGAGTAAGAAAAGCCTTTCTAGAGGCAGAAATTTCATCAAGAGGCCAGAGCTGGATCTTAATGTTTCTGGCAAAGAGCAGAGGCACCAATGCAGGGGCTGTTGAGCTCAAGTGAACTGTGGGGGAGGAAAAATGTAGACGGAGAAATGGAAGCTTTGGGATGTGGGAGGGTTGGCACACATTTACATGAACTCTGTTAACCAGGCTGGCTGCACAGCCCATTCCCAAGGGCCCTATCAAACCCAGGTCTTTACTTTTTTTTTTCTTCTTCTTTTTTTTTCTTGTTGCCCAAAGGGCTTAATTTTTCCTTAGAGAGACAGACAATACTGCAAGCTTTTTCCACCTGTAACTTCTTAGCTCTGGCTCTGGCGATGACAGCATGATGGCTACCATGGGGAAAAAGGCACTAAAAAAGATTTACCCTGCAATGGAAATGAACCTTTTGCAGGGAAAAAATAAAATTAAAAAAAAAAGTATTAAAAAGGGAATAGGAATGGCAAGTGAGAGAAATACATATGAAGGAAACATCTTGACACATCTAAAGGCAACTCCCCTGCTTACATGCTAAGTAGCACTAGGTATGTCGTCTTCAGAAATAGAGAATAGAAGTAATTTGTGGAACAACTGGGCATCCTGCATAGGAACTGCATTGCATAGGGCAACCCTGTCCCCTCGCTCCCTCTGGAACAGGGGCTGTTTCTGAGGTGGAAAATAAGAGATATTGAACAGGGCAGGGTAAGCCTATGCAAGAGCTTGGAAACAGAAAGCCAAGACCTTCCAGAGCTGGATGTGGACACAGTGCCAGAGGAAGAGCTGAAGGACGGCTCTGTGCTCTTCCTGTGACATGCATGGCTCTGCTCACAGAGCCTGCCCAACTGCTGCTCCCTCCTCTGACTCTGCTGCAACAACCAAAGCCACTGTGCCAGGATTTGGGAAGGTGGAAGGTGGTGGGATCACCCTGGTTTGAATTCAGCCCTCCACCCAGGCCTACCTCAGATTCCTTACGCCATGACAAGCATGGCAGCATCACGACAAACTGCCTCCAACCTGGACCTTCTTTCTGGAGCTCTCAAAATTGCTCCCAAAATAACACAGTTCACACATACAGTAAAGGCCAGTGACAAAGCTGTGTAACAAACCAAAACATTAAAATATACTATTATTTTAAAGTATCAAACATTTTTTAAAAGTATTTATCCCCTGTGCAATCAAAGGAACAACTATCCTTTAACAATTTATTATGTCCTGACATCACAGTTCTCTCAAGTACTGAATAAACTTAGATTTTGAAGTTGGGGAAATCTACACTGTGATGAGCAATAATAAAACTTTCTGGGTGACTTTTACCAACAGGAGTTTCCATTTTAATCTGATTTTGAAAGATGTATGGAAGTAAAGCTTTCCTACTGTCACCAGTGGGATATAAACACCCAGGAAGAGACAGACAGGATTTTAAGGCATTATCTTTCGACAGTCCTTGCAGACAAGACCATCTGAAAGCCAACAAAGAAAGAGACAGGAGATCACTGGTCTGAAGTCTTAAAACAATTTCAGTACCATGTCTTCACACTGCACCATATGAAGAAAATTAGTTTCACCCCCAAGAGGAGACCCTTCCTTTGCAGTTCACCAACTCGCTCCATGTCTTTGTGTCTCAACTTGCTAAACTACTGGGATAGTGTAACATCAGTGAACAGTCAGAGACAGCTGTTCCTAAAATGGCTTCAGCAAGATGAAGTTGTACATTGCCTTTGTATATCTTGCCCCACAGTCTGATTGGGAATTAGGCATTTGATCCTGGGTTGTAAGAGTCCAGGTGACCAACAGACAGTCAAGTGTGTACAAGATGGACACCTCCACTGTTCATAATATCATACTATATTTGAAGAAAGAAGGGACTCCTTCAATGAGTAAAGCGTTGACTTTTTCATGCTTCCAAAAAAACAAAAAGGAAGGTCACAAACTCCACTCCTGCACATCCATCCAGAAGTGCTGAACACCTGCCTGGAACACAACAGGCTGTACACATTTGTACAATTGCTGCAATGGACCACAATCACAGGTCTTCACAGAACCCCATGCTCAGTTTTACTTAATTTTGGACTAGAAACCATCCTCTTCCCGGAATTTAATTTATAACATATATACATATATATATATCTTTTGGCTTGGTGGCAAAACGGAACATATGCATTACTACTTAAAAACAGGGTCGTTACAGCTGCTATTACATGCACAGGCTTAGTCCTGTAGTACTGGGTTTTTTCCACTGCATTGCTCCTCTCTCACCCTCCCCTTGGCTCACTGGTATTGCAGAGAAAGCTAATAGATGTGCTCAATATGTGTTTTACCAGGTTGTCATTAGCATCCCCTTGGAGTACTCAGCTGTAATGATTCCCAGACTCTGTGCACTATGTTCCATTTTTAGACCCACCACTTTCTCTGTAAAGTCATGAGCACAATGCTGGCCTTGCAACTTGTGGAACCTTAAAGTAAAAAGCAGACCCCAAAGTGCTGAAAGGGCAGTGAGGCTTCTGGGAAGGTAGCTAATTCCACAAGCTATGTTATCTTTTAACCCTGCTGTCAGATTAGGAAAGATGGCAAAGTTCAGGCAATCTGAGCTGGCAGTAAATTGTTACTGCTCTTTTTAGACCTGCTGAAAAGAAATAGAGCCAGCCTGTAAAATGTCACGTTGCATACAATTCAACAGCTACACTTCTGCCTAGTCTTGGACTTCATGCTTTCCAATCCCTGTGTTTGTCTGCAACTGACTTTTCCTCCACAAATTTTCTTGCAGTTGTAGTGCATATGAAATGTTTTTTCAAACAAGGAATCCAGGTGTGAAAAATCCCAGTTTGGGAAACAAAAGTAGAAAACATGCATATCATGTGTGCAACCAGCATCCCTAATGCCCTTCAAAGTGATAGTACCAGTGACAACCTGAAATATTCCTTAGGGAGGAAGATGAACAATCTTCTCCTCCATCTGATGTCAGGTATGGAAACAATACAACCATAGGAGTTGTTTCAAGGTAGATCAATTATTCACTCCTGGTGGGACTCTAACTGTCATGGACGAACTTTGTTCAACTTTCTACTGCAAAGGTAGAACAGACTCTAAATACTGATTATAAACATAAACCCCTACACACCCTTCACAGTGAACCTACTCCTCAGACAGCTGTGTGTACACCTCCAAATGAGATACGTACCTTGTAATACTGTTAGACTCTTAAGAGTCTAAACCAGTGCCAATAAGCTATCTTTTTTTTGAAATATATCAATATTTTCAAAGTGCAAAGAGCATCAATATCAGTGAATTAGTAGTGACAGGGAATGCAGCTGGAAAACAGTACAATGACAGCTGATCAGTGCATTTGCAATTTTTCTAGATACAAACATCTCAGAATAGGCAACTGCAGATATGCTGTTAACCCTCTCCCTCCTTCTGGCCTTCAAAATTCAAATATGTTTCAAATCACCTAAAGCATATTAAGAGAAAAAAGATGTTAATTATAATCATAGCAAGCCTCCCCCCAAACCTTTAAAATTAAAGGATATACACACTAGATACTTACCTCTCTAACAAATAAATTTTCTGCTTTTTGTTCTGCATCTTCAGGTACAGAAGGATACAGTGTCCTGATTTCCAGTGAAATTGTGTCTATCTGGCAATAAACAAAAAATATGCAATTTAGTCAAAGTGACAGAACAGCAGTTTTGTCTCATGGAAAGGTTAAGATCCTTGTTATCATGGCTTGCATTTTTTCAGTTTGTCATGGAGCCAGCAACATATGCATACCAACAACTGCAACCCAGTTCCTGCCCACACACACACAACTCAATACTATCAGCTAAAGCATTAATTACAAGCAAGAGCAGAGTTTGAATAGATTTCTGGGAATAAAATTTTTCCACACAGACTTGCTTCAGTCTCTGAGGTTTCTGATAATAAAAGTCATCAACTCTTCCTTACATCCTCTCCTAGAAATATATGCCAAATCCAACAGTGATTCTTGTGTCCTCCACTTCCCTTCTGCACCTCATGCCTTTTAGGCAAGGAATGTGGAGACAGAAGTAAAAGCTTTGATTCTTTTGAAAGGAGAAGCGAGGAACAGAGTCCTCCCAACAACAGGAGGGACACAGGACAGCTTGACGGTCGGAAAGCAAGAGGAAGCAGGCAGCAGCTTCTCAGAGGGACCTTCCCACCTGTGGGCACAGGCAGCGAGGCAGGGCTGACAGGGGACTCCTGGCATAGCCTGCAGCTTTCTTCCAGGCTCCCTTTTTTTGAAAGCAGCTGTTGACTGGGCTGACTTGTCAGGCCCCACAGCAGGAAACCACAGAGAGAAGTGGATCTCCAGAAGTTCTCCACAAGGAGCCAAGCTTCCCTTAATTCCCAGCAGGCCATCAAGAGGCCAGGGCCACCAGCAGTGCTCCTCTGTGTGACCCAGGGCCCCCATGCTGGGGTCAGGCAAAGCAGCCACTTGGCAAAAGGCTCACAAGAGGAAGCTTTGGGGTATTTTCAACTAAGCTACAGATCTGTCCCACTCATTCTCTCTGCCATAAGAGGGTAAAACAAACAAAATCAAATCCTAGCAGGCCAGATTATGCTCTTATTTGCAATGGAGTAATTCTGTCACTCAAGACAGCAAAGGACTGAAACCCAGACAAATCTGACCTCCTAAGCTCATTTTCTCTTCTACTACATAAAGGCACATGCATTCCAGAAGAAGGCCCATGGCATACAACTGGTTTAATATGAAGAACCACTACTTATTAATACCATGAAACAGCTTGCAGTATCTACTGTGCCCCTGGAGGCTCTTCTTCCTATCTTCTCAGACTAAAAAGTCTCAGGCTAAAAGGTGACGTTTTTCCTCTATAAATTGAAGCACCCAAATTCTACATGACAAGTGCCTGGAGATTATTGACTGCATTTTTCCTTTAAGCTTACACAGACTGCTCTGATTTCCCCCCCCCATCCCTTTCTAAGTGAGTAATTGTGAAAGAAAGGTATGTATCACTCAGGCAGAAACACCATGGGATTCCCCAAACTTTTCAGTTTCATCTGGAGAGCTCAGGATATAACATTATTAAAACACTGTGGCTCTCATGAATAATGACGGTGCCTCACAGTCACCAGTAAGTGAAAAAAATCCTTTTGTTCTGAAAAAACTAAACAGTTTCCTAAGTGTGAGTTCTTGGGCTCTACCCAGCTGTATTACCGACTCTATGTGAAGTGATTTACGCAATCATTTAGTCTATGAGTAAAAGAGACAGTAGACGGAGAAGTATGAATTTTCAGGCCACGTTTAGTAACAGATGTCTGAATCCTTGGTTGCTTAGGGACTTCCCAGCAGTACCCACAGTCTCTGGAATGCACCTCATTACTTTTACTTCACACATACGTGACATTTTAAGTCCCGGTTTTTAGGCAGTCACAAGAAGACACAATCCCTGAGCACAGCTGAAAACCCACAGGTGTCCCTGTGGCCCATCATACGGAGCTCTTTCCAGGGCTGGGACCCTGCAGGCAGCAGCAGCAGCGACAAAACACGCACGCTGTCCTTCCAGCACACACACCACTGCTGAAGATCAGCTGCTGTTCCCAAACTAAGGCAGAGTGGTAGGCCACAGGAGAAGAGACATGATGCACTCTCTGCTTCTCACTGACCCTGTTACAATGGTGAATAAGCTTCAGAGAGACCAACAACCTGTGCTGCTCGCCCACAGCAGAGCTTATCTGCCCCACGTACTGTGCAGAAGATAGTTTCCAGTATCATTTTTTTATAGATAAGACATATAGCAAGTCAACTTTTTTACCTAGTACAACACTTGTCAACTGATATCAACACACTGACCAAGAAAGCTAACATTTACCTAATGGGGCCGTTGTGTTTTCCTCCCCTAACATAGCCTGTAAAAAAGACTGTAGCTGAGCAAGACTTGTAACCCAAGCCCACTGTTTTCCTTGTTGTACTTTCCCCCACTGTCGTTCTTAAGATCACACTTGAAAGAAAGAAACACAGCCGTGCAAACCGGAGAAATCAGGTAACACTGGGCTTGTGCATTTGTAGACTTTAACAAATAATATCACAGGCTTATTTACAAAGAATTGGGGCATGGAAAATGTTGTATATTGTTATATTTAAACCTGTGTTAAAAACTACAAAGCACTTCCCTTCTGAGAACTAGTTATGTTTAACCACTTAGCTGCAAAAGGCCACAAAGGCACTTCCTGTTCATAGTTGATTACTTCCAAAGTTAAATGCTCTTAAAGGCTGATCAGGCATAGCATTAATCATCAAAACCTGTTTAATTCAGAAAACAATTAAATTTCAACAACAGACTATGTGCTGCTGAAAGAGTCATCAACAAAACAAAGGATTCTATTTAGAAAATTCAGTATTTATAAATGTGCTGTGAATGCAGCCTAATTTTCTAATGTTTAGGCAATCATAGCAATTGTCTGTTCAAACCAGAGGCCGATTACCCTGTCATTTGTGCATGCAAACTGTGATAATCAAATAATGCAGGTATCAGCCTAAAACATTCAATTCTATAATTCTTCTGAATTATTTTTAATCTGTTTTATATAAATATCCGATATCCAAACACGATTTCTGGCATTGCCAGGCTGTCCCACTTGCATTAAGATGTTGGCCTCAGGTGTTGGTGTTATAAGGTGCAATTTCACCAAGCACCTTCTCTTGCTACATCCACCTTCAACAGTGAAACACATAAGTTAATATTGCTCCTTACTGACAACTAATTAGGAATAATGTTTTCAGGCAGTGACTACTTCCCAGTGACATGGTGAATTTAGCATTTGAAAATGGAGTTCAAACTCCATTAGCCATTTCAGACATTTTCAGTCTGAATCTATTCTAAATAGCTTTTAGTCTGAAAGCATGTTAGCAGTGGTTAAATCTTTTGACGGATGCATCAACAATGATGGTATTTACTTCCTGCAAAGGCTGCCCTCCTAAGAGAGCTAACCACACACAGGCATACATGCTCCTCTCTGTTAATGTTTAGATTCCATCTCTCTAAAGAAAAGGTGCTCAGCCACATTTTTATCTAAGTAAACAGATTTACTTAATGTTACCCAAACTTGTAATGAGTTAGTCCATTAAATTAAAATGCAGGTGAAGGCACAACTGTGCTGTACAAATACCACCATGCAGAGGCCCCCTGACAAACTGCTGGTCTGCTGTCCCAGCACAGACCTCACCACAGAGGTACGTGTGTGGGGAAAAGTGAAAGGAGAGCAAGCACAGAGCACATTTAAAGGACAGATTTTGCGACATCACTCCCTAAATCACACTCCTTGTGAGAGGCTAAGCTTTGCCCACAGCTTGCTTTGCTGACTACATTAGCTCTCTCTACCTAAACAGTTGGAGTGAGTCCCTAGAAGTCCAGATATCTCTTTCTTGCCTGCCTCTGCCAGACGACGTGAAGTTGCACGTCAAGAATACCCATACCCTATTAGTCATGAGAGTAATGGACTCAGTTTCTACTCCTCTAAGAATGAGCAGATACTGCTTGTCACATAGGAAAGTGGGAGCTAAGTCATGTGCTACTAAAAATAACCCGTGATCTCACCAGTGTAACCCTTCTGATCTCAGAAATAACCAGTTTACAGAGGTATTTCCAAGGAGGCTCCAAGGCCTGTGCTTCAAGCTGCCCCTATGGCACACGTGTTGTTTCATGTATGTTGTTTCATGTGTTTCCTACTCTTGCTCCCCCCCCTTAAAGATGTATCTGGTTCTGTTATGAACTTCTGTATCCAAATGATAATCTTTTGTCCCTGCACAACATCGAGCAGAGGTTTCACAATCTGAAAATCAGGGAGATTTTGGCTCTTTCTTGTTCAGAACTAAAAAAAAAGAAGGCTGGAAACAGTCACACCTGCAGTGATGGCAAGGACCAGCAATACCACAATTCAGCCCCTCTTTTTCTAAGGCCTCTGTGATCCCAGGTGGGCTTTCAAAAGGCCAGAAGAGTCAGAAGCACATCAGACTGAACTTCATTAGGTTTTGCACCATGCAGGCAAGCTTTGTTATCTTACACCTGGTCCTAAACTTAGGCAATTATTTATTGTTTCTATTGCAGGTTCAAAACTGGGCATTTGGCCACCCTTCTACAAACAGTTTAAAAAAGTCTGAGTTCCACTACTCAAACAAAGATTTAAAAGAATCATACATATGTAGAGAAGGAGCAAATTTTCATGACCCAGAGAATTTAACATGCTTTATACCATACCAAATTGGAATGCCTATTAAATACTTTCAGTTACCTTTTTAAGACAATTAACTTCTATTTATCAACGTACCATTAACATATACTTAGTTACTAAACCTCCACACAAGCAAAGGTATTAGCAAAGGGGTGCTCAGCCTCTTGTGACTGAGGGAGAGTATCAATGATTTTATGCAAGACTTGAGATCCTGGAAAGATTTGAAAAAAGGGTGCTGGGTGCTCAGTGAATTCCAAAGGATGGTGACGTGAAGAAAGGATGAAAAAATACTTATGAAAGGACACAACTTTTTTTGCTTGCATATATGACAGTGCTTAGGAGCAGAAGTACCAAGTTATGACAATGAAACTGGGCAAGACTAAGATGTGAAAGGTTAAAGGTGAGAGGAAGAACAATTTGGAGGAAGATGTCACACTTCTTTCATGGCCTCCTTTCTGGTAAACACATAGAAGAAAACTGAGAAATAGGAATGCCAGACAGCAGCAGTTCCATTTGTCAAAGGAGAGTGTGGCTAAGTCTGGGGAACAGAAGGTGAAGGACGCACAGTAACCAATGGTGTGGATGCAAAACTACCAGCATCACTAACAAGCTTGCTTTTTCTATGAGCACAACAGGAAGCCCATCAACTCTGTCCTAGTACGACCAAGGAGGACAGTGCAAGCGCTGTATTCATGTATTGTTGCTGAAATTTCCACTGGCCATTGTTTCACAGCACAGCAATGGAAGGGAAGTTTGCTCACAAGATTCAGGAACAGGAAAATAATGAAGCTGAGCTAACATGCTTTTTCTGAAATGGAAACTGGACTTTGGGTAGGCAGGAAAGTTATAAGGAAGGCATTACCAGGAAAACTGATTTGAATCAATTTTTTTTTGAGGGATTATTAAGCATAGTTACAAAAAATGAAGCATCTTTTCCCCAGCTGGAGTAAAACCAGAGAACACATCTTTGTGATGTATACATCTTGTATTCTTCTACTGAGATGCAGGGAAATGGAGGAATGTAGTCTATCAGGTTAAGAACAATATCAAGAATTCTCTCCTGACTGTGATTCCACAGACTTCACGTAAGATGTTGGAAATGACCAACAAAAGTCTTGTGAGAATAACAACATTCTCTTTTAATGCAAGTCAAAGACAGAAAGCAATTCTGAGATGAAATAAAAGCTATGACAGTTTACAATAACTGATAATATCTGATGTGTGCGGTGAACAGACTAGATCCAGGAAATGGGAAATCATTATTAAAAGCAGAATTTTCTCCTACGTTCACTACCTCAGCTAATTCTTTTGATGGGGTCTCATTCTGAAGAGACTTTTGCCCATAGGATTTGCTCACTTATGGGCTCAAACTGGGGTTGCATCAACACTGAGCCACGAAGTCTGCAGCAACTGCAATCATTATTTAAACAGTGTCCACCATTTCCTGGGGCATTATCACATTAAATACCACTCAGAGCCAGCCTGAGCACCTCCTAATTCAGTCAGACATGGATCTCTTTCTACTCAAATGGCTGACCCAGACTTTGCACACAGGTGATATTTCAGCAGGACAGAGCAGGCCTATAAATAGAGATTCTGCAACGGGAAAACTTGCATGGTACGGAAGCTCTGCAGTCCTGTCTGGTGGCAGAGGCTCTTGTTACTGCTGCTGACTTCGACAGAAGATAACAAAGATGAGAGAGATTTATCGCAAGGGTATGGACCCTACCTACTAATACCTCTGCTCTTCTGTGAGTACAGGCCACCTCTACCATGCAAGTACCTCTCTCCAAAGGAGAGCCCAGGATTTCTTATTACTTTTTTAATATTTAAATAGATTATGCTGCATAGTTGCAAAGCATAACACAGACAAAGCAAAGTAGAAGTAGCTACTAAAATCCAGGCAACAACTGGTCAAAATGAAATAAAAGTAAGACTATGAAAATATGCTTGACAGACAGAGCTTCAGCAGTAGGATGTGATTCTTTCACTGAGAGGGGATGCTCTATGCACTTGAGCTCAGTTACTCTAAATCAAAGGGCTCAAGGGCCTTGTGACAGCACACAGTATGTCTAGTCAGCTTTGCAATGCTAAATTTCAATTTCATAAATTAGCAAATGTGCAAAATGGATAAAGGAATTAAAGATAACGAGGAAATCTATTCTGTTTCGTTTCCCCTCAATCCCATGAGCACATTAACTCAGTTAATGCCACCAAGGATATAAGAGCCATTTAGTAAAACAAAGCAGTCAATTAGATTAAGCTGGCCTCATAGGACAGTAGCAGTGCCATGAGCTGATGGGAAAGACCCTCACACAGCAGTTACAACTGGTCACAAAATTGAAATGTATTTCCATTAAAGAATGCCTGTTCATCAAAAACTAAATGTTTTACAAAGGTGAGTTGATTTTGACGAAGTTGCTGTACGATGCCCACACGCTTGCCTGGCAACACACCTCCCCAGCCCCCTGGCAGGCAACTCCTGTCCTCCTGAGCCACCCCACACTGCCATTGGGAGAGCTGCCCTGGACTTCCAGGTTCTCAGATTTTTTGCAGTTTGGCAGGACAAGCAAAGGAGAGCCCAGGATGAGGTCAGGCAGTTACATAGCTGTGGGGTCTGGGATCCACTGCCTGTCAGTGTCCCACCTATGGGTGCCTTCCTCAGTAGCAGGAGTACAGACAGAGGATCTGTCTGTATCAAACAGAATAGGATGAGAAGTTACAGATTAAACTAGACCAAGTTAGACTATAACAGTAGGGAGAGATTCTAGCACTGGCCAAACTACCACTGTGCTGAGTAAACAGAGAAGTATATATTATGGAATAACATGTTTAGTGAGTTCCCAAAATATATTTGGGAACAGCCAGGGCTTTGAGATTTATCTAATCCTGAATAGTAAAGTCACGCATGTAAAAATGTCAATGGAAAAAAACCAACAAAAACAAGTGAATTCAGTGGAAGGGAAGCAAAGTATTATGCATGAATAAAGAAAATATTACAGAGCCCTTGGACAACTGCTGGCTCTCCCTCCAGCAATGGAGATAAAATAAATGAACAGATGAACCAAAGAAAAAGAATAACACATATTTGTCTTGTACTTACTGAAAAGTCATCATCAGGGAATAATATCAGATCCTTAAACTGGCTGTCCCCAATATTTTTTTCAATCTCTGTGATAACAGCTTCATAATCCAGAGGCTCCAAGAGTTTGGGTTTTTCCTGCTTTGGAAGAAAAGAAAACATCAGGTAATCTCTCTACATCCAAATTTGCCTTCTTCCCCTTTCATAAACTGAGATCTGCAGCATTTTTCCTTTTATACACCAAAGCATGAATAATTTCTCTCCTCACCCCAGTCATCTCAGTTTGTTGTAGCTGAGCTCATGCGAGAGAGTTGAAGTGAGGAAGTTCAGCCAGTTGTAACCTCTCTCTCCATCTGATAATTCCAGAGCAATCTGTCAGCTCATTACAGAGACAAAACCTACTACAATAACTTACCTCGCATTCTCAGGAATTCTCTCTCTCTTTCCCCATAAATACATGCAGGCAAATTGACAGACACAGTTTGAAATGAATATAGATATGATTTTGAGCTAATATGTTTTAGAATAAGAAACCTACTAATTTCTTCACTGTCCCACACAGTCCCACCTTTTGAACTGCTGGTAGCTTGTCAATTGTTAAATTGTTAAAACACCATATTGTTTTAGTTGGTAATAATCCAAGATTATTCTCCTGAAATAAACTATCTAGCATCCACCTCCACAGTCTCTCTTGTCAGAAACAGGAGCAGTATCATTGTATTAGTACTCTATTATTGCCCAAAACAGCAGTAAAGAAACCACCACAGGAACCACCAAACAAAACTAAAGTCACAATGTCTTGAAATACAACCCAAAACCAGAAAAAATAAAGCCTGTCTGACATGCTAGAATACATTAAACCAATGAAGTATTAGAGTCAAAACATTTGATTAATTTAAAGATGTAAGTATCAGAAAGAGTGAGTGAGAAAGGGCACGAGAACTGTCAGGAGGGATGGAAAAGCAGATGAAAAAGGACACTAGTGTAAAGCAAATGCAGAAACACTTCTGCTGAACACTCTTTCAGTCTGATGCAATGGTGGACCTTTAGCAAGTGGTATTTTACCCACTGTTCTTGCATTGGGCTATCAACATTAGTATCAACTTTCCCCCCCTCTTCCCTCAATCAAAACCAAGGTATGTTGTAAAAGAGAGCTTTGGCACCTCCATAAAGCAAATTTCTCCAATGGACAACCTCATGATTTTCCACTGTATTTGATTTTATATATATATATATATATTAATAGAACATAAACAAATTTTGAATACATGTCTATACATACATAAAATTCATGAATGGTCCATTGTACATACAGTGGTTCAAATATAACAGTCCCTCTCTCTTTTGACTTTGTTCTAAAGAGTTCCTGTTTTTTGAGTCATCACAGTCATCTCAAGATTTCTCTCAGGCTCTTGTAAACATTGTTTCCCTTCTATTTTGAGTTCAAGACTCCCTTTGGCATCAAATGCATCTATGAAAAGTTTAATTATGTATCAGTAACTCAACCACACAAATTAGATTAAAACGGTGGAATACACATGTTCCTAGAAGGTTATTCAATTGCTGAGCAGTTGATGCTAGAATCACAGAGCAACTCGGGTCCTCTGCAGGCCATCCACTCCAATTCCCTGCTCAAAGCATCAAAGCTCCATTAAAGGATGGAGAGACAAAAAAGTCAGAACTGCTCCTTCAACAGTTCAGTCTATTACTTCTCAGTCTATTAACTCTCACAGTCCTGCCTGCCAGCTTAAGAGTTAATAAACTTCTAAAATCATTAGTGTTTAGCATTCACAGGCCAAAAGCACTATCTACTGATGCTGAGACATTAATGAATTGTAAAAGACAGGCAAGACCAACACATAATAGTAACATTAAGAACAAATAGTCCCATACAACCTGGCCTTGAACAATTCCAGGGATGGGGCAACCACAATTTCTCTGGGCAACCTAGGAAGAAACTGCTTTAATGTTTAGTTTAGATTCTGTGACATCACACTGGTTGTATGATGTTCAGGTAAGACAAGGAGCCCTACTAGGACACGTGAGACTTCATATTACCCCAGCCACAGCATCTTAAACTGTCTCAAGCAGGTACTTGGCCCTGGTCTGTGCCAGTTGACACATAATTATCGAGCCCTGCTCAAGAAGCTCTCAGGTTGAGTAGCTGGCATAATCTTCAGTGTGGTTTCAGTCTGTAGTTTGACGACAGTGGTTTCCCACAGGAACTTAATGGGGTCATCTGACTATGTCACCATGCATACCTTGTTCTTAGTTCCCTTTCAAATTATATATAACTCATTGTAGTATCTTTCAACAGGAGTTTTAGACTCTCTGTCATTAAATCTATCATTGTATCTATGTATTAAACATTCCTCTACAAACATAAGCTTCAAGGAATTGAAACCATGAAGAGAAAACACCAGTACACCTCTATGCTGTACCACTCAAATTGGTAATGACGCCCAGGTCTGAACAAAGTTCACTCAGTTTAAATTTAGCAGAAAGCAAACTTGAAAGTAGTGCAATTGTTACCTTCAGTAGGAAACCTTATAGCAACCACTTACAGGAAAACTCAAAGTTAAAAGTGAAAATACACATGCACTGACATTTATGAGGCACCATAATGTTTCACTGAGTGTGTCACTGAGGCATTTTTCTTGTACAGTGGTTTCACTAAAACAGGAGCATTTTCTGCAGAAAGTTTGTGACATCACACTGAGAATGCCCCTTTCTCAGAGCTGATACTGTCAGGCTAATGGTTTTGCAACAATATCAACTTTTAATAAGTTGGATATGCCACTGATATCATAAATGCCCACTCTCTCAAAGCAGACGTGTCAACACAATATTAATCTTGGTCAGATGCTTCTTGGAAACGTCAGGAATGCCAGCTTTCACAAGTTCAAAAAAAACATTAAGTAAAAAAATGACATAAATAGCCACATTATTACTGAAGTCATAGACTATGGAAGAGCTGGGAAATCCCAGAAATCTTGGGACTTCTCTTGAAATATGGGGAAATCCCATAAAAACTTCTAGCATTTGCAGGTTCTCTATGGCCATGGAAACTACCCTTTTTGAAGAACAAAGAGGTATTCCTTCTTCCCCCTGAAAATCCCTGTAAGGTTGGGGTGAACACAGCTACATCTCCTTTAAAATTAGCATCACACAGATGTTGGGATGCACGTGGAGGCAGGGTAAGCTATGTCATATTGCCCTTTCTTTTCTCCTCAGAAACTGGCAGAGCTCAGAAAGCCACTCCTGATAGCTGCTGAAGCACTCCAGGGGAAAACTTCTCCTTGGCAGCTACAAGGTCATTTACATGAGACAAGAATACAACTTGAGAAAACCCTGAAGCAGAGAAACACAGCAAGTGCATGAACATCACTGTTCCCACGGCACTAATTCTCTTGCTCTCAGTGCTGCAAAGGGCAGCATGATCTGATGGAAACATTTTAACAGATGTTAACAGAGAAGTCTTTTGAGAAAGATTATACATCTGAACTAACTGTAGGTAGGTGTGACATTATGAAATTTACTGCAAAACTTTTCAGCAAAGCACTTCAATATTAATGGTGATATTTTTTTACTGATGCAATAAAAATTATTTTCTTCCTTCTATGGCATTACAGCAAAAACCTGTATAAAATGCAATGCTGTATTATGCCAACTCCCATAAATCACAGATGCAAGTAATAGGGCATCCTTGTCAATACAGTGACTGCAGAGATCATCTAGTCCATTCCCTGCCAACAACAAGCATGATGGTATAATAAACACGACGCCTCTCTGTTCTTACAGACCTCAAGATGAGGTACTGCAGACACTCATTCCATGCTATGTAGAGCTGTACTTTGAACTTGGCAAAGCTCAGCACTGCAGTGCTTAGTGTAGCAGTTTTGATGGAAGTCACAGTTGGTTATCTCTAGAAGTTTATCTCTAGAAGCTGTGGGATGGCTGCTCAGTTTTCTCCTCACAGGCAGACAGAAGCAGTGATGTTGGGATTAGCAAATTTCTGCCTGCAAGCACTAGCAGAGATCTGTAAATGAGTAGGGTTGATTTAATGCTAATTTAATAACCATAGTGCTGCCTCTTCTCAATTTAACTTGTCTGTTCTTTTTGGAAACAGGCCAACTTGGCAATCTGAGCCAAGATCGAATTATGCTGGCTTGGATTTTTATAATGCTTTTTATATTCTCCATCTCAAGTGAGTAATGAATTTAGTTGTGCTGAAACAGTTGTGAATATATCTAGTAAAAAGGCACTCTCTGACTCCTCACCTGCTACAACAATCTCAGCAGTACCATTTACTTCACACCCTGACAGTGTTGTGGCATGTAGTTTTGAATTTTCTTGAACCAACTTTTCCAAACTCTTTTAGGATACTGAAGAGCTGTTAAATGAACATTGGAGCCAACACACCACAGGAGAATAATCTCTGTTTAATTTCACACAGGTGTATCAGACCAGATTCCATCAGTGGTATATGGTTTCACTGCTATCATCTTCTGGTCTAGATAAAAAAGCATTATTTTTCCCCAGTAGTAATGACCAAAAATAGTCATATAATTGATGTTACAGAATCAGATATGGTACCTGGCTTGCTGCCAGCTGCACAGTCATTGTGCACTGATGCTTTCATCCATCTTCTGTTCATAATTACGTATCATCCTCCTAAAGTCGTATTTCTGTGAACACTCCCCAAAAGAGGAAATGACGTAACTGAGACCAGTAGTCTCTGGATAGTCATCCCAAGCACTTCCCCATCTAAAAATAAAGTAGACCAAATGCTGTGATTTTCTAACACTTTAACGACAGGAGAATCTACTGCATGTTCATAAAGAGAGTCAAAACAATCATGATGGCCAGATTGGTCTAGATCAAGTAAAACTCTGATTTTATATTTCATCCAAGCTATGGATTGTCTAAAATTTCAATTCGTTCTAGCATACATTTGAAATACTGAAATGGGCAGACTTACAAGAGAAAGGGTCACCTACTAAAATAACTGCATTGTCTTCCTTTATTTTTATAGACTTCTTAATATCATTAACCAAACCCAATCCTACTAAAACTCACAACAGTAAATTCAATTATTTTCTAGGATGGCATCAACGTGAAGTGCTTTTCACACTTCTTTCATTCTTCCTTTACTTTCCCCAGTTAAATACTCTGACATATACATGCCCTTACATTTTTTTATGGTTAATATATGTAGTTAATTATATTCCACTTGGGCAGGCCAAATTCAATTGAATATTTCTTTGTCAAATCTGTCCAAATGAAGCTAAAGAGCAGACATGACTCCATGACTTTGGGAGGAGGTGTAGTGTAAATGCTGAATTTAACCCTGTCTTCAGACATACTAGTGACACAGACTGTCTAGCAGCTCCGAGATGTGATAGCCACAGATCCTAAATACAATGAAGCTGAGTCTAGAAAACAATTTGGTTTTTAGGTAGTCACCAAAACTTTTGCATTTTTGTAGGACCAAGGTATGTCTCTATTGACCAGGAGACAATAGAGCAGTTTGGTGCCTGGGGTGGGCACCACGGGAGGGATATCTCCATCGAGTGCACCTTTTTCCCCACCACCATGAGACAGATCATGAGAGAGCAGCCTGAGACCCAGACTGCTCCTGGCAGTGGCTCCCATGGCAGCATTTGTACCCAGTGAGCAGAGACAGAGCAGCCACATGGGGATTATGGCGTCCCCAACACCCTCAAGCAGCTGAGCTGAGAGTGACGAGTCTCACCCACTCAAAATGCTCTCAACTCTACAGGCCTCCCCTCTCTTCACTCCCAACACACTCTGCATCATATTACAGATTTCCTTTAAGAAAAATAAGTTTTGCATTTCAAGCAGAGGGGAGGCAATTCAAGGTCTGCAAAAGGTATTCAGGGAATGGACAGCGAGGCACAGCCAGAACCAGCAGGCAGATGGTCTCTCCTTTTGATTCAGATCTCCTACTTTTTATGACTGCTTGGCCTATTCTGCATCTATTTACAGTCAAGAAACTCTCTGGCCACATTACAAAGGCTTCCTTTGGCTCAGTGTGATACACAGTCAACACATTTATTAAAAGTAGTGGTACAAAGAAAATTTTTTTTTACATGCTCCCTCTCTTCTAGCCTAAAATACATTCACTTGTCAAGTCCAACATGATTAATTTGTCATGACTTTCAGTAGAACTTGGAGAATTGTATTTGGAAAGAATCCAGTCAGGGCTGCACAGCACAACTGATACACTCTTCAGTGGCAGCAGTGAAGCCAACGTGCCAATAGATTTCATTAAGGGGATTGCCAGTTCCCACACAATTCTGCCACAGAGAAAAGAGCAAGGGATTACAAAAATTCAACCCCCCCAATTCCTAGTGATTCAGAAATTGCCAAAACGCTCTAGTACCCATCAGCTCAAGCAGAGCAAAAGCAACGAAACCTGTTGAAGATCCTGCTGGGAATAGTGAAAGTGAAAAGTAATTTTCATTCATTAAAGTCTCTTTATTCAAAGAAAATTCTGATTGACACCAATGAGGGACCTGCTTGACTAAATGATACTTACTTCGTACAAATACAGCTGGGATAGGATGAATCCTAACTGCCTACATTCCCATTGTTTTGTGGATCAAAATCTATGAAGATCTATGTTGTATCTTTTCCAGCTTTAAAAGTTACTGTAAGAGAATTCAGCATGTTAAATATTTGAAAAAATGACACACCTCTCACCTGGATGAGCTAACTCAAACTCTTCATTTTAACTGATGGGCCAGTTGGAGCCATCAGAGCTTTCAGTGGCTTCTCCAGCAAGCTGGCTTCAGCTTCTCCAGCAAGCCAACCAACCAGGGTTCTGGCTGCTCAAACCACAGAGGTCTGTTCTCAGGCAACTGGGAGTGACCTACTCTTTCTAATACCTCTTATTTCCCAAGTTAGAATTTATCGTTGCTTTCGTTATGAATTTTGAAAGTTCTAGGCCTCATAACACTACCCCACTCACAGTTAAAATGTGCAAGCCACACAGGACATCCAGATGGGGGGAGAGAGGGGATGGTTTGTGCTCTGCTCTGCTTAGTCATAAGCATTTCCTGAATTCTGTTTCTCATCCATGATTATGCACCTGGTGCTGTAGCCTCACTGTGGTGCTTTCTGAATCTGGAATGTATATGCAAGGGCATGTATATCTTTATTGACTAGCACGTGTCACTTTAGACAGTGGATAAAATTATCAGTACAGTCTGAAGAAAATATTCAAGGTAACAAGACAACAAAACTTACTAGTCCTCTTTGTTTATGCAGTAACTGGAAACTCCTTTTAGGAAGGAGATAAACAAGTTTCATTTAATCAGACAACTACTAAAATCAGCCACTAACAAGACCTCTAATAAACTCCTAAGTTTTAAATTTAAATTTAATCAGTTGGCTTTTCAAATGTCAAAAATGACAGCTTCTAAATAGTGAGGACTTATGAAGTCCAGACTAAATATTTGCCCATAGGTCACTTCAGGGAAAAAACAAGAAAGTTTTGTAAAGCATCATAAGGGTGGTTATTTTAAAGTTTAATTTACACAGACCTCTAACCTGGCAACACTCAACCACTTTCTCTCCCCTTACCTGACCTTAACCAGCAAAAAAAAGTACAGCTTTAGCAACAAAAGGCTTTCTTTGAAGCTACCACACTGAATCTATTCATAAAGCGAGCAAGCAAAAACCAAAGATGCAATTCACTCCTCTTCAAGCAGACATCTGAACAGACAGGTAGGATGTGGTGGAAGAGGATTGGGCAGAAGGGATGGAACTGCCAACAGAGCCGGAGTGTTCTGCCCCAGCCACTTGCCTTGTTAGTGATTACTGCACCCCAGGGAAGGAGAAGTGCCCTGTCACCACAAAGGGGATGCTGAAGTGAGTCTAGTTCAGCTCTTCTGCAAACATGCTTTGCTTCATGTTCACTTTTTTCTAACATCGTCCGTCTCAGGCAGAGTCGTGGTCGCAAACAGAAACATTAACAAAACCAGCCTGCAACCTGCACGTACTGGATTTGACCAAAGCCTTCAAGCTTCCACTATAATGTTCACTTAGACAGCACTTCTGAGTCTGTCTGTGCATACACACACATATATATGTATACATATATACACGTATATACAGATAACTGCACATATGCAGTCATTGTAGTCTCAGGGAAGTCTACACATAAGAAAAGATACTCCCAATTTTTGCCCTTATGTGGCACTCAGATGACCCTCCTTGGAAAGGTAGAACCCCAGTTCTGACACTACACAGAATTAGTTACACCAACAGGCAAACCAGTCCCCTCTGTTTGTGTGAGCTGGATGAAAAAGGGGAGATGGAGTGATCTACCCACGGTCATCTGTGTACGGGCTCAGAGAAAGCACAAAAGGAAGGATATGCTGGGCAATCCCACTTCACCTGCTCCTCCACCAGGCTCATCCAGCACAAACCTGCTGCTAAAATGGGCTGTATTTTACATGACACTGTGCCCAGCACAGAATTGTCTTTAAAAACAGTTTTATTTACTTTGAAAATAAAGATTTCTTTTTAGTAGACTTTGTTTTTACAGTATATAGGAGAGTTTGTATTTCAAGGACTGAAGGGAAAGCTCTGATCGTGTCCCGATGCTAAAGACTTTGATCACTATTGCACGTCTGATGAAGTTGCAATGCAGCAGACAAGCAAACATCCATTGTACACTTTCAATTCAAACCCAAAATTTAGATGTATCAAGACCTAGACCTGTCTGCTGAGCAAATAGTTTTGAAAAGGGCTCAACCAGTTCAGAAGCCCCTGAAGCAAAAACAACTAAGAAAAATGTTTGCCTTAGCTCTAAACAAACTTTTGAAAACTTCTAGGGTACTTAGTAATAAGTCACTGTCCCGTGGGGCAAAATCTCATGTATGCTGTTCCACTTCATTTTACTCAGTGAATAACTCTCTCTACCTATATTATAGTCACTTATCTCTTCACAAGTTATAGATATTTCTCACGCTACTTATCTGAGTAAATGATTGTATTTCCACAGAGGCTTTATCTGTAAAAATTGGTATCATCTATACATGGCCATTATAAACTCATCTCTCACCATGACATTAAAATCATAATTGTTTCCTTGACATCAACTCCCCTCCCAGTCAATTATCTGGCTATCAAGGCATTTACACACACAAGATGTAAATGAGAGCAAAATCTGGTCATTCAACAACTGAGCTCTTTCAACAACCTACAATCAATTAAAGTTGATCAGATAATTAGTCTTACAAAAAAAAAAAAAGGAGTTTCCACAAAATAATACAGTCCATCTACAGAACACACAGGTATACATGTAGTCTATGAAGAAATGCACTCTCTGAATATGATCCCCATATAGAAAAGCCTTTACAGCTGCAGTGGCATTAACAACACTTTGAAATCTGCAGCATTGGAGGACTGATGCATGAAGGAGAAACTGGCTGCTGGTTGATAGCAAAAACTGCCTGTAGGCCAAAGATTTAACATGCTCCAATTATGAAATATTGGGCAAAAAGACACAGATTGCAAGTCACAAAAGTAAAGCCAAGTATGCCTGCACTTCCTAAGGGCTAAACAAGCTATTGAGAAATACATTCACAGAACAATATGATACAGTGACCCCATCTTATGTCTGAAAAGAACAGAAATCAGCACAGATGCCCCTGAAAAGCTGAGTTATGTCCCAGACACATGGCAGCCATCCACATCAGGCCAAGTGCAGTGTGATCCACAAGCCTCTGATGAAAAAGGCACATTGCCTATTTTCAATTAAATGCAACAGGCACAGGATTACAAGCACTCTAAGTTTTAGGTCAAGCTATGATACACTGTTGTGATTTCTAAGAATCAATAAAATTTAAAGGTTCTTTGACACCACTAAATTGAACATTCAGTTTCTTTTATCAGAGGATACAGGCAATATGGAACAATTACATTTCTCTTTATGTGCAGGCAGGCTGCTGGTTTATTGTTACTATTTGGGCTTATTTCCAGCCATACTTTCCTGGAGGGCTTTAACCACTTCTGGTGAGCACTAAAAAGGATAGTCAGGATTTTTACATTAATTACAAAAATCCCTCCTAACCAGAATTTAAGAGAAGTCAAGCTAGCAGTGCCTACCAAAGCCTCGTGAACTGCCAAGATTAGATGCTTTCAGCAGCACCACCAGCATTCATTTCAAGAGCTCAAGACCATGAAGCTTAAACATGGTATCTTGGACTGTCTGCCAACAGTTCAGGGCAGCAGGAACTACACCACAAAGTAGCCTTGTCAAAAAGATCCACTTCCATATAAAATACTGGTCCAAAATAGCAGTTAGTCACAAGCAAAACCCAAGCACCCTACTAGATGAACCACAAAGTATCTTAGTCTGTGACCAAGTGTTACAACTGCAAAGTTCTTTTCCTTCCTATTTAAAAAAGTTAATGAAAATGCTTTTCCTTGGTGTATTGTCACTGATTCTGTTACACTGGACATGTAGAATAGCCTTGAAAGAGCCCTCAGCATGCACATGCAAACACAGTTTGTAACTCGATGTACAAAACTACAGAAGAAAACTAAACACCTCTGGCCTTGAACAAAAAGATTCATTGCCTCTTTTTGGAGAAGCCATTAAATCTTTTATGATTTAGTCTCTCAAGTTAAGAGAATACACTGAAAACCAGTACAAAACTAAGACTCCCCAACAGCAGGCTCTAAGCGTTTTACCTAAAATTATCTGCAGTTTTAGTTTCGGTCAGCAAAGCTTAGGCACAACGCAGTCAATCTGCGCTTCCCAGGGGGCCATGGTGGAGTTTCAGGAGGCTCAGTCCTGGCCCAAAGCCATCACTGGCAAAGCTGCCATCTAGCTCGTGGGGCAGAACCTCGCTCCAGTTTCCACCAAGGGTTCTGGAGCTTTCTCCCTTTGCTCCCTGTATTGCAGGGAGGACTGTACTGCAGGAGGACAGTGTCTTCCTCCTCTTCCTGGCCTTGAGTGATGCCCATCATAGATCATGAAATCTGAAACAGCACAGAGGAACTTTCTACTCCAGAAGCAGCATTATGGATTTTCATGGAACTACCAGACACTTGCTATGAAGTGTCAGAGAGTCTATAAGTTTCCTGAATACACCTGAGTTCTGTAAACTCCTGAACTCCCTGTGCTTCAGTCTCAGACTCCAGTAATCTTTCTCCTGCGTTCAGTACCTCATCACACAGATGGAATGAGACTTGCTCAATCCTACACACGCACCGAGCAATAAGTCCTACTCTTTCCTCTGTGTAGCACGAAGAGTGTTTGACCTGCAATTTCTTGGCGATTTTGCAGAAGAGGGGGAAGAAGGGGTTCATACTCACACAGCTTAATCTGTGAATTTCTCCTTGATTCACTCGCCTAATGGTCCTTCTCTTCTTCCGCAGCTCACTGGACTCCTTTCTGAATCTCCCGCGAAAGCTCATTGTATCCGTCGGAATTAAGCACCAAACAAATCTCTCTTTAAAAACTGTGCTCCTTTAACCTCCTTCCTTCAGCAGCTTCAGCACAACAACTGGAAGCTGCGTACACTGTTCAAGGGGGAAGTATGTCTAAAAGTTACACGCTGTATCCACAGTTACCGAACAGAAAGAAGAAGAAAACCAGCAATAACTCATTTCTTCCTATGAATAATATTGTGCTATTAAGGCGAGAGTGTCTCATTAAACCATAAATACACCCAGCCCCCACCTCTAATGCAAATTGAAATAGGAAGTTGTAAAAAAAACACGGCAACTGAAAATCTATCTTTGTCTCAAACACCATTACATCCTTTCTCCTCACCACCCTCTCTGATTCGAAAGCCAAATCAGTTGCACTCTTACTTCATGTGCATGTGTGTCTGCAAGCCATAAAAAGTCATTCACAGAACAGCCACCTCCTCCTGATCCCCTCGGTAGCAGACTTCAACCATTGAGAATGCAGTGACACGTTTGTGCTGCCAGGGCCCAGGACCATCTCTGCTTTTGGACCAAGGTAGCAGTTCCCCTTTCAAAGTGGCATGAAACATCAACAAGAGGAAGCACCCTGCAAATCCCTAAATTCGCAAACAGTTGTAAAAAGTGGAAAATAGAGACATTTATATGCTGGTATCCAAAATGTATTTTTGGCTTGTAGAAACCTGGTTTTAGAAATGCTTGCAACCTGACAACTAAGAGCCTGGTTGCTTCACCCTGTTCCCACCTCAGGGGAAAGCAAAGCTGCCAGACAGAGCCTGCTCCCCAGATGCCCCACACAGGAGCAATCTCAGCAGCTCTCCCACCCCACTACCCCACACGGGGCAATCCCAGCAGCACCTTGACAGGCCAGAAGCCCCTCACCCAGTGCCTCAGAACTGCAGTGGCAGAAATAGCACTGACATGGTCAATTAAACTATTCTTAATTAAGGTAGGAGACTCTGTGCTTGGCTGTCTGAAGGCTGGCAGGGCACAAATGTCTTTTAAAAAAAACAACCCCCCCTCAGTGCTCACACATGTGCATGCACACACAGAGAACCTCTTCTTCTTTGTTCCAGCTGAGGATTCATCCTGCTGCCACAGCAATGCTACACTCCCCTATGCACACAGTTTTTATGTGGCATGCATTAGGTTTTTATTTTTATTTTATATCTGTGTGCATACTAAGACAAAGTGATAGTTTTTTTGCTTCCTCATTCTGGATTTTTTGCAACTTGTTTCAGCTAAGTACTCTGTCACTCAGGATAAAGCTGCAGATCTCATTTTCTTTTCTTTTTCTTTCTAACAAATAATTCTGAATTTTATGAACTCTTTCACATGTTTCTCAGCATTAGAAATTTGATTCAGCATTACTATTGATCCAAAGTAACAAACCTCTACAGAAGTTCCAAGGATTGTTCCATATGCTGGACTTCTGAGCCAGGAAAACAGTCACACCGAGCCCAGCATGTCTGACCTGAGCACTACAAAACCACATCGGTCTGATCAGCTTGCTTTTCTCTCCCACAGTTAAAACATGGTACAACTTCATGAATTAAAGCCCCATCTCATTATCTTTGTCATTCAGCTTTGCCTTTGAGAAGATCACCTCCTTTAAACTGTTACCAGTCTGCTGTGCGACTGCTTAAGACAGATTTCACTGTACTCCTACTTAGTAGTAAAAACCATCTGTGTCTAGCACAAGAAAACAGAAAGGACAACAGAAACCCTTTGCCAAGGTATGCAGACGTTTCAAGTGGCTACCAATATAGAACCACATTAACCAAGTTGGAATCACCCTTGTTTTTTCTCAAACTACCACACTATCCATACTGGAGTCCCTGGTGCCTCTCATGTAACACAGTAAACGTGGCTGCCAAGAAAAGAGGCCCTTGCCAGAAGTTAAATTTAATGCTGGAATCATCAGCTCTACTGGCTTAACTTTAGGCAGGTATCAATTCCTCTCAGAGGCTCCTTTGCCTATCCACTCCTTGCTGTGACTGGCACACAGAACAAGCAGAGCTCCATCTTTCCTTTCCTTGGGAAGGCTCTATCCCAGTTTCCTGCCTCCTGCAACATGGAGTGGCTCCTCCAGGTTGTCCTTTCCATTGAGATAAGGGTCACTAGCACTTCCTGAAACTTTAATGAACTCTTATTACTCCAAAATAATACAGAACATAAACTTAGGTTCAAGTTTCCAGCTGGTCCTTATCCAGTTTACTCCACTGAGTATCTTTTGTCCAAAGGATTTTCATTCCTAATACTATTAATCCTCATTTATTTCCGTATCTCTGACAGACAGACTTTTGTGAACAATGCTAAAGGCAGTCAGCATTGCAGTTCCTCAACACCACAGCATTAAAACGTTGAAGCAAAGAAATAACAAATGAGCTACAGCATTCACACAGAGATATGAACCAAAGTAATAGTAAACAACTGCAAATAAAGACTCCACTTTCTTAGATCTGTTGTGAATGCAAATCCCTCTACACTTGTAATGGGAAATAACAAAACCATTCAAGTGTCTCATAGTGCTTTGTCCTGTAGCAAAAGTACAAAGCAAACTTCATTAGCATCAGTGTGACTAAAAGATTTCCTAATTTCTCCTCAAGACTCCTCTACCTCTTCAGTTAAAGGTACCAAGTAGTTTAAGATGATAATAAAATTAGTTAATAAGACTAAAGCTCCTGTGCTGCTTTTAAATTCAGAACTATTATGTTTAAGGTGAGAAATATTATTCATACCCCAAGCTATCCCAAGAAAAGAGGTATTTGGTCACAGGAAAACCACAAGTCCTGGTTTACATTTGTGAACGGCTGTACCCAATTTATATAGTCAAAATAAGGGTGCTGAAGCCTTTCAGAAAATGATAAGTTATGTAAGGTAGTCAATTCAGTGTTTAATTGCCTTCTGCTCTGCTGTCTTTGTGGGACATGTTCATCTGCTCCCAGCATTTTTCAGAAACTTGTAATATCTAGATAGTTAAGGAATAACTATGCATTCCTTTTGCTGCAGAGCCACTAGCACTAAGTGTTCTGTCAGGGCTCACAAATTATTAAAGAACCTTTTAATTCCCTTTTCCTACATTTCTTCTAGAGCTTCTCATTTCCCTTTTAGATCTATTCACTGTCTTAGATAATTTACTTCAGTTTGATCTGTGATATACAGCTAGCATAAAAGACACCCCAAAACACGCTGAATATTTGGGTTGCTGTGTACCAAATACTGAATTCACTGTATTTTACTTCTGAAATAATAAAATCTACCAACTTCAATCAAGAAGGATTGAGAAGTGATGCTTCACATGGGCATTCCCCTCCCCTCCCTCTCCCTGCTCCCCACCAAACTTAAAGCAGAAAAAAAATCTCATGCAAACATCAAATTCATAGCAAATTTCAGGGATTTAATGCTTCACTTCAGCTCTGAACTTCTGTCCAGAAGCAAGGGTGACATTTACTAACAGTGAAACTCAAAAACATGGTCTTGACTTATGCCAGTGTATATATAAATATTTGCACATCCACTGTCATTACACACCTAAGCACAACTCAGGCCTTTTGCTTAACAGATTTGAGAAAGCCACATTAATGAACAAGCAAGAAAACTTCTTTTGCTGGAACAAGCTGCATCAACTGCCTATTAAGCCTATTCTAAAATTAAATTCTGAAATGAAACATAAACCTCTCCTAATAAAACTTGTTTCATGTATAAACTAAGGTCACTGCAATGACTGTGACACTGACATTCATATAGTCTTTGCAGCATAGACCAGTGCTGAGAGATCTGTCCAACAAAATTAACGTTTCACCACTTGGCAAAGTGCAGATAAGAACCTGCCTCCCTCCCTTGAATGGCTTGTGGCATTTCCAGCAAGTCAGAGTTCTTGGTAGAACCACAACAATAAAGTCGTTGAAGAAAAACCAAAGGATGCCAGCCCTGCCCAACACCTGGCCCCTGGGCAGAAACAAAGACAATCCTGCACTCTGTGACCATGCCACTATCACATGGTGGGCAGGCACCTCAAGTACTAGCAAGAAGAAAAACAGGGTACCCTGGAGTGGGTCACAA
The DNA here is from genome assembly GCA_013397135.1 of Pachyramphus minor. Lineage (NCBI taxonomy): Eukaryota > Metazoa > Chordata > Aves > Passeriformes > Tyrannidae > Pachyramphus > Pachyramphus minor. The sequence continues at coordinate 1,195,696 of VYXB01010734.1, forward strand.
AGAATCCTTTATATTTTTGGTGTTTTTTTTCATTTTAATTTTTTACATTATTTTTTCAAAACTTGGAGACCTAGCCAGTGTATTCAACTTCTGAGGCCAATAAAGAGGAGATTACCACAGTCCATACCCCGCCGCATGCGGGCAGTGTCAGTACACACACTATTGCTGCTTTTCATACATGCCTCACCTGGTCTTCAGTGTCAATCCCCCAGCAAGTCCCCCATCAGTCTGTCACACCCTGAACAGGGCAGTGCTGCCAGAAGTGAGTTATGTTTGGACAAAGCCAGACACATCAGATACAACGTGCCGTCCTTTCCGTGGTCAGAGTGCCCGCTAGGGAATTGATTGTACTGAGTGGCAACACACTGAACACATTTTTTCAGATATGAGGGCCAAAAATCTACTAATGGGCCAGTGAGACTAAAGTTGAGGTGACAATGACTAGACATCACACACTAATCTTACCTGCATTGTCCAGGCATCGGGAATAGAGTGTGCTCTGGGGTGGTTTGTGAATGTGACTGAAAACTGCACTTCCCAAAAGCTTCATGTTGGACAGGTAAAGCAGATTATTACACTGGGTCAGAAACACATAGGTGGTTTTTACTAGCACCTAACGATAACAACAGAAAGCACTAGTGACCTCCACCCCAATCCCTTTGTCAAAGACTGAACATTCTCTCTCCTCCTCCTCCCCCACAAAAAAAACCCCAACAAAACCCACACAAAACAAACCAACAAAACAAACTAAGAAGAGATCGTATTTTGGAATTAAATGCTCAGTATTGATCTGTGCTTTGAAAATGTCCTTTAAAAAAAAAAGAAACAAAATAAAGGAAAAATATGAAACCAAAACAACGTAAACAGAAAGGTAAAACAACTGAGTTACAAAAATGACATTGAAGCAAGCTTTTGCAAAGCCACTCTGGTATTGTACCAGCTGGAAGCAAATGACACTGTTTTTTGAGAACTACGACTCCACCTATGGCCTAACAACTTAAGCTGATACATCAAGCCTTGCACACAAACGCTCTACAAAGCCTTTAGAATAGCTGATGCTTGCATTTTGCCCACACATCTAAACAGCTAGCTCTGACCAGGCAAAGGGCTGGGAATTCATCACAGTTGAAACAACATCAGCACGCAAGGTGAGCTCTCCAAGGCAGGGGGACGGTGCCTCTGCATAAATATCCATGAAAAGCAGGCCTTATATCTGTCAGAGCTCTGCTAACAGATCCTTCTAGATATCAATCCCTGATGTCAGAGACTCCACCTATGTCAACCCACTTCTTTTCTTCCCAGCTGGACAGCGTGCTGATCTCAGCGATTTCTCCCTCTGCGCCTTCACCTTTGTTTCATGCCCCAGATATTAGTGCACTCATGCAGAACACATTTGTGAGAGGCTGGTGTATTTCTTTGCCCTGTGTGAAAAGGCTAAAACACCCCCTCCAGCTGAACTGGTGGTGACAGGAGCTGTCCCCAGGTCAAACGTGCCAGTCTCTTTGTGCCTTGCCAGAGCAACTCATCCGTGGCTGGAGGGGTCCCTGGGGGAGTTGAGGAGAAGGCCTTGGGAAGGCAATCTGGCAGTTCCCAGCCTGATCTCACGCAGTGCTCAAGGGTCATTTCATCACCTCAACGTGGCCATGTAAACACGCACAAGAGCTTGCTAATAATGTCCACACTCAAAAAGCCATTTATCCCTTTGGTGCTTTTACAGCTCCAATGGAATGTCTTGCTGTCCTCCTGTTTGGGAAGCAGGCTTGGCTGACCCAAAAGCAGTCCCTTCCTCCTCCACAGCCTAGGAATGCTGATCCCCCTGCACACACTGTCCCACTCTCTCTTTGTCACTGCAGTGTTTCTATCAGCTCACTCTTCAAGAACAGCAGTACCATTTCAGCAGCTTCCCAAGTTGGAAACCCACCTGCACCCAACACAAATATAATACGTTCCCTTGCCACAAGGCTGAGAAGGGTCTTGGAGACCCTACTGGAGGCAATCCCGAAACCTCCAGCTATGACCACATGGTATCACTTAGAGAACACCATGATCACAGCCCTCATGCTTGCAGCTGTTCCTCACCTACCCCATCAGCCCTCTGGAGACAGGAACCACGGGGGGAGCACAAAGAACAGGGGCACTGGTACTCCTGAGGTGCTGCCAGCTGGTCCCCTTTGCAAGTGCCAGGGTCCCAGGGGCACAGTGGCACTGCAGACTCACTGAGAGCACAGCTGAGCTCAGTCAGCACAGGCTGCTGTCCCAGCTGGCTTTGTTGCACAGGTTGGGTAGAAACAGGGCTGCACTTACTCTTTCTAAGCAAACAAAACACTGCTTCTTACGCTCACAATCAGGTCGGAAGAATAAACTTTCCATTAGCAATGTTGTCCTGCTGATGTGTACAAAAGCAAAATATGCAATTACTTTAATTTCTTCTTTATTTTTGTCCATAGGGAAATTTCAAATAAACATTACCCCTTTTGTTTACATCTACATGGACTGGAATCAGCCCATGATAGCAACACACATAATGATGAAGGGCCATGAAAGGTGATTAAATAATTTAATCATCTTAATTTACACTATCTCCAGACATATCAATGCAGCTGTGACTTGGGCTTCTGCTGCATGCTTTTCTGATTGCAATTTTAATCCTTGTTATTCATGTCTATGCTATGCTGCAGAAATGATTTTTCTTTTTCTTTACCAAGAAAAGCTCAGACCAGACATCTGGTTTATAAAGGGAGTCCACATTTTCACCCAATTTTCCAGATGGAATAACTGAAGCAAAAGGAGGCTGGGCAACTCATTCATTTACTCAAGGTCACAATCAGCATCTAGAATGACATAAAATAACCCTGGAATCCTCTTCTGTTTTTTGGGGTTTGTTTTTTTTCCCCAAGTACTAAACCACACTCCCCTCCATACATGTGCAAGCTGACTGTACAACTCTTTTTGTGTTTGATATCAAATACTTGTGACATACATTCAATGTCACAGATTCCTGTGAACTCTCTTCTAATGCCTGTGGATATCTTAAGCAATTGAGAAAACAACTCCATGTAATAATTCATCATCTGGATCCTATAGCTGAAAGCTAAATAATGGTATTTTGGAAGAGATAAAAAAACACATAAATTTCAGAGGCAGATAAGCAAGATTACTTTCTTATTTTTGGAAAAAAAAAAAAAAAAGAGTGAAGTATAAAACCCTGCAAGTCAGATTTAATTAGTTAAATTTGGTATGTGGGAAAGAGAAAAAGACGACTTGCAGCCCTTTGACACTGCCATTCTCTTTCTGTTTTCCTGGAACACAGAAAACAAAACAGCATAGTAGAATAGACACTGCCAACCTCTGAGATGGTATTTCTTACTCTGACACCACTTTCCATTGACACAGAGAATTGTTTCACCTTTCCAGGCCTTTTTTTTTTAAAATTTTTTAATTAAAAACTGCTAATCTTAATTGAGATTTAGAACAAATACACAATCTTCAATAATACCAAAATAAGCAGGTATCAAAACTCAAGGAAAATACCAAAGTAGCAGTGGTTTGGGAGAGCCCTGGTAGAGCCCTACAGTTTGTGAAAGCCCGTGTAAAGTCATTAAAACCAAATATAACCCGACCTTGGCAAAAAAAAGAGGTATAATTCATCAAGTTCTACTCCTTCAGTTATCCCAACCTCCCAGCAAAGGAATATCCAGTGGGCTGCTGCGTGTCCTGACACACAGACACAGAACCTCAACCAGCCAACCAGCAATGCACGGGGACTGTAACCTGCAACAAATGCAAAATAATTCAGGAGAACAGAAGCAACTAAGCCCACATATTTGGCATGTGTAGGAGGCAAGGCCATGCCAAGTGCAATGCTGTTCCAGTAGCAAACAAAAGTACCAAATGTTCACCTGGATGCCACACTAAATTCCAGGTTATGGAAGCACGGTTGTGACATGTTGGATTTAACCCGGATTTCTTCACCTAAGTGAGTCTACAGATGTCAAAGTACAGAACACCTCAGTATAACAGTGTTTCTCCTGCATACTCTTTCAGTTTGCACTCATGCAGGTTCCCAGCCTGCAATGGCACCAGCATATTTATTAGTTCTCAAAGACTTGTCTCTCATGAATTTTTTTTAGTCATTCTTTAAACTTACATATTTTGTGGCAAGGAAATCCAGTTTTAACATTAATTCTGTATTTTTTTCCCTCACAATCTTGCCTCCTATTAGTTTACTTTGATGATTCCTCCTTCATCTTGTCTCAATGTTGAAAGAAAAACTGCTAGCACAGTCTACGTGCCTTTGACCATTCTTGATTTTCATGGCTTTCAGCATATCCCTTCAGTTATTTTTCAGGCCAGTCCAGGCCTAGTCTTTATGTACAATATGTAGTCATGAAGTAATTTTGCTGATCCTCCTCGCCCTTCTCTGTAATTTTCCAATTCCGGTAAGTCTGTTTTTAATTGTATGAAGTATTAAAGCCCTCCCAAGAAGTTGCTATGGAACTCTTCTATCCAAGGACAGATCAAAAAACAAAATTTATTTATGATTTCTCAGTGAGCTGGAAAACAGGACCAAAACTATGTCATTCTTAACACAGTAAAGCTGCTCTAAGCTTCCAGGTCCCAGCCTCTGCAAGGCAGAGAGCTGAATCATAGTAATTCTTCTTCTTTTGCCTGCTCTGGATGATCTTCTCTGATGGGATGAGTATAAGCCAGTATTCTTCCCCTGGTGTTTCTCCCCACTCTCACATCTTGCTCTTTGTATCCAAAATGCAAAGACAATTGTTTGGACCTTCACTCTTGCTTTATCATCAACCTTAAATTGGTCACTGACAACCTGGCTCTGTATCAAGAGGTCTTTTTTTAATTTGGAAATTCTGGTGGGGTTTTTTTCAGTATGGAAATTCTGGAAAGTCCAAAAAATTCCCCTCTTACTGTAGAAATAGCTGGAACATCCTGACTCTTATTTCTACTAAGTGCTGTTTTCTGGAAACAAAATAATTGGCCAGGAAACCAGACACTAAGAGGTTAACTTCTGATTTCCTGCAAATACACACTATAGCCAGGCATAAACAAGTGCCAGAAAGGGATGTGGATGGGAAATAAAGCAGAGTTTGCTGCAGTTCTTCCTCACTCAGCTCCTTGTTCTGCCTGAAACACTACAGACATGGTCTGACTCAAGGAACAAATCCTTTTTTTGAAAATATTTCCAAGAAATACAGTTGTCTTTTGAATGCAATTTACAAAAAGCAATGTTTAGCCACCAATTCATATTCTTTCTTCAGGCTCATGTAACTTAAAATTGCCTTTGAGTTCCTTTAAAAAAGGAAAATTGGCAAGCACTTAGCACGTACAAAAGCTTTTGGCAGCTTAAAAATACTGTGTAAAGAAACTTCTCAGTGGGAGCTGGTACAAACTTTTATGTCAACTCATATCTCAAACATTTCATTTGGGCAGGCCCAGTTTGGTGCATTCTTCAAGAATTGGCTTTTTTATAGAGTGAAAACACTTCAGAATTACATTTTATTAACCAATATTTACAGTTTCAGTTAGATTTGGAGAGGAAGGGCAAAAACATATTGGTACAATTCCAGGCTTGGATTCACTTTTATCTTTTATATAAAAAGCAGAATTAAGCATGTGTCAGCAAACATTTCTATTATTTCCAAATAGTTTTTCAGTTCAAACTGTGTTCATGAGCTTTCTCTATAGTCCCATACATTCTGCTAAAATATTTTACCACACAAGAGTTTGAGGAATGAGCGTGCTATCTGTCAGAGCTGCTTGGTCAGAGGGTTTCTGAACAAAAGCAGGTGACAGATGCACAAACGCTCCAGTCACGAGTCCTTCCCCAACTGACGTCTTTGCTACACTGTCAGCACAAACAAAATCAGGTGCTACAAGGGGCAAATGGTCATCACGAAGAACCAGATGCATCGCGAACAAAAAAACATATTGTGCATCTGAAACACTGGAAAATGTATTCATTAAAAGTCTGCAAAGAAACAGCGAATGTTTCCTGCTGGATGTATCAGATTCAAGGTTAGGATTACTCTCCCTGTATCTTCGGCACATCTGATGCTCACATTCATCTGGAGGATGTGTTATAGAGCACATGCACAACACCTGGGAGCAGACAGATGAAGAGGACTTGGTTTCTTTCATAACAAGACAGTTAAAAGATAAAAGGAGAGTGAACTGCAAGGTTGAAAGGCCAAAAGAACCGGACATTCCTGGCAACAAACAAGCTATTAGGTAACTGCTTAGATCACTGCACCTCCTTAAGGATTGTGCTCTTGCTTAGAACCAAAGAGCTGATGGTGGGATAGCTAGAGGGACTCGAGCACTGCAAAAGCCAAAAGAGTCACAGCTGGAATGAGCAAAGCCAGGCACAAGTGCCAGCTGGCAGGTGGAGAGACCAAACAGGCAGCTGCATATTCTCTGCCTTGTTGCTTCTTCTAGGGAGCTCTAGGGAGATGAGAAAAGGTTCCTCAAGCATGTGGGAGAATGGGTTAAAGACAGGGGAAGGGCTAAGGCACCGAAACGAAAGAAGTGCAGATCAGCTGTGTGAGCACTTCTTATTCTTTATCTTCAAGTCACAAGTATCCAAAAATAAGAAAGAATAGGCCCAATTCCAAGATTAGTTTTTGTCCAGAATTTCTCTGTAATCCCATTAAGATCAGATCTCCTATAGAGATAACTGCAATGAATGTTTGCACATAATTTACTAATGGGAGAAACATCTCAAAGACAACAGTGGAGCATCTGGTTCCAGGAATCTACACTTAAGTAATTAATCTCTTTACTGTTAAGTCTTACCCTCTGAAAGAGCTAATTTTAGCACATAAGTCACAACCTGTGGAAAACATCAAGGTAACACCAAACCCTTATTGAAAAGCCAAAGAAAGTTATGACTGATTGGTGGCATGATGTTCAACTCCCAACATCCCAGTTTCAGAGCCAACCACTGCCTGATCCAGCAAGGCCCCACACATTTCCCACTCTAACTTAAAGATCTCTTTTTTTGGGAAGAGAAACACACAAGTAGCACAGAATTACCCTTCTGATCCACTTTCTGCATGGAGTCAGAACCTTATTCTGCTGGATTTACACACATTTAACTGAGAACTGAATCTGGCCATCTCATCTTCCAGCAAGTATCAATACCAATGAAAAGAAAATGAGCACAGCAGTTGACAGATGAGAAGTGAGGAAAAACAAACACCAAAGGCACGAAGTATTCAATTCATTTGGTTCCACACACTGTATTCAGAGTGATCCCTGAGGCAGAAAGAAGTCTGACAAACATTACAATGGCTATTTTTCATCAAAAACCACACACAGAGAATCTATTATTTTTTAAGCTAACCACAAATTGGCAATAATTATTAACAGACTGCAGTTGTAGAAGATATTGCACACAATTTCTGTTTAGACAGAAAATAGCGTTTTGTTCTGAAGAGGCACTGAATTAGCAGGACAATATAAGCACATTTTTATAGAATATATTTACAGAATTTAAAAATAAGAGTCCTAGCAAAACTAAAATAATTGAGCTCCAGAACAATGAAGAAATCAGTTTCTTTCTGACTAGAAATATGTGCGCATATGTACAGCTACAACACCTCTGTGTAGGAGATCAGAGCCCATGGTCTGAGCCAGCTTCAGCTGGATCAGACTTGGAATATTGCCCTGAGATGATGTCAGACCTTTGCCACCCAAAACATCCTGAAGTATTCATGTGACACGCTTTTTGGTGCAGAATCCTAATCCTCTCCCTACCATGGTATTTCTCACTCCAATCACTAATTCAAGCTGGAAGCTTTCATTATTCAAGGAAGTGATTCAAAATCTAAAAGGCCAGGAACTGTTCCTGTCTTTCCTAGACAGTCCCTTTCCTTCATCTTCCTTGGCTACAAACACTCTGAAGATAGCACACCTGTTCCTGTATTCCCAACACAACAGTACTGCAGTGAACAAGAGTGCAGTTACTTGAGTACTTCAGCAAAGAATTCTTTTGTTTTTTTCCCCCCTCACAAAAGTAGAGCTGCCACTTAATACTAGCTGACAGACTCAGATAGTCTGAAAACTTAGAAATTAAATTCTGAGTTTGTCCTGTTCCCCTTAAGGTACAGGAGGTATCACAAGCCAGAACTAGTCTGTATTCATCCACACCATGACAGTAGTCATCTGATAGTCACGTAGCAGTGCTGCCTTTCATCAAAACCTTGTATGATTCAGGAAGTGTAATCTAGAAGTCAGAATCTCTTGAGAGGTTTTAGAAATCAGGTGGCAACCCCCCTGAGATGCACAGACAAAAATAAGAACACCAAAGCTACCCACACCAGGTTTTACAGCACACAGTTAATCACACTTCAGTTTTACACTGCAGATGCACTCACAGTATCTAGTCCCCAGTTCAGCTTTCTGCCACAGCTGATGGTGGAATGGTTCAGCAGCTGCTATGAAATGAAATGACTCCTGTTGCCACGTGACCTTGCTTTCTTGCCCAGGGGTTACTAGAGAGGCTATGGAGCAACAAAGACTTTCCACATACATTAAAACCAAATAATTCTGATAAATGGAAGAGTATGAAGCATAAAGGCTCAGAGATATATCTCTGTCTCGTGAGCAATGAAGCTTTGCATAAGGCTTTTGTCTAAAATGTGCTAACCTGGAATTCTGATTTATTTAAACTAGGTTTAGAACGAATGCATTAAGTTCCTGTTGTAAAGAAGAAACTTCATGAAAGTGAGAAATATCTGTCACACTCCATTCAGATTTCCAATCCACCCCAAAGGGGAATGGAGTGTTCTTATCCTGAAGTCAAAGCAGAAGATGGTTTTCCACTTTGGGAAGGAAGAAGTGGAAGAAGGGCAAGAGAGGAGAGTTTAAATTCAGTAGGAAGAGGCATACTCACTGTGAAACAAAAACAAAGCTTTTGATAAGAACAAGGAGGGAAGAAAAAGCAGCATCAGAATATCTTGATATATCAACACAGAGTAGTGGTAGCTAGCTTTCGAAAATCAAATACCTGACCAATGTTTAACAGTAGTGTGACTAATTAATTTCAGTTGAGAACAAACTGCATTTTCCATTTGACTTCTCTCTTTCTCATCACTAAACTCTTTCTCTCTTACACACTGTCTTTGCCTCGACAGCTCTCCCTCCTCCCTTTGCCTCTCCCAGCAGCTTTTACTTTGGCAGTACTTTTGGTTGGCCAGCATTCTCCAAGGGCCCCAGTGTCTTTATGGCTCCCTTCCTCACTCAGCATACCTCTTACAGGGCATAGTTGTTTCCAAGCTAAATCAATACCCCCGTGTTCATAGCCAAGGGCCTGAAATGGACTCTGGACTCATCTATATGCATTTAAATCCAGTTCAGTGCTACTCAGAGGATTCTGTATTGACAAGAGTACGGAAAATAAAGCTCAGTCCAGCTCTCAGTGCTGCAGCCAGCAGTGAGTTAAGGCCAGTAAGAGGCAAGGGCTGAGGACTGGCACTAATATCATTTTCTGAAAGCGTGAGCTTAATATACTGTGCCTTTGTACTCTTCTTGAACCAGCTGCAATTCACCCTAATTCAGCCAAAGAGAACAATCTACCAGGGCCTGGGTCAAGGATGTTAAGATGACAAGTGCTGCTGTCACCACGCTGCCACTCACCTTCCCAGTCAGAGGCTCTCCAGCTGCCCTGTGGCACAGGGCAGTGCTCCAGCTGCAGATCACCACGGGCACCCACGCTGGCAATGCAGTGCAAACACTTGAGTTGTGCAGGGGTGTGCATCAAGCATCACAGGTGGATTTCTGCATCCTTTTGGCTCTACATACTGCCTGTGCTGCTCCAACCAGCTTCCTGTGAGCTACAGACAGCAATATCACTGCTAATGGAGCTCAAACAGCGTGGGACAGCCCTGCTCCTCAGCCAAGACCCTGCAGCAGGTACTATCACTGTTCTCAGTCCATTTCTGTAGATATTAACTATCAACCTAATCCAGCCACACAGCCTGGCCAACATAAGGTCTGGAGCAGCCACTCATCCCAGTACCAAAACCTCACTGTGGGAAGCAAAAGACCAAATTATTTGAACCAATTCACGAGTCTGGAACTACTTGTGCGGCCCAAGATGTGCATAAAAAACTCAGATAATTACTCTGAAAACAGGCCTAAAGGCTGCTGGTTCCAAATACACACATAGATGTTTTATATTTGTGTCCAACACTACATTGTCTACTGGCAGCATGAAATAAAATACCTCAACTAAATTCTGTGTGAAATACATTTCAAAGCATTTTCTTGAAATCTTCTGAACTTCAAAGATATTATTGTGTTAATTTTAAATGGTTCATCCTTTGCCTAGCACTCAGCATTTAAATCTATGTTAATATCTTAATTATTACTCAGAGTTTATCTTTTCTTTATAATTCATTCAAGTATTTAATATTGTGATAAACACAGGAAAGCAGACAAACATAAATGCAAAATCTACGCTCATGGCTGATTTGGTGTATCAGGGTACCACTGGTATACAGCTCCAGGTTCCTATAACCAGAGTTTACACAATCCCAAAATCCCAGACTAGGCAGACCATTGGGATTTTTTTCTTAACTCTCCTACCTTCCTCTGTAGGATGATCCAAAGAGCAAAATGATCAAGGGAAATATGGAAAGCTTGCATTTGCTACAGCCCATCAGAGCTAGAGCCAGGCAGACCTGCAGAGCATTGCTGACAAAACTGGGACAAATCAACCATATGTGTGCATAGTTTTGTTTATATATGTGCTTATGACATAGAGCAGCGTGGCAGCAGTTACCCAAAGCCTGGAAAACCTGAAATGGGGTTTTTCCTGCTTTTCTTGTGTGTATTTGTTTCTCTCTTTGCCTTCTCGGCTTTAATCTAGTGCCACTGCATTTCTATTTTCTTCTTTCAATTTTCTTCTCTGCCAAGAAGCATTTTGAACACACATACATCTTACATTGTGATTTTTGTCAAATGCATAAATCACAAAGCCTTCCCAAAGTACTCCCAAGGACTGTTACTTACAAAGACTTTTCTGCGCTTCTTTAATTTATACCCTACACTTTCAGGTATGCATTGCTTACAAATAAATAGCTTGCTTCTCTCTCTCTTTCCGTAAAAAAAAGAAAAAGAATAAATTGCTCTTCTGTAGGAGGATGTTTGCACCACTTTATTGCTTTCAGTCCACACTCTTCATAAGCTGTCACAAAAATTTGGTTAACACATTCATAATAATCACATTCCACATACTGTCGTACTGCACATGTTGCTGCAACACTAATAAGAACTGAAAGCAATACAAAACACTGCTGCTTGGAGTACTCAAGACAGATGGAGAAGGTTTGCTCAGTGGAAAAAGGCCATTTTTAATGCCATCTCTTTCTGATCCATATGCATACTTTAAATATTCCTGCAACTCAAGAATGAAAACAGACCCACGTCTTGGGCTCACTCCCCTCCGTATATAAGAAACTACACCCAGAGCCATAGCTGCTGTCTAAACTGGTAAACACCAAACCAAACCCAGCATCTTTCTGAAGAGCAGTGATGGACACTGGCCCTCCTGTGCTGCTGTGCTGGTGATGGTGCTGAGCCCCTCTGACCCCACCAGAGCACAGGAGCTGAGGAGAAGGGCTGAACATCACTGCAGTTACTCACAGGCCTGGTGGGCACTGGGCAAAGAAGTTGCAAAGGTAAGGAGAGCAGTGGCAAAAAATGGCTCTGAAGCAGAACTGCGTTTTTTGCATCACTTACTACTTTCCCTCTTTACGCTCTAAAGTTATTTATTTATTCAAACACGGGCCTGTTTCTGTTCCTGCTGAGGTCAAGCGCCGAAGTGGAAGTCAAGGTCAAATAAAGCTACATATATGTTTATTGTTGCTTAAAATTGTATTACACATTGAAGCTTCTGACTTAAGCTAAAAAGATATGAATATTTTGAATATTTTTTTTGAGCTTCACAGCCCTGGGTAGTCTGGCTTTGCAAGGACAATCCTTTCTCTAAGACACTGCAGGAAGAGAACACCCTTCTCTTCCCAGTTGAGCCTCATGTTGGCCTCCAAAAGCCACAGCAAGTCCTCCCCATTTGTGTACACACAGACACATTCCCACCTACAAAAACAGTGCGTCGTGAGTCAGAGATCTGGCAATTCTTAGGAGTTGTCGTCCACTGATAGAACTTATATGCATATTCTACAGACCTTCAGTAGGGAAGTGCATACAAATGAGGAAATGAGTGCACTAAATTATTTCAACTAGAAGCAGAAAATTAACACAGATCATGCAACAAAATTAAAGAACACAATTATGGAGGTAAACTTAATTGTTTCTCTCCTGTTGTCTCTACTGCTTTTAGAAGAGTAAAAATCCATTTACAAACTAAGTGGCCTGAGAAGCAGCTCGGGCAGCATTAATGAAGTGAATGAAGAGAATATTGCTGTTGCTGCATTTAAACAATATGTCAGCTCAAGTTACAGTATTTTATTCAAAGTGCAAAACATTTTTTACATTTTTATGTGGTTTATTTCCAAGGGCAGGAGGGGTGGGGGTGGAGAGGAGGATTATATCCTCAAATACGCTTTGCTCTTATCACACAAATCTCAGCTGCCACAGTTCATAATAAACCACATAGAAAAAAACAAAGCATGACCTACTAGATAAAGCTCAACTTCAAGTCACAAGTTCCAAAGGCAGACCATCCTGAATGTTAGTGTTCTCCCTTAAAACACCAAACAGTTCCACATAACCCCATGTACTAAGTTTTCTTCCTTCAGGCACCTTCCTCTTCTCCTTTTTCTTGCAGAAACAGCATGCACAGTCATTTGCATTCACCCTACAAGGGCTTCTAATATCTTAAACCTCACCATCTCATGGACTTATTTTGAAAACCACCTCTTGCACACATGCTTTTTAAGGCACAGAAAACAAGGGTCTATCAAATGCAGAGTCACTGAACAAATTGATTCAACTTGTGTACCATGCTAGAGATTGTTTGGACACTTATTTTGCATGTCTCTGGCAACTCCCAGCATTTCATCCAAGAGAAGATGACACACAATAGAAATTGTCAGAGAATTTTCCATTTTCTCTTTCAAACAGCTCTCCCAGTTTTGTGGATCCAGCCAAGACAGCCTAGGTCTAACACTGATGATTTATCTGTCTCGCCCAAGGCTAAAACCAGATTTCTAAACTAACAAACTGAAGAGGAAAAGAAAATAAAGACATCAATCCTCACTTTCTGCAAGGACTGGAATGCAAGAACTACCTGCTGTGATGTCTGAAGGTTTCATACAGAGATTAGTAGGTAGCCATTAAACAATAGCTGGAGGCTGTGTGTGGGCCTTCTTCCTTTCTTTTCTTGTGGAATACATCCACACCATCTCCTGCTTGAAGTGCCACTGGCAAAAACACAGTTCTTAGAAGAACATTGTACAAGGATGTTCCCCTTCAGTGATTAACAAAGCAAAATGAGGAGCACCCATAGAGCTGTATACTTAGTGTAAGCATTTTGGGGTAGACTTCTGTTATCTCTGACTCAGGGTTGCTTTCTTCATGAAGGCAACACTAAGATGTTACTTTTGCTTCACACAGGACAGACAAACTTACAAGAACACACAACAGAGCCTGCCGACTTGAAAATGCTGTTTGGATAGAAGGCATAGTTTATCTCCTGAAATCAATACCAAATACTAACACTCTCAGTAGTGAGCACATAGCCAGTGGCACACAAGCTACAAAGAGGAAGACCATTTCATCTGAAGGCACGAAATGACAAAATGCCAGATCTTCAGCTGACAGGAACCAAATGCTGCTGGCAATCGCACCCAGGCCTGTCAGTGTTTTTCAGGTATTCTGCATTTTGGGATTTCCTCACCTCTCTTCTTTGGGCACTCCAATTACTCACGGCCCTCAGACACAAACATTCAGTAACATGTTGGGATCAGTTTAGTTCCTGGCATCTGCCCAATGGGCATAATGACACTGTGAACTAAACACTCTTTTGCTCGTCTACATAATTGCCTCCACTGTATTATCCACACATAAACCTCAGTGATCTACAACAGACCAAGGGGAAAAAACTAACCTGCTAGGACCACAACATGTTTTATTAAGGCCTCCAGCCCTCTTTATCATGCTGTTGTTTCACGTAATGTGAGTTCCAGTGGAAAGAGGACCATCCATTCTGCCGCAAACTGCTCTGAAGCAGCACTTTCTTCTCAGCTCAGTAGGTCTCCGCATCACTACTAAGCCTAACTGCAAAGCTGAATGACAAATTCACTTAGATTGTTACATAATTAACTGTTTCAATACAAAGAGGTACAGTAATAATACACATCTTGAAAATAAAGATGTGTAAAGGAAAACCATTTTCCCAAATCATCCCCAGCCCAGCAAAAAGTTTGCAAAGCACCTGCCTACACCTACCCCAGCCTTCTGACAGGGCTGAACCATTCATCCTTTTCTTCCCAAAGGGGCCGATAGGGAGAAAATGATCCCACAAAGCTCCTGGGAAGCGCAGCCTTTTGACAGGACAAACACCAGTGTATTAACCACTGCCATAGAAAAGATGAGCCCCTGTTAGTACAATGTGTGGATGCTTCTGAGGCCATGAGGGGAAAGCTCACACCCAGCATCCTGAAAGCTCCCTGAAAGCTCACATCCAGCATCAGGTGACAGACCATCTTGACCAGCATTGTGCCTCTCCTTTGGGTATCCCCAACTCTGAAGCTCCCTCTACACTGCAGGGTAAAGCATCACTTTCCTGAGAGCCCAGGGGTTTTTGCAGTGGCTCTTGGAAACCTGATCTCCCAGGAGTTACCAAAAAAACCCTGCAATTCAAACTGCTGAAAACTGGTTCTGGGTATGGGGAGGCTGATACAGTGTTTGCTGCCACAACACCCAACACTTTCTTCCATGACTGAAGCAAGTTGCACAGATGATCCATACTCAGACGTGCTTCCAGACATTTCTCACTTCATTATGCTTGAAATTACTACCAGGAAGGAGACACTTATCTGTTTAAATGCTGTTGAGGTCATTTACTTAAACATTAAGTGGAGGGGAAAATGAAAAAAAAAAAAAAAAAGTTTGTTGTATAGATACAGATACTTTTAGAGCAAAAGGAGCTTAAACATCAGCCTCACGATGATGAAATCCATTCCCTTTCTCGTTATGACCATTAGGTTCCCCCATGCACTGGATAACACCCTCAGCTGATACACAAAGCACTGATGAGATTGGGCCATTGCTACTAGAGTTGCCATGACTGTACCACACACCTCTGTATGGGCAGCAATGCTCTCTATTCAAACCAACTCAACTCAGGAAAGCTACTAAATTCTCTAATCATCTCTTTACAACTAAGTTACAGCCTGTGTGAGAGTGGGGTATCAGAGGGGTGCACTTTGGACTTCATCAAAATACACTTTATATAGAAAAACCCCCAAATCTCTACCACTTAAATGTGTCCTGACAAATTGGCAAAAATATTATTTTCAGTGTCTTGGTATTATTTTTATCAAGTGAGAGCCACAGAGTAAAAATCATTGCCACCTCAGTCGCAATCCACTCTAGGGTTCTGGAAATGCTCACCATATGTGTGTTTGGCAAAGAGCAGTAACTAAGCAGTGCTTCTCATTCTGAAAAAGCGATTTACAATGAGGAACAACCCTGTCACTTATTCCTAATAAACCTATAGTGCTTATTATATTCCCACCACAAAATAAAAATAATCCAATTAAATTCAGAAATAAAATGATGCTCAAAGACTGAGCCTTTCAAACCCTCTTTCATTAAAGAACAGAGGCAACTCACTAAATTGGAACCAGCAAACATTTTACTGCTGCAAACTGTCTGAGGCAAAGATATATGGGAGTTTATTTGCATAAAACTTAACATAAATTCCAACTGTATCCTGGGTGCAAGTGAAGTTTTGTTTTGTTTTTCTTGGCTTTTAGGTTTGTTTTTGTTTTTATGATGAACAGACTTAGTAAACATTTCCTAAGCTGTCTGCTCTCTGGAATTCCAAGTCTGAAATAAAACACAACCACACTACACAGTGCTGCCTATCTCACAAACAGCAACAAAACCCACCAACAATTAAACAACAGAATATTTACTTCACATAGAGGTTATGTGCAGCTCAGCTTCACCTACAAAGTAACATTTCAGCTATGTTTGACAACAGATACAGCAAATCTACCAGCAAACTAATCTACAGTGACAGATTGTCTGTCAATGCTCTTTCTCTATGAATATATACAGGAAAAAAAATAATTACATAGCATCTGTAATAATAATTCTGTCACCTCTCCCTCTTGATTATAGTATACCATACCATTATGACGAGAGTCCTGGGTCTGCTCATTTCATCATCGCTATCCAGCGGCAGAATTTCATGTGACAACTCCTCTCGTCGTCGTCGCCTGCAGATATGTGGACAGTTCCTCTGTACCACAGAACGAAAGGCTTGGAGCAGAACAATGCTGGCAGCACAACCCATATCTGCATCCTGAAGCCTACAAAATAACTTCTATGTTTATGCTATGTTTGAAAAACAGTGGCTCCTTGTCCCTGAAAACAGCCTACAGTGCAGCTGCAGCCAGCTCGCTCTCCAATCGCTTCCTTGAGCCCTGATCATCTGATCACAACCAAATAGCTTGGATGCAGACAGAGGAAAGATTTGATCCACTGAAACAGAAACACACGCAACATTACGATGCTTTCCTCTCCCTCCCTCCCTCTCTGCTTCTGAATTCGCATGAGAAAATGTGCTCCCTCTCTTGTACAATCAGCCGCCTCCTCCAATTCCAGCTTCATGGAACTGAAACTATTAAAATTCCCAGTTCAAAAGAGCCAGCTGTTCATTAAACGCACACAGAGGCATCCACGACAACTGGCAGGATCAGTTTAAATACTCTTTTTAAAAGTCATATGTAGCAAAACAGCAAATAGCTGGAAAGTTATTAGCTTTCATTATCAGCACTGCTGGTTTTAAAATACTTTGCCCAAGGGTTTTTTAACACACACACACACACACACAAAAAAAAAACCCAAACAAAAAAGAGACATACTTAAGCACACTGAGGGATTTGGGTTGGGATTTTTTTCCACCATTTCTTGCAGTTTTCTGAAGCACAGCAAGTTCATTTAAGTTGTAAACGTAACAAGTGGTAAAAACGCAGAAATCTGGTCTGCTTCATCCAGCTCATGCTAAAATAGCCGTGGCTCAATGGAACCAGCAGTGTGCAGCTCTGAAATGCCTCTCAACAGTGGGGCTGTTGGTGTTCTCACACACCTGCACAGAGAGGCTCTGCTGACAGGGTCTAACACTGAACCACACAGCAATGACCTTCTAATAAGGGGAAGAGGAAAGGTTTTAGTGTGGGGATCCAGGCTGGGAGAAGCTGCTGCTTGCAGCCAGCCCTAACAACTTGCCTCTCTGGCTTCTGCCTGACAAGTCATTCAAAAGCAGGCAGGGATGCTTGGCAACCACGTGGCTGACCTGGAAACACAGTAAGTGCTAATGGGGGAGAGTGTAAGATAATAGCACAGGAAAGGAAGTTAGCACTAAAAATACCTACAGAAAATGGATTTCTCCTACACATTAGGAAAACTAAGAATTTCCAATAGGGTTTCCAGAGCAGCTGCTTTTAAGTTAATATGTATAACTTTATTACATGTGCACCCAAAACCACATTTACCTCATATCAAAAGGTTTTGATTTCTAATGAAGGCCCTGAGAGTTTTGTCATAATGTCAATGGCGACATAAGCAACCTTATAATGTCTGTTAATGAGATATTGGTAAATAATACTCTTCTTCACAACCTCAGTCAGGAATTGCACTGAAAACTTTTCATGGAAGTACTTTTTCTGGGGTTGAATAGAGTTTAATTGCTCAGCAATCTGCCAAAAGACATCATAATTCTAATTAAACCATTTTCCAGAAAAGGTAAATCCTTTAGATTTGTTCTTTAAAAGCAACAAGTTCATTGCCATAATTTCTTGCCTTTATTTCTTTAGAGCAAACTGCTTTGAGTGCATATGGAAAATATCAGCACTGGCAGGCACTGCACAAACTGACCCACAGCCCTGCCAATGCACCTACCCACCTCTTCCCCCTTGGATCTCACTGGGCACAGACTTCACACACTTAAGTGATGCATCTGCCTCTCCACCAGCAAACCCTGCAGAGAGGGCCTCATATCATGCTCGTTTGGTTGACTTTCCTAATGCAATTACAGGAGCACAGTGGCATGGCTGGGTAATTTCTGCACCAAATCAGCAACCCTGATGCTGCTGCTGCTTTTGTTTATGTTTTCATCAATCTCCTGCCTGCTCCAGAAGTGTGACTGACACCTTGGCCACACAAAGGATGCACTTGGCAGCTGGGAGACGTCCATTCCTACCCTAATTCCAGCAGCAGCAATACCATCGTGGGTAACATCTGTTGCTGGCTGTTACGGCAACTACTCCGCCACCTTGGGGGCTGCTAATGCATCTCCCGTCTGTACAGCATCTTCTTTGCCTCTCCAGTGCTCAGCTGAGAGAGTTGGCAGGGAATTTTATGAAATTTGGTTTCCATAGCACAGCCCAACACTGTCACACATGACGCACGTGTATATGGAATAGCACCCTAGGGCTTCAATCAGAGCTGCACTTTGTTCTCAGTGAAGAATCCCATTCATTCCAGTGGTCTTTAGATCAAACTATTGTCTGCCAGTGGCTCAAGTGACCTCATTACAATTATTTGTGGATTAAGCTATTATTAGATACAAGTAGGAATGACACAGTCTTGGCGTTTTGTCTCCTTTGAGAGAAAAATGACACTTAGTCCGAAAGCAAGTAAATTAACAAACCAAAGCCAGCTAAAAGTAGCCTCCTGCTCTTGATCAAAATTCAAGAACTGAAAACCAGCTAATGCACAGGGGAAAAGAAACCACTGAAGAGCTAAAAAACCCCTTCTGTTTTAAGAAAATCTCACAGAGGCATGAGCTATCATCAGAAAAGAAATCAGAAACTCCCAGCCCACTAAAAATGCCTGGACACACGCAGAGTACCAATAGCTTTGTTTTCCAAAGGTAGGGATTTCATTAGCATACATTATGCTTATACACCAACTATCAGCAGTGTTAGTTACTCTTGCAGTGAAGCATCAAGCACTATTTTGTGTTAATTAGCACGTTAATCCAGAAGCAAAATTCAGTGAAACCCCCTGGGAAGCAAAATACTCCTTTGTGCAAGTAACTCCTTAATTCCCCATTACGAAGAGTTTGGCAGCAATGCCGGGCTAAGGAATATCCACCCTGGATGCCTTCCACTGCCCACTCTCACTCCATTCTTAACCACCATCATTTTAGCTATGCTAAGGAGTCATGTAACCACCAGCACCATGGTTTATGGTAACAGGCTGGGAAGCAGACCAAAGCAGAACCACTAAAGGTAACTCAGCGAAGAAAACAACAAAATGAAACCCCCAAAAACCCACAACAATTAGATAGCTAAGATGGTTGTTTTAACCCAGAGGACTTCAGTGACCCAGTCCTTGGCAACTCCAAGGGCTGTGTCTGTGTAGCAGCAGAGCTGTCCAGGAACAGAAGTGGGTCACACTCGCCATGTCTTATAAAGTCCGTGATAAGAAGGCAGAGTTCAAAGGCATCTGGATCCTCAAGCTAACAGTTATCCATCATCCAGCCTCAGCTTCCATATGAAAGAGATACCAGCTCTGCAGAAGGGTAGCCAGGGCCTGGAGAGGTAAACTTTCTCTAGTAGAAAATCTGCAGCAGAGAGTAACCCTGTTCTCTTTCAAGCACTGGGTTATTTCTCTTCCCCAGTATTCCACAGTTCTGTTCCTGCAGGCTGCAAGGCTTCCTAAAGATGCTACCAAATGTTTGCTTACACATCTATTTCATACCTCATTACCACACTGCATCAAAAGTTGTTTTCCTTTCCACAAGTTGCTTTATTCCATTAGTTTTCCTTTCTCTTGGTGGCATTTGAATTGCTGGGATCTGAATAAACAGGGCGAAACCTATTGGTATTTTGGTCTTCAGCTGAGGGCTTTAAACAGGAAGGCAGAAAGACAACTCTTGGAGGAGTTCCTTTAATCAGAGAATGACTTTTCAAATTAAACACTGATCCTTCTTTCTAACCCCAAAATGGGGGCTTGCATTCTACTCAAGCAAGGAGGATGGCTGCAGGTTAGAAGAACCCTTTGCTGAGAAAATCCCTCAGAGGTAGCACAGGAACTTACCAGGTGAGTTGTTTACCTCACACAGCTCCATCAGAGATAGCCTGGGGTGGTTCTAGTCCAGGTAATGTACTGGTACACACAGACATGCACAGCATTCTGTTAAGCACATCTGGAGTCAGAACCCACTGCAAGCCCTGACTGCTTTAAAGTAGGAATCGTTCTTTTGGGAAGGGTAGAGCAAGTCTTTCAGGTTTTCAAGGCTATCCTACATAAGTTACTAGTCCACATACATCATCCTGGTGCAGATGGTGATGTGGTACCCCAACAGCACACAGGCAATGTGACCAGTGGCTCTCACTCACAGCTTCATGTGTAGGCAGCTATAGTAAAACTCCTTAAGGTCCGGCCTATTCAAGTGGCAGACAAACATTTGCAGCAAGATACAATAAAATTACAGTCTCTACCCTGATACAAATGAGGATCACTCATATTTTGGTGAGCTATAGTGCCATTACTCAGTACTTTAACGTTTTAACATCACTCACATCACCCCTCCAAAAGCAAGAAGGGCTGATACACGTTATTTTCTTAGCAAAGGGAATTTTCCTCAAAGACATTGAAGGTTTTTGTCTCCAGTATTTGTTTTCATAAAGCAAAAAAGCTTTAAAGCATACGTGGGGATCATGCATTTATTTCAAAGAAAGCTTATGCACTCACAGGTGCTAGAAGCTATAAGTAGTATTTGCACCTTCCACTCATAGCATACCCTCTTTCACTCATTTCAAAACATTCATGCACTGTATTTCAAAATGTTGCTGCCAAATGGTTACACATCAGAAACACTGAGGTCTCAAACAGCAGAGCAGGTGACTAAGAGTCGCAGCACACAGGCTTTGGTTTTTTTTGAGTTTCTCCCTAGTGACCTGGGAAAGTAGGCTTTTGCTGCAGCAACTGGTCAGCACAACTCCTGAATAATACACAGCTTTTTCATCTTGAAATTGTGTTTCCTTCTCAGAAAGTTATCCTTGACCAACACAAACAATTCCTAATATACTAAGTTACAGTCTGCAAAAACTCACAAATGAGAGTATTTGGTTATAACTATACAAGAGGCGCTTGAATTATTCAGCCAACTCATTTCTTTCCATCGTACCTTCCAGCAGCAAGTGCTGCTCACATCAGTGCAACAGTCAGAAACATCCCAGCACTGCCACAATCACTGCAGTGTCACCTGGCTGCAGAGCGCACTGGGCTGCAGAAAGTAGGTGTCTGGCACCCTCTAGGGAGTAGTACATGAAAGACCAATTCACAAGTGCTGTTTCCTGACTTTACCTGCTGAAAATGGAAAGCATCATATACAGACAGGGAAGGGAAAAAAGAAAAGTCAGATAACCACAGAAATATGCCTGCATGTGCCAATGCTGCCTTTGTCTTGTCAATGTTTCTTTGCACTTTCATGTTGATGTCTGGTGGAAAATATTATACAGAAGTTGTGTGGAGGAATCTTAATTACTACCACACTGTTTGTGGCCAAAATACAGAGGTTTTTTCCCCATCAGATCCCACAGCAGTTTACTGATGGCATCAACAAATTGCAACCACTTGATGAATAAGAAAACAGGGGCAAAATGATAAAAAAGACTGACGAAAGGATTTCCAACAGGCTAATGACAGAAGCTAGTCTAGAATCCCACATCTCTGGAGCTTCAACCCCTAAAGGGGTTTCTCAGAACACTCTCTTTCCACAACAAGTGAAATGAATTTATAGCTTGCATGCAAACAGTTTCCACATTCTTATTGCCAAGTCAGGTGAAGTACCCTGCCGGTTTTCAAGTAATTCCTCACTTTGGCAGGTAGTTTTGTACAATTTCAGCCTCTGTGAGATCAATGGGATTATTCTTAGATTAAGTGAAATGGGAGAACTGCAGACCACAGACAGTGATGAAAACCTCCTTACTGCAGTGCACTTCAGTGGCTTCTAGACGTAGCACACAATATTCCAAAGAGTAGCTAAGAACATTGTTGTGGTTTCCTTAAACATGTAACAGGAAAAATAAATATTTGACTTCAAACCAGAAAAAAAAAAAATACTTAACTTACAAAGAGAGTAATTGTTTGTGTTAAAAAAAGAACTTTTATTATCCCATAAAACTGGTCATGAATTAGTTGGAGCTACCAAAATTCATCCTTTCTCTGCCACACAGTTAAATAAAAACATAATGCATTAAGATAAACTCTGTGAAGAATTTTCACCAGAAGTTACAACTCTGGCTGATCCGAAGCTTTTGAAGCAGAGATTTTACAAATAAGTCACAGCAGAAAAAATAGCCACTACCCCACTGGTTCCCCAAAAGAACTAGTAGCAAATTATTACCTTCTTTCAGAAAGATCCACATTCAACTAGCACACAACCCCTCAAACAGCATTATCAGCAGCTGATCCTCTTTCCAGGCAATTTCCATTTCACTAACCCAATGGGAAAGAGTCTGAGAACCAAAACTGGCATAGGGAAAAAAACTAATGAGGTTTTAAGAGCAAGATGTGGGTTTGGATGAGGTGCTGTTTGTACAGCAATGTTCTCTGTATCAAATGGCCTGAACAGCTCAGTGGTTTAATAAAATACCAATTCTTCAAAATATAATAGAGAGCCTAAAAAAACACTGAAAAACTCTCCCTCACATCCACAAACTTTGGCCAAGAGCCATAGAAACCTGTATGGCTGACACCTCGTCTTCAGGACGTGCAACCTACTCTCTACTTACGTAACAGCCACAGCTTGCCATAATCCAAAACTAGTTCAAATACAGGCTAAAAATACAAAGCAAGAACAAATACAGAGACACTGTAGTTACTTTCAAAAAGACCACCTAAACCTGGAGTGAAGCAGAATTTTAGGACAGTGATATCTTGTTAGAAAATGTATCTCTTATTCAAATTTGTCTCCACTCCAAACCAATGACATCTTTCTACTTATAACCCAGCTAAGAACACATAACAAAAAACCAGAACTTCTCCATAACCAGACCACTTTCAGCATCTAACTCTTTGAAAAGATACCTCTTCCTCAGGTCACATGAGAGCCTGCAAAGGAAGGTATCTCTTGGCCCACTCCTATACTCCTTGAGTTTTAAAACAACTCACTTGAGTAGGAAAAAAATGGACATGCCTTAAAATTTGAGATAGGAATTTAAATGGTACAAATGAATTTTTTCTTTTAATGTTTTTCATATTGTTTTACAAAGAAAAATTTTAATGATTTACCATCAAGAAAGAGTGGAATCAGGTACTAAATGAATAGATCAGGCTTCATACACAAATCCTAACAGCTTACACAAGACAGCTATAAACTCAGGCCTAGGTATAAACTCAGAAAAGCCAGAGAAGCAAGACTGATTTGAAAATGATTGCAAATGAACACAGGG
Source organism: Pachyramphus minor (assembly GCA_013397135.1). Taxonomy (NCBI): domain Eukaryota; kingdom Metazoa; phylum Chordata; class Aves; order Passeriformes; family Tyrannidae; genus Pachyramphus; species Pachyramphus minor. The sequence goes on from VYXB01010734.1 coordinate 1,219,320, forward strand.
TAAAAATATTTTGAGAACTGAAGTGTGGCACTCAGCGGGAGCCTGAATAGCCATCCAGGCTCTATGGCAAGATGGACACAAGACCTCACTCTACTGTCTCCTTCACGGGGACCCTGAAGTCCTCACACACAGAATTTCAGCAGCTTCACAGACCTGTGGTCGCAGTCTCTACCTGGAATTGCAATAACTTTTTCCCCAGCACATAACTGTGTTTTATTCAGAGACGGTTAATTTTGATGGCATCTTCACCTCACTCACAGCCTGCCAGCACAGTCTCCCATTCTTTAGTATATCAGCATTTAAAATAACTACCTGGGAGCCAAGCACATTTTTTATTTGTCTGCATTAAAAATAAAAACGAACCAAAACCCACAATTTTTTTTCCCTGTATATGAAGTCAAGTCAGACAGGATTCATTGGCTCATCTCTTGCCTCCCACTTTTGATATCCTTTATCTCTCTCCCTTCTTCTCTAACTCAGAAGCCAAACTGACAGGACAAGAGTAGTATCCAACACCTTCTGCCTCCAAGTCAGACTACACATGTGATAGAGATCTGCAGCAATTCCCATCTGGCTCTGCACATGCTGTTCACAGAAGGCTTTTGGATTTTCAAGCCAAGAAAACCCTTTCCAAACTCCCTCACAAAAATGATGGGCTGTCCCAGGGAGCCAGGAGCTTAGGTGCCGAAAGCATTCCAAACTAATTTAATAAATTTTTAATTCAAAACATCAAATGCCTTGAAGGTAAGAATTTCTGCTGCAAGCTGGGCATTCAACAGGTGAAAATAAAGGAGAAAGAGCTGAAAGCAGAGACCAGTGCCAAAATGATCATCAGCTACTAATATGACACCAGCACAAGCTGAGTGCAACGTAGTCCTGGATATAATGCAAGGGCATCATAGAGACCGTGGGATCTCCATCCTTGGAGAATCTCAACACTTCAGTGGACAGGGACAGAGTAACTGTATCTCTCTGGAATTGCTTTGAATAGGGAGTTGGACTTGACAACCTCCATAGGCTCCTTCCAAACTAAATTATTCTGTGAGTGCGTAAGAACACGGTTTATTCACCCAAACAAACCAGAGCCCAAATTTGTGCCCTGCCTGGGAGAGCCCCAAACACAACCGAAGCAGAGGAGCCACTTAAACCAAAGGCTGACACAAAGACCAGAGCAAGGGACAATAAACTGGCTATTTAGGCCATACAATTTCACTTCACAGAAGGCTCCATTTCTAACCTAACACAGAAACGAACAAAAGAGGCTCCCAATCAGGCTTCTTTCAACTCTAAGTCAGCTGTATAATTCCTGCTTATTATTTCAAGGCAATTTCACTTTGAGGCATATGCAAAGAGTTCAGCCAGAAGCAAGGAACCAAAAGGAACAATCTCATTCAATTTCCAAGCATAAGCTTCTACAGCTGCAAGATGGAAAATTAGGCACAAAATGTGGATAAAGTAAGAAAGGAAATGCAAAGTAAAATTTGTACGTACAGGGGCCAGCAAAAACTGTGTTGTCTCAGGTGCTGCTCTCCCATCACCCTACTCCCTCAAATAGAGCAGCTGCACATGTATCCTTTTATCTGTCAGAAAAAATCTCACAGGAAGAATACAGATTATTTCCACCAGCAGTATAATAATGTGGCTTCAGATTCTTTTTTTTCTTACCAGTGCCAAGAATCCAATGGCAGTTTCCTCCAAAATAAAGAAGCTAAGAGTCAAAGTTTTTCAGGCTATAAATATTACAGAAGTGCCTTGGGTTTTTTGTTTGTTTGTTTACATATTGCTCAAAAAAACCCACAACAAACCTGACAGGTCCAAGCCAAGCAGCTTTTCCCTGTTTGATCATGTCTCCTAACCATGACACTTCTTGGGCTAAAGCACATGGGGCAAATGATGAATTTCTACACAGAAATCCACCTACACAGAATCCTACTGGCATAAACATCAGCCTTCGCATGACAGGTCATTTAATAGAAACAGGATCTGTGAGTATATAGTGCCAGATACTGTAACAGAAGTTATTCTCTTGGTTACAATGTGGGGGTTGATTAGCCCCAAAACCTTTCCTTTCTTAGCACATCTAGAAGCTCAGGGAGGCTCATATTCTTCCTGCTTTTACACTGGCCAGAAAGTCCAGGCTCCAAAACGGAGCAGTGAGACCACCCATACAACAGCAGGTAAAAGAGACCAGGTCCCTCAGAGCAACAGTGCTCAGTGGGATGTCGTGGCCCTTTCAGAAAGGATACACCTGGAGCAGTCACACAGCTCCTCTGCTACCGCTCAAGCCTGAAAACCACAGTTCTGCCCTTAGCACCACGGAAAGGAAAAAGCATCTCAAAAGGCCAAACAAACAACAACAACAAAAGAACCAACCAAAAAGCATCCTGTATCTTTTAGGAATAATATTGCTGTGCTTTTTTCACAGCACAATGGTGTGCTCACTGTACCAAACCCAGTAACAGCTATTGTAGCAGCTCGTGAGTGACACTGTGGTGTTCTGTCCTCTGGACAGTTTTTCTGTAAAACATGTGGTTTTCATTTCACATCTCTTGTCAGGATTTCACTCCCTTTCTTTTACTTGACCTCCAGAAGAGAATACAATTGTACGAAATCTAGAACCAATGAACCTTATTTGCTGGTATCAATTAATATTCACATCCACAAGGCTCTTTATTCAATAAAATACAAAACAAGCAAAACCAGCCCAATTGTAAGTTGGTTGGCCTGTATTTGTTAAGTTCTAATACAATGTCTATAAACATGTCTTCTGGTTGGTATTTCAGGAAAAAATCCTTAGAAGAATAATACTTTGATTAGTAACATATGTGTTTTGAAAGACTAATACTGAAGTCCAAAGGAGATTAAAATATGAGTAGAAATTATGAAATAAATACACATGTGCAGAGTTTTCATTCTCACTGACTGAAGTGTCTGGTTGCAAGTAATTTGGTTTTATTATTCAAGTCTTAATAGTATCTGTTGTTGACTTTTTAATAAATATCAATTTTTTAAAAAAAGTTCTGCTCTTATAGAACCATTTTAGAGCATTACTAAAAAGAAAGTTATCTAGTATATAACACAAGTGATGCCATTCTCTATTTTATTATGATACATCTCAAACGAACTTTCAAAGGATTCAAGTAATTTTAGGTGGTACCCAAACATTGACTTCTTCTCTGTTAAGTCTTTCAGGACTTACCCATCAAGCAGGAAATAAAGAACAAATCAGCCAGATAATGCTTTTCAAGAAACCATAATTATATACACTCACAATGTATTTATTTCAGGGAAGTAAGCAGCTCCCTGTGTTGAACATGCAATTAGATTTTTAAATAGATGACCAGCTTCCTGAACCACCCCCTCATTCTGCTGACAGCTGGGCATTCAAAAGGGTTATGTTCTTAAGTAACTCCAGCTGAAAAAGTGCAAATGCATATGTAAATTATTTATGTGTTACAGACTACACAGGCGAACTTTAACCCTAAAGATTGTTTTATTGTTCTTTTTTAAGGAATTCAATGCTCTGGCTGTCTACACTGCCAAAGCTTTCATTAGAACAAGCAATATCCAAGCGAAAACATGATGATATATCTAGATTCCCTTTAAACATACCCTTTCTACACACCAAGGAAAAATATTCTCAACTTTCTCTTAAAATTCAGATAGAAATTTAGAGAGAGCAATTGTTAATTTCTGCTGACATTTACCCCAATATATAATTAGTGCGCTAATTAAAGTCAGAAGTTAACGATCATTTATCACTTTCTGTGTAATGTTACAGTTATTTCACGGTAACACAGAGTTGCAGCGAACAGAAGAGCTCTCACCATGCTGTCATTTATGCTTTTGTCAAGCAGCTGAGGAAATTAGGAACAGTTACACCTAAATAAAGCATATCTACACAGCCAAACATACACTGTCAGGCATAAGGACAGACTTAGTTACAATTACTCACTCTCAGTATCAGTGTCATATTCCTGATGTAGCAATACTAAATTCAACATGACTGCTCTTCACAAAAGATCAGGCTGGCAATTTACTGAGGACACTGCTGGGGCAGAGTGTCAGTGCCACACATAAGGAGCAGTGAATGGAAGTCACAGCATTTCCAGGGAGACACCTAGAGATGTCCTTCACCAGGCACAAACTTACCAGAAGATCTCACCACTCTGGGAAGCAACCTGGCTTTCCAACCTTCACATATCAGCATCTGATTTGAAAAAAACTACAAGCTTGAATGCCAACCCTGAAAGGCTTCTGCACCCTGGTAGGAGGTACAACCCAAACCAAGTAAAGACATCCTGCTGAATCAGGGTTCACCTCTCATTGGAAATGACCTTGATACCCTTGGCCTGTGGTAGCCCTTAGCCCTTGCTTGGGGTCGTTGGAGACAAGGATAACATTCATCTCAGGAAAGTAATGGAGAACATGGATCTATCATCCTATGCCATATATAAATTTACCTGGTGATCCGGGAAGCACATCAAATGGCACTACAATTATTATTTGATGCTGGAGTGCTGAAGAACCTGGGATCTGCCTATGATACCTGACTTCTGGAAGCTTTGACCTGATCCAGAAAAGCAAACCACACCAGTACGAGCCCATACTTTAAAGGTAAATCTAGTCCCACTTCCAAGTTGACAATGCAGATAAAAATCTTAAGATGTTACACTGCAATCAAAAGAATTCCAGGGCAATTCTGGTGGGTTTTTTACGTTGGTTTGGTTTTGTTGTGTTTTTGTTTGTTTGTTTTTGTTTGTTTTTTATTATTATTATTATTTTTTGTTGCTGTTGTTGTTGTTGGTTTTGGTTTTGTTTTGTTTTTGTTGTTGTTGGTTTTTTTGTTTGTTTGTTTGTTTTTACCAGAACCTGTTCAATCTATTTAAAGGAATAAAGACACTTAAATTTGGTTTCTATTGACATTGTCTATCTCACCATAATGACAAATATTGCAGCTCTGTAAGGGTTAGTATTTATGGGAAAGTTAACAGAACAGGAAATAGTGTTTCCTGCCAAACTGTCTAAAAGCAGTTATACTACTAGCACTTGCACTTTGCTAGCTTATATTCCTGTTATCTCACAGACAAACATGAAAAACCTAAAAAATCTCCTAAGCTGAGCCCATGATAATAGTAACAAGAATGTATTATTCCCTAGTCATGGTTCAATTTTTGTTTATTTTTGTATCCCTATGACAGAGAAAAATATTTTTTAAATTGTCTTTGTTGGCTAATGGCAGCAGGATCTGTTTGGCATACTGCTTATGGGGCACACCTGGAGCTGACACAGGCAAAAGAAATCAGACTATTCTCTTGCTTTATCTTCTTTACCCTATATATGTTAACAGCAATTAAATGAATGAAATCATAATCTGCCTATTATTTCCATGTATTTTTCTTCCAGAAAGGAAAAAAATGTTCAAAAAGAAGAATTAGAGGAGACTGGAGTGCTAATGAGCTAGGTTTTTGGTACTAAAGGCACCCATCTCAACAGAGCTCCCCTTGAGGCACAGCTGTGTCAGTACACAAAGTTTTTTAATCAAAACACAGCATTTACCTGGACTTAAAAGAGACACACACTCCAAAGTATAACACACATGCCCCCATTCACACCCTCCCCCAAAAAACAGATAAAGAAACAAGCAGGAAGATTTCCAAGCAGCTCCAGACATTAGTGATTCAAAAGCTCACCCTTAACACTCACATTGGACAGACAAGGAAAAGGATTATCATCTTCTCCCTAAATATTCCCATTTAGTACCATCTACCTCCATACCGAAGCATCATATGAAAACGTATCTAATTCCACTGATTCAAGGCTCTAAGTAAATAAAGAGGGAAGGAAGAGGGGGAGAGAGAAGGAAAAGAAAGGGTGGCAAGGAAGGAAATAAGCGTGAGGGGAAAAGGAATTTATTTTCATACACAAGGAAATGAAATTTATTTTCTTTAGCTTTAATTCCTGTATTTCTTGCATTTTAAACTATTCATAACCACACATAAAAGGACTTCTTGTTTTTAAAAGTTTCATTATTTTAACTGTCAACAGTCAGTTGATGTGGGTGTCCTTTTGTAAAACTGCAGCTGCTTTTTCTGGGCAAAACAGCAAGGTCCTTTTTGCTGCTGTCCCTTGCCAGTGAGCTTCCTCTCATCTCCACTCCTAGAGCAGAACTGCCTTCACCTTCACACCGGTGACACAATCAAGGTTTACCAGATGAATTGCAAACTACGCAAGGTGGGTTCAAGACGCGCTGCTGGGGGCGATGTTAGATACAGTTACACATTAAGCAGCGACCCTTCATTGTGCATCATACAGGATTCATACCTCAGCTTTTCAAGCTCCAGTTATAAGTAATTTGCTGACTGCCATTCTGGATCACACAAAATCCTCCCCACAATAAAGAAACTCACATTTTCATATCTGAATCCCTGCTGGAACCTTTAGGATTAGAAATCAGGCTCTTCTGAAATACACATTAGGAAGTAGTGGTAGAAAACAGGAAACCAGAATTGTCAGGGCACAAAGCCAAGGTAGAGGGCACCTTACACCTTGATCTAGAACATCTCAGTAGCCATCAGCATGGAATTTAAATGGAAAGTTTCTTCTTAAAACCCCCCCGAAAAATCAAGCATGCTACATTATTCAAAGGAAACCAGTGTTAGCCCTGGCAGCTAGCTATTTACCTAAGTCAATTTTAAAATATATATAGATCTATTTATATATTCACACATCAAGACAGGGAATTATCTTCCACACTAGACTGAACTGGCAACCATTAGTATGAAAATCCCAAAGGGAAACAGACATAGGAAAGGCTCTTCTTTCGAGAAGAGTAAATGTTATTTGAATTATATTTTACCTAGTGAATTCAACTAGCAATTATCAACACAAACCCTTTTTTTCAATGTAAAACATTGCACTAAAGCTGTGAGAGAGGCCTATTACCAAACACAAAGACTTTCTATCACCAGTAAGGGCGAGAGGCACGGGATGGCTGTTCAGTGAAGAGAAGGAGAAGAGAGATTATCCCTTTGAAGAACTTGCAAGGAACATTCCTGGAAGAAGTGGGGTTTTAATGTGGCGTGAATGGCAGGCAAAGATAGGGCGCCTGACAGACAACTGACACACTGTTCCCTGCACAGAGGGGCATTAACAGAGGCTCAGAGACAAGTGGGAGAAAGACAAAGCGCAACAAGGACCGAGGACTGGAAGGGGTGAGGGCAGCAAAGCAAGGAGTGGGCAGACCAAAGAATAAAAAAGTGAGAGTGAAATAATATTTAATTGCAACATAAAGGCCATGCCTAGTGAATCTGAAGGGTTTTCACTGCAAGAACAACTTTAAAAAAATAAAAACATAAAAGGAGATAAACTTCATACCAAGGCAGCTCAGTTACTGTGTCCCACTGTACTATTGCTCATCCTGCTTATTGCAACACAAGTAACTGGTAACATCCCCTGGAAACCCCTCAGCAAAGTGTTCCCCTCACCCTTTCTGGAGAAAGGATACACAGAAGGCCAAAAAGTATTTCATTGTCAACATTCACAGAAAAGCTGGAACTATCATTGCTGCATTAAAAAGCAGTGGAAAAAAAAAATAATCCCATCTTCTTCCATTTCAGACTTAATCGGATCAGATTTAAACCACTTGGATTTGGTGTGTTTCATGAGCTTCAATTCTCTTTCAAATTCTACAGAAACACAGAAATGATCGGGTATGTATCTGAAATATAAAACGAAGACACAGGAGCTTTCTGAGAGACACGAGAAGAAAAGTAATCATCTACCTTGACTGCAAGGGGGGTTTTTTTGTTTATATTAAGGATTTCCTAATGTTGCTGTTAAATCACAGTTTAGTATTTGACCAGGAAAGAGAATCAGCTAACTTTCTGCTTGTGTATCTCCTGAATTTTTGTTTGATAGGTTCTCCTAATAAACACGCCAAACAGTTTTCACTGATTCTGGAGAAGGTATGAGGATAAATTCAAGCAGCAGTGAAGAGACCAGTATAATTCAACCCTCCTTAACGTTGCATGACTTAGTTTCCACCAGTGCTTGCAAATTTAATGGAAGGGTGTCTGCAGAACAGAAGCAGCAAGCAATTGCACAGATCCAAGAGAAAAGCAACTCTTACTCTTGTAAAAGGCAACCGTTGCCTTCACTGAGACGTGAGCTTTGAAACAGGCAGATGCTTTTTAGTAACTTGCTTTCAGATCAGCATTGCTACTGTAATTGCTCTTTATCCACTGCTGGAAGTCCACCTGCTACACGTGAATGGAAGGAAAAAAAGTTTGCCTATATACTGACAATAGAAACATGATAGCTCAGCACATATTTTAGTATGCATTGCAAATTTCGTGAACACAAAAGATACAGACCACATGATATTCTAGAATAAATATCAAAGTCTGCTCATTACTGCTTTTAATACTTACTCATCACTCCCTTTCTCTCTGCACACAGAATCAGAGGTATGACCCTGGACTTGTTTTCCCAAGGTCTCTCCCTGCCAATACACAGTTGTTCTGTATGATGAACTTTCACATATTTTGTTCCATATAGCTTAAAGTTCAAAGCCATGAAAAAGTTCTATCCCAAGGATGGCCAAATTTAGGCCCCTGAACCACTTTTAAGACTTGAGACCACTTTTGAGGCTTTTCTAACTAACAAAAATAGAAGAATAAAAAGAAGCCAGGAAAAAAAGACTGTACACTTCTATCTTCAAAGAGAGACTGAGATTGCTACAAATACCACAAGTTATTTATGGCGTGTGAAATGCAATGGAGGCATTCCTAACAAAAGACATCAAGCCTGGCCTGCGCCATGGTACTTGCACAGCAAGGGAGGAAGTTCTTCCATGGGATGGACTCCAAAGATGACTTATTATCTAAACCAGCACAGTCCAATCAATAGCACCCAGGCTGGGTACTTTCACTCAGACTGAGCAAGCTCTGAATCCTTTCTCCTGTGCATACTCATAACATGGAAAGGAGCGCTGTATTTGCTTCCAAAGGAGAGAGAACAGCGTTATGAAGGACTGGCATCCCACCCTCCCTCGAACTGCACATATATTTTGCACAATATCTGGGTGTAAGCAGCCTCTCCCTTATTTGTTCTGTTGACTTTTTTGCTTGGACTCTCCCAGGGCTGCCAGAGCTTGCACAGGACTAAGAGGGGAAGAAGACAGGGGATGGAGGGAAGGTAAGGAGGAAGAGCTGCAACAAGTGTCTCACAGTGGAAGAAAGGGATGGAAAAAGTAGTGTCAGGCTTCGTTACATGCCACTATGGCCAGAAGGTCCTACAGCAGTCTTTGCCCTGGCTCTCTTCATGTCCCTTCTGCACACCAGAGCACCCCAGTGTGCTACTGGTCCTATATTGCATTAATTCTAGTCACAGAGCAAACACAGAAAACTGATCAGAAGAAAGGCAAGAACTAATCCTAGATATTAGGAGAAATACAAAGCAGTTCATAGAAGTGACACAGGAAAACTGCTGGTAACCCTCCACAGCTCTTAAAGGACTTCTCTAACTCATGCCAAACACAAAACTCTGGTTTGAATTTTAATGGGCAATTTTCTGGAAGTCAGAGGCATTTGAATGGGGAGGGCAGGATTTGAAATCCAGTAAGGTTTACAAAGCTCTCAAAATTGCCCCAGAGCCCAGTCAAAACTCAGATCACAGGAGAACTTTCTCACACTTTAAAAGTCAACCTACTCAAAATTGCCAAAGCAGGTACATCTAGCAGTAAACATGCATGGCAAGCAATGCGTTTAGATGATGACAGTTCAACAATTAAAATCCAAAGATAATAGATTTTTTTCCTCTTTGCTGTTCTAAACATATTAGTCATTCCAGTTTCAGAGAGAACATCTCTGTACTACTCTTCCTGATAAAGAGTAACTCATGAAAAAGGAAGCTTTTTCTCTCCTTTATCATATCCAATTCCATTGCTTTCATTAAATTTTGTTATATGTACATAGTTTAATTTAGGTCAACATGTCAAAGTAAGCTAGAATCATGTTTAAGTCAACAAACGTTACTCTCCTACCTGAAGAGTCCATTTCTTACTCAATGACAGAATTGCTTTGTGCTTCCTCCACGCTATATGAAGTCAGAAGCAGGGAACTACACTCAAGTTAAGCAAATCACTACAGTGTTGACTAAACTTCTGTACAATGCACATTATACAACTGGACCATAGCAATAGTGGGAAGAAAATCTAGTAGTAAGCTAATAATAATGAGCTTAATAATAATGTTACTTAATAATGAGCAAATTAACAATTTAAAGTCTAATACAGTATATCTTTTTCAATTTTTGAGATTTTTTTTTCTTTGAGTCTGCAAAGATAAAACCTTGTTTCATGGAGGCAGCAGAAGACTCCTGTTGCAGGGAGGCATTCATTTCCTTTTCCCTATATTTGCCTGGGATCCTAATGACAGTAGCTACAGTTCACGCTGCTGTTTTCACAGTATGAACTGGTCGGTGCATGTCACAAATGTATCCAGATTTCCTCATCTGATGTATTTTTATACAAGCTTAAAACACATCTACATTATGTCATCTCAAAACATTCCATTGCTTTCCAAAACATGCAGTATTTTGGTTCCAGCTGAAAAGTAACATTACAGTACCCAGGAAAGCAGGTTGGATATTAACTCCCAGAGTACAAGCTGGAGAGGAGAGGCCAGGCAGCACCACCCACCCCCAGTGCTCCAAGGGAACTCTCTCCTTGTGTTTGCAAAGCACTGTGTAAAATTTAAGAACAAAGAAGCAACACTGACCTCTTTCCTGCATGTATCATGAAGAAAATACAAGTACCAGAAACAACGAATAATCTACTCAAAATATATCTAAGCAATGCATTTAGGTTGTGATAATGCATCACTGACATGAAGGAGAAAAAAACAATAGACCACTGCCTTGTGTGCCCAATCTAAAAAACAGAGGACGGGAAGGGAGGGGTGAGAAGTGAGGAGAAAAAAAAAAACACAAAAGAGAGAAGTAGAAGTAGAAAAAACCTGCCCAGCTCCGGAAGGCTTCACTGACACACATCACCATTTAGCACTAATGCAGCTCAATACCCTCTTAGTACACTGGTATTTGGAGCCTGTCTGTGTTCTGCCCAGAAAGCTACAACGTGAGCTGAAGTCATTTAAACTACACAAGCACACAAAGGGCAGGCAGCCTTCAGTTTTCTTATATTTTACAAGAGAGGGAAAAATTTGCCCATGTCAGAAATGAGAACAGTAGGGCAGACTACAAAGCCAGGCAAATTATTCATCCATATGGGGCAGGATAGCCTGTGATGTGGATAAACTTAGAGGCAATCTTTCTATGGCTCTTACTACAGATTTATTGCATGATCTTGGGCAGTTAGCTCCTGGTGTTTTATTTTTCTTATCAACAAAAACAGGCATAAAGTTGACATGTGCTACAATAAGAATACACAGTTGGTATAAAACACACAGAAAGTACAATGTAGATTCAGAAAACTATGGTTGAGTTCAGTGAAATGCAGGCAATCCTAAGCTGGAAACATGATAAACACAGCAACTAAGTCTTCAATATTTGTGTAATAATCACATCTGTGTCACTGCTTCATAGGCTTTTGACCTTGTGCTAGAAAAGTTACAAACATGTTTTGACTTCTGGAAGTGACATATGCACTGCAGAACTGCCTTTTATAAACCACAACAATACAACCTTCTCTCTGCATATCCATCCTCTTCCAAAGCCAAAATAAGGCTTAATTTTCCAGATTCTCTTTCTCCTTTCTACTACTGTTCATTCTCTCTCCCAAGTTCCCTTATTTAACCTTGTAGGCAAAAAGAAAAAAGTTAATGCAACTTCTATAAACTGAGAGCATTTTGAGTTACTCAAGCTGACTCACTTCCCATGAATTTAAAACAAAGTGTTAGTCAAGTGACAGATGCAAGACAACAGCAAAAACTCTGCATTTAAATCCAAGTGCCTGGGTCTCCCTACCTAATAAATGACTGCCCTGGGTTGCATATAAAGGCCTTATTTACAGAAGTTATTCACCAACCTGACATATCTTTCTTGCAGTTCTCTTTGTTTCTTTCCTTCGTTTTAGTGTCTTCTTCAGTCTCTCTTTCCCCACAAAGTCTTTTCTCTTTTCCCCCATTTCCTCCAATGCTTTTAACTTCTTTCTAAACCATCTTCTTCCCTTCTCTGTCTCCACCCTCTCTGAGGCTCTCTTCTCTTATCTCCTTTTCCTCATTTCTGCATCAATTTAATCCACAGTGCCAGTCTCAGATGAAGTTCCCAGAATTGCTCAGGAGCAGACTTTGCCCCTTTTGTCTGTCTGCAGAGGAGGGAGCCTAGCAGCTGGAGAATGTGCAAGTGATGCATTCTTGCCTGTGCCCTTTGCTTGGTTTGCCCTTACATCTGGGTTCCAACAGCCAGCTGAAAGCAATCAGATCCTTGCCAGGGCCAGATGAAGTGTCCTTGGGATACCCCAGCTGAAAAACAACTACAAAGCTACTCATCAGACACTTCAAAATAAAATAAATGTAAAAAAAAAGGAAAAGTAGAGAAAGGAGACTACTTGCAAATTACAAGGGTCTTGTCCTTGACCAGGTAAGGCATGTTGCACAGGATATTAATGAAAGATAAATTTTTGAGTGTAGATTCATGAACAGGATTTACAGGTAAATTTCAAATATAAACAAGTTGTCTAATACTTCAACATTGCACTGCATTCCCAGAAGGTTGCTAACGTTCTAAATATGCCTGGCAAGTTGTCTGCCCTGAACAAACCATAACTTATCTCAAATGCAAAGGCTCAAAATAACAGAACAACCAGCTCTAGACTGCAGATAATATTCCCTTATGCCTGTGTCATGAATAAACCCTCTCTTCTCAACCACCAGAATGGGACAGAATAGGATAAGGCTTTCTCTGTACACACGTGCTTTTAAGATTCCTTCACCAGGTTACCACCTTGGTCTTAACCAAAGAAAACACAAAAATAAGAATGAACCAACATATTAAGAGATCTGCAGGGAAATAGACAAAAACATCTAGTAGGTGGTCTGTGAAGACAGCGCATGCACAGCTCTGTTCAAGCACACAGAGTCTATTTTGTAGTGGTGCACTCACTGCCTGTATAAATGCCTTACGTGGGTTCACCCTGGAGAGTAGATGTCAGAACATCCTCAGAAGAGGAGATTCTTTCACAGCCCAGTGTCTGTCTTTGAAATAGCTCAGATAACACTGTACCTTCTCAACAGATGAGGTTTTCAGTGTCATTTCTGTCACAACATGGAAGTCCAATTCAAGCATGACCCCGTAACAAGAAAAGCCCATGCAACATGGTCCTGCAGAGTCAAAGCTCTGTTAAGACAGCGGGTGCTCCTTGTGAGACTGGAAACAATACACAACTCTTCTTGAGAGACTACAATACACCACTGGAGTCACAAAAAGCTTTATTACCTTCACAAATCTAGAAATATACAACTACAAGTAGAGACTTCATTATTTATAAAGAACATGCCACATAAAATACAAATTGGAAACTAAGGGAATCTATTCTTTCACGGACAAATTATAGTGGCTCCAGCCAATGTAAAAATGAGAGAAACCCATTTTGTGTGGAAGAGAGAGCCATGTAATCTGGCCTTCCACTCCAGAGAGACTGCCAGTACTCAGTGATCGGACACCACAACTCTCTGCTTGGCTGCAGAGCAATGGAAAGAAACCTCTGCCAAAAAAAAGACACGTGGAGCAACAGCCCAATTCCAGACTACTATTAACTTGTTTAACTATGGAAGAGAGATGAAGAGCAAGATCCACTGCAGCTCTTTTATAAAAAGAGTGTCTCAATACTTTATGTAAAGGATGAGGACTGCAGCCAGCAGTACTTAGCCAAATTAATTGAGACCTGGAAATAATAGCATAACATGAAGTTTAGATTAGCTAAGCAGCTAGCAAGCTGATTTCTAGGAGCACTGACTGGCCCATCCCCATGTAAAAAACTTCCAGTAAAACATTGCTGCAGTTACAGACATATTAATTTCCTTTTCTTGTGCACAGCTATTCAGCTCTCCTAGGCAGTGGCAGTGAGTGTTCATAAAGCAACTTTCAAACAAGCATTTTCTAATAGAAGAGACAAAGAATTTCACAGCAAAATTTCAAAATAAAATAAATTATTCACCTTCTAGATTATACTGATCTATTTCACTGGCTAGTTTGGTGAATTGTCATTTCTACTTGAAAGCTTTGCAGGGCACTTATTGAAACAACACGAAGTACTGCCATCCACCATCAACACCTGTTAGCACCACTCCTTCCACCTGCTGAAGAGTTGGGTAATTAATGTAGAATGCCTTACATATGCCTAAACACTGCAGTTACTACCCCCTACCAGCAAGATACACACATATATTCCACCCTCAACCTCTGTTTCAGGGCACTGCAGATACAACTTCCAATGGCAAACATCCTTACTTCTGCCAACTCATTTTTTCTGATTATGGAACTTTTTCTTTCAACGAACAGATTTGTATGCTGAATACTAGCAAATGTTTTTCCCCTATTAAATGGATAAATATGAGCAAAAGTAAAGTACACAAAAGAAGAGGCAATCTATATGAAGACAGAAAAGAGCTAAAAGACACAACATTCCACTTTTTTCTAAGATAGTTTAAACATTTGATCCCTAGGCTCTTACAAACTGCTAAGACATGAACAACTCCTAGCATGGGTGCTGTTCAAATTCTACTAACAGAGGTCCAGCTGTAATTCAATGCAGGACATATGAAAAAGCAGTACCAGAAAGCTTAATTCTTTACACATTACACCTTTACAATTTCCCTACTTCGTAGCAACCAATTATTTGCATACTCTTGACAGCGGCTGTGCCAACTTTCAGGACACTCCAACACAAGCCAGATTGAGTCTAACTGGAGTATAAGGTGCTGATACATCCAGGGCATGATGTGTTCAGAACCAATTCACCTCCCTGAATACACCCAATTTTTCTCTTCTGTGAGAATACCTGGTATATTTGGTACAAAACGTCAGTTCAACTTCAACCAGAAATTTCAGGTCCTGTGGGACTTTTTCACCACAGCAACACAACAGCTTTACAAAAATGGCTGCAGTGTCCCATGTGCAAGGCACAGACACCAGATGTTATGGATCCAGAGGCAACAATCACTGCTCAGTACAGAACATCACAGCTCCACATGGCAGCCCCAAAACTGCAAACCCGGTTAGCCAAGATGTAATGGTTGATTCTGCTCATTGTTAGCTGATGTAGCAAGAACAGATTTAACCCTGAAGGCAGCTGCTTTGTAATCTATAGTGAATACTCAGCATAAAACTTTGCCTTTCACAGACAACGTTACTGGCAGCCCAAAAAAGTACGGTAAAAAGATGGTAACTTCATTAAGTTACCCAGAGCCATACATATTCAACACAGCGAGCAACCCAGACTTCAGAACCACTGTGCCTGCTGGTGAATAAAAGGCAACATCTGGAAGTCCCTAAGTGCTCCCACTGAGGGGTATAACTGAAACCAGAATTTTGTCTGCTATCTTCAAATTTTAACTTCAATATCTTGAAAAGACTATCTTTGCAGAACTGACTGCATTTGCCTCAGATATTGAATCAAAAGCCCTGATGAAATCCAGCACCAGTATGTTTCATCACTCAACAGGAAGTCAGACTTTCAGAAGTGGCAGATAATTCTTGTCACCCTACAACCGAAGTCTCGATGTTTTAAAGACAGACTGAATCAAATATAATGCAAATACAGGAGCAGTAATTAAATACTATATTCTTAAGTTAGCAGTATAAGATTTGTTAGCAACACATTAAAACACCCACTCTTCTCAAGGGAACCAGACCATCAAATTCAGATTTGCTTCATCAGTTTAATTCTGTTACTTTTCTGCATTCTTGCAGCACAGACATAGCAGAGTAAAATATAGTTCTAAGAGAATTTCATTTATAATACTTTAAGATGCAATGAGACAATACAATAGTTTAGCCAAGTACATGGATTGAAATACAACTTCTGAGAGGACAACTACTCAGAACAGTGTTTGGTGAGAGCCCAAACCAACCACGATGGTTCCTAGAAAGTTTCCATCAAAGTTTCATCAGCACAATATATCCTGTTTGACCATGGGCCAAATTCTGATCTCTGTGCCCAGAAGGCAGGACCGCATAAACCTGTTGGCAGTGCAGTTGAACACACATTTCAGGATTTGACAAGATATCACATATAAGATTTGTGGGAAGTCAGGAGAAACAAGTAAGTTCTTTAAAGCTTTCATATGTTAGAAGTTTGAGAATTCTCTATGAAGACCTTCAAACCTGACTACAAAAGCACTTCAAATTCGGTGAGGTAAAGAAAACAACTCACATTTGGTGTGCAGATAGGAACCATGAATTGGCTGCCGTCTCTAATCACAGCGGTCATTTTAGCTCTGCTCTTCATTTTACAGGGTGAGACACCTCAGAAGATGGAAAATGCCCACAAACTTTATGGGAACACAGTTGCAAAGTTATTTTCTGTTTTATGTAGAGAGTGCATTGCATTTAGGCACAGCCTAAGGCAGTGCCATTTAAGCACTGGGGTGAACTTTGGTGAACGATGACCTTTCAATTACAACTTTCTCTCTTTCATCCTTCTAGTCTATTTCATGAACTGTGTTGCCTGAAAAACTAGAAAAGGAAAATATTTATCTGAATTAAAATGATTCACAGAAATGATATGCTTAATCATGTAAGGAGTCATATATCTCTTCTAACTCATAGCTTTAAGTCCAAAGGGAACTTAATATAAAAATGGCTAATAAATGACTCATAAATGCCTAGTGATTTGAAAAGGCTAGTCGATACTTCTCTGTGAACCCTAGCAATTTGACGTCTATACCTATCAGCTAAGGACTTAGATACAACTGTGCAAAGCCAAGAGAAAATACTGTGGTAACAGTTTACAGCCCTTTTGTGCTGTTCCAATAACGGAGAGACAAGGGCTGAATGCAACGCGTTTTAAGAACGAAAGCTGATAGGAAGAGCGGAGTCAGTGTTTCTGTGCTATTTCAGGCTTCCTCCGTGGGGCTTCCACTGGAAATCACCAGGAGCGCACACGCATCTCAGTAGCGATGGTTACACACGGGCTGTGCAGCACCGATAACACACGTGACTGGCACACACCGGGGCAGCCGGAGCCTCTGTCCCGGCCCCCGAGCACCGGCGCTTGTGCTGGCACCGGCGGTGCGCTCTCCAGGATTCACTGTGTCTGCCCCTGCGAAGCACAGCCAAAGGAGAAGAAAACGGGCGAAGCCGAAGGGAGGATGCCGGGCAGCTGGCATTCACGCCCGAGAGGAGCGAGGGCCGCCGTCCGCAGCATGGGCGCGGGGAGGCGCGGACCGGAGCCACCGCAGCACCAGACGAGCGGCTCCGCTGCCGCGGCGCTGCCCGCGGGCTGCTCCGGGCGGGCCGGCGGGGAACCCAGCGCTGCTCCCCCCGCCCCGGGGCTGCA
>VYXB01010734.1:1237031-1332018 GCA_013397135.1 Pachyramphus minor
GGAGCGTCGCGCCCCCGCCGCTCTCGCTGGCCATGTGCGCGGCGGGCCCCGGGACGGCGCCGCGGGGATGGTCCCGTGCCCGCCCCGGCTGCTCCAGGGCGGCTCCGCACCCAGGGGGGAGATGGGGGCCCCCGGGGGCAGCTGCGGGGCCGGGACGCGGGAGGGAGCCCGAGAAGGGCTAACGCAGGTACCTCTCTCTCCGTGCATGTGGGTAGCACCAAAGGATGCTCGCCCAGCAAAGCTGCGAGATTGGTTTGACAGAGCAAGAGCTACTCTTGGTGTTAACCACTCACCAGGGTGAAATGGGACCCTGGTCGCCAGGTTTCATGAAAAATCAACTCTCTGATCACATCCATTGTCCTTGGAGCTGGTGGGAAGCATCCCCCAAGCAGGAAGGGTTGCTGTAGACCCTGCACAGAGTGAGGCTGGATGCCTCCCAGTCCTGCCAGCTGGCGCGGCATGAATATTTCTTTAGGAGGGAAAACAGCCGATTCACAATTAATTTTAGCCATTTAAGAAAATCAAAGTTACACAATAGTTCTGCCCCCCAGCAGAGTGGTCACATCTTCTGTTAGTAGGAATACAACTTTATGCATTAACACCAAGCTGCAACGTGGAAAACATAGGATTGCTGTGAGACCTGTATCTTAATGTCTTTGCACAAGAATACTTACATTCTCCTTGGCAGTGCAGAATTTTCCTTATTCAGTTAACACTGGCAGACGTGGGAAAGGAGACAACCAAGAGAGATCACACATCTGAGTGCATGGCAATCCCTGTAAAACGAAATTGAAATAAAACCTGAGGAACTTCAGGTGTGATCCTTGAAAGCCAATGATGCTGCACACCTGTGAGACCAACATCTGAAGCTGAAAAGGCACTAAGACATAAAACCCAAGAGAGTCAGTTAACATTTAGTTAGGCTACTGTATTGGGGAATTAAATGTTGTAAGAACTCCCGGCTTATGTCCTCCCCAAGGAGCACCCTGCCTGTTTGGAGGTACATAGGTAGCACAGCAGGTAACAGTGTGATATGAATTCACTTCATATGAATGCAGCTTCTGCATGGTTCCTAATACTGTCCTCCAAGTTTACTGAAGATTCTTAAGGCAGCAATGATGACATGACATCATAGCCTGCAAAGTAAATATTTCCCAATAAAGCAAATTATCTGAAATGTTAAGTGCCCTAGAATTGGCTTAAAACTATTAAAGACATTATTCTAGAAATTTCTGTCACTAAACAGGTGTTATTATAACTTGGAGATGACATTTGCTTGGAGCTAAAGCTCAGTAAGAAAGTACTACTGGATTGGAAAAGTTTTCTTGCTCTTGAGAAATTTGATGCAAAAAGCCACTGCCAGATGGAAAAGGAGACTCCATTCACTTTGCAAACAATCCATATAAGGCTTATTTTAGGAAAATGCAGTCTGATGTTGTAAAGAAAGAAAAAAGAAGAGTAAGTAGCCTCAGTGACTAGGGAAGCATTCTGCCTCAACACAAGGATGTAATTTATGACAAATTTGACTGCAATTTGTTGCAGACAGCAAAGAAAACACACATTGCACTGGTGAGAAAGAATAAAAAAAAATAATGGTTTCTTCCATTCAATATGTGCATATACGTTCTGGAAAATGATTTTAAGAAAATCATCACCATAATCCAGGTCAGGAACCTCCGACCATCCCTGGCTTTGGGCACAGTGCTGTTACTCCTGCTCAGATGTGGTCAGGTCTGTGGTCAGGCAATAACAGCCTGTGCTCTACAATACTTCTACCTTCACAACTACTCATGGGCAAGCTTGGGGTTGAGCGAATATGCAGATACTTGTGTCAGTGAGCAGTTGGCTGCTGAAATCTATTAGCAGACATCAAGAAATGAAAGAGCCAGTTGTTTCTACACCACAAATATTTTCAAGGCTGCAGAAAAAGAAGACATATCCCCTAATACTGAAATAATAAGCAAAAAAAGTGCAATTGGATTAAATATAACACCCTTTTTTATTATCATCCTCTTAGGTAAACATTTGTCATTAGTCCGGGAAAGGAGCTCTGTCAAAGACGAGCCGAGTCTGTTGCCTCTCACATTGTCATGTGCAGTGCAAAGCACAAGTGTCCAAGATTTTACATGCATGTGGTTGTTTACCAGATAACTATTATGCAAAAGTAGTTGTTTTGGGTTTTTTTCCAGTTCCTCTGTATTTCAGAAGTTTTTAGTTTTCAAATTTCAGTCAGTTGTTATACATAAGGCCACTGTATTTACTAAGAGGTTTTCCATTTGATTTCGGGTACCCCCTAGTGTGGTTCTGCTAAAAAAGTATCTATGCTACAGGCTGTTAATTCTCCACATTTAAAAAACTGTTAGCTTGATAAACATGTACTTGGTATTAGTAAAATGGCAACAACAGCAGAGTTGTAACTTTGTATATTCAGTAAGTCTTGGGCTGGAGACCTGGATTTATAGAAAGAAGTCATTCTTACAACATGAGTTTGAAGTCTATTCCTACAACTACTTAAGACTGACCCCAAGAGATGGATGATTGTATCATCACTGATGCAGAGCAATTTTAGCACAGAATATGATGGCTGGCAGTAACTGTTTGGACTGGGTTTCCAACTGCAAAGCAGCATTGGATCTCCAAAACTTTTGCTCAAAGTTCAAGTACGTTTGGAAAAATTTTGTTTCAATACCATTGCTAATAAGAAGCAAAACCTTGCATTTGCAGTTGCATTAAATAGCAACACCATGTGAGTTTTCTCTGTTTAGCAAAAGCATGAAAATGATTTTCATTCACAACTGTGTGTGAGCTCAAATAGACAATAGTTCCACTTTCTCACAAATGCATCAAAGAATCAGCTCTGCCGGTGGTCATTTTCCACAACCATATGGCAAACCAAAAGATAGTGAAACTCTGGCTATGTGTGCTTTAACATGTTTGGTTATCTGACATTTATAGCACTGCCTTTCGAAGCAGATTACAGAAATGTGTCATTTTATATACCTGTACTGACATGGTTACCCAGTATATGATCCTAATTTTCTAATGCAGAGATCTGATTTCATTATCTGGGAATTCCAGTCCATGCCAACAGGTTACTCTCAAGTGTAGTGTTTAAATATTTTGCCTAAGTTTTCTTTGTCCCTAAATGGTAATTGATGTGATTAGTGAAAAAGTCATTGTATTTCTTATTCCTCTAAGCTGATGCACACAAATTTCTAGACAAACATTTTTTTCATTGACATAATGCCTTCTCCCTGCTATTGCCTCCTCTGTTGCCGACCACAACTGCATTTCTGTCCTATTAGCAGCACACAACTGCAAAGTGAAACTAACTACTGTGGCTTTTTATTATCTGAGGTGCAAGAAACGGAAATGTACTTTATAATGTAGCTTCATTTTCTCTTGGGCTTCAAAATTATTCCCGTGTACAATGAAATGAATCCTCCTGCCCCTATGGCTCTTCTTAGCTTGTAAAACAATTTTAAGTGTCACTAACTGCTGATGCAGCTATTTGCAAAACATGGAATTTAGGAACCTCCATTGCTACTGATACCACAAGAAAGTTGACTCTTTTAACATGATTCTAAATGCAAGTGCATTTTAGATTGGTCCAGCAATTTAGAAACTTTTAAGACCTTGCTATTCACTTCCCAACTAATTCCCACTTGGTCTGGTTTGTTACAAATGACAGCATTGCACAACGCAACATTCAACCCACTCACAGGCACCTGCCCTTTGTAGGATGATTATATGGCTCTTGAACACAGTTCAACTTACCAAGGCAGAATGCACCCTCACAGGACTAAGGAGGGCTGATACCTGCACTGCATCTGGGTTACTTGACTTCCCTTCGTGTAACAGTGGATGAACTCACCAAATTCAAGGTGGTACATCTATTTGAAGTTTAATGTGTCACAAAATAGTAATAGAAGGAAATGAAAACATGCAAACACAAAATATCTCACTAAACCCTCAAATTAAAAACTACTAAAGTAATAATCTTGCAAATGCTTCTAATATCTACATGCATAGGCCCACTTCACTGCAAAGGTTATACTCAGTAAAAACAGGCTTATATCATGAAGGATATTAAGAGAAATAAGTTTCCATCCCTTCAGCTAGCCTCTCTCTAAGGGACCAGATGTGGTGTAGCTGCCTGCTGGAAGCATCATTGGTATCAATAGGGCTATTTTGGCAAGGCACATAAGAGGGTTCTGGGGTGGCTCTAAATATTTCAGGCTTCCTGCTATGGCCTACTCTGTGTATGTTTTCTATATAAATTTTACTCTTTCTGTTAGACTTTTAAGGATGTAGATTCATCATTGAAGAGCTGCAACTAAGTGGAACTGTTTTTGTTAATCAATTAACATATGTGTGTCTTTAATGAATCAGGATCAAGTAGGTAATTAAGTGTAAACCTCAAACACCGGGCAAACATTGATCCTCTTTATAAGACTTATTACTAGAAACCAAACCGCTTGTAGAAGACAGGCTTTGTAGTTGTTTTACAGGTTCAGCAAGGTCAGAATATATTTCCTCAATTACAGAATTACAAAACACTATATCTGACCTCATATTTAGTTAAATTGCAGGGGCAGAATTCTAGTCCTCTTAGAGTGTTAATTATAAGAAGTTGAGAAGAACAGAACACTGCGGGGAAAAAAGAAACCTGCTATGTTGAAAGACCACCATAGTATTCAAGCACACAATTTCAATGGAAACAATGTGTACATATTTATGGTATCTCTGACCAGGACATGCAAGGATGTAAATAGCCAGGAAAATTGAGTATGTCATGTAGATCTGACCTCATTTGTATTCGAACTTCAGAGACACACTCCTCTTCCCCTCTGCACCTCCAAATTTTGTTTGAGAAGAAGTATTTAATCATCCAAAACAGTTTCTTTCGGGAAATGTGGCCTTGCTTCATGAATAGGCATAAAATTTACTGACAGTTTTTATGTGCACTATTAGCCTGCTTTTAAGCTTGTATAATGTTAAACGTAAAAAGGGCAATACCTAATGGTTAAGGCAATAGTCTGGACCCTGGTTTGATTCCTATTCTGCAAAATTTATCTTTGTTTGAGTTTGCTCTGGAAGAGATGAAAGACTACATCCTCACCATGGGTGTAGTTTGAGGTGTTCAAATGTTTAGTTCACAAGGTCCAAATGACTAACAAGGATAGATATGGCTTTAGGTAAATATTTGTAAGAATAAAAGGAATTAATACTAATTTAATGATTTAAATAATTTTAAACTGTTTATTGGTCTCATTCAGATCTGGAGTTTCACTAAAAGTTTTCATCTAAATGCTGTATTCCATTTTCTGATCAGCTGTATAATTCCCATTAAATCATTCTCCCAATAAATTATTTCAATACTTTCCCCTTTAATATGGTAAAAGTGTAAGAGCAATACTGTTTATAAGACATTCAAACACTGCATTAAGAACAGCATTACAAATGCCTAGCTAGAACATAAAAGAATTGTTCTTTTCACTTCAGCTGTGCAAAACTAAACCCTTGAATTTGTGACAGCTGTATTAGCCTCTTAGGCGAAGATTCACACGTATTTAAGCACCT
Organism: Pachyramphus minor; assembly: GCA_013397135.1. NCBI lineage: Eukaryota > Metazoa > Chordata > Aves > Passeriformes > Tyrannidae > Pachyramphus > Pachyramphus minor. The sequence continues at coordinate 1,242,615 of VYXB01010734.1, forward strand.
TTATGGAGCAAAGGCATTACTCAGTGATTCACAAGACACTCATCCTGTAAGTGCTCTGTCACCCACAAGACTACAGACATCTTTAAATTCAGAGTGCTTTTCTTAAGTGTGCAGAAAATAACAAGTTTGGTGTTTAAACCTTTCAGTCTGCAAAGCTGTTATGAATTCTCAAGCATGGCAGCACTGAGCACAGCAGCCCTTCTAAGACTCCTCTCTCTGCTGAGTCATTAGGTTCATTTTAGAAATTCTCATAAAATTCTAACATGGAAGCTGCAAGGAAAATCATGTCAAATCAATTTCAAGTTTATCTTAATCACTGGATGACTGATGTATTCTCAATTTCAAAATATTACTCCATTATCAATTACATTAAACATACATTGCTGAGAGACTCCATTTGGTATGACTGATTCAGTGTCATGTACAATTTAATTGCAACACCAATCCATTTGCAAATAGGCTGAGGTCCATTGTTATGAAAAGCAGATATCTATGTCATATTTTGCATTGGTGAAAGTGCATATAAAAATAAAACTACAGGTCAAGCATGCTTTTCCCTTTTAAAGTAGAAATTCTACCTGTTCCACGTAGCACTTGACAATTGTACACCCTTAGAGCCATCTCTTTTGTTCGAAAAATTTAAATATAAAATAACAGAAGCTTAAGGTAATTCCTTAGACTGTGATCACAGTTTTCATTTAGGAATATTCAGAGCAACTTGAAACTTTTAGTAAGAGCTCCACCTGCACATTTTTCACTGTACTTATGGATGATACTGAAGGCCAGATTAACAGTCTTCATGCTATTAATTCTCACTTTTATGTCCCATACCTCCATAGCACACACTCTTCTTCCACAGTAAGCATATTTTACCATTTGTGGAAGTCAACCAGGTCAAGATCCTGACCTTTCCATTTTTAAATGCTGTTTTTCCATGATACTCTATACAAAGTGTACTTGGCATTGAGGATTGCATTCCAGGAGCCTTCTTTTTCTTTTCTAAACACATAGTCTGCCTGATTTTTCTACTGCCTGAAATGATTAATAGGATAGGTCTCGTGACTTCTAAATTTTTTTTTTAAATGCATTTGGCCTGCTACCTCACAGGTACAAATTCCCAGTGGAAATAAACTGAGGTGAGACATGAATGCAACCATAATTGAATGGGTAATGCTCTTGGGTGAAAGCTGGATGCTTTGTCATATTTCCTTTTTTTACAAGCAGATGCTGCACAAATGTGTTTTCCTTCATGAAAATGCAGAGCACATAGACTAGAAGGTCTGTGGTATAAAAATAAACAGCAAAACCAGCCAACCTGTGTTTACCTCTGCCAACCTCCCAGGCACTGCAAATGCTGTCAACTCCTTTGAAAAGGGAGACAATAACCATAACCAAAGAATGAAGCAGGCAATAGAAGTAAGGCAGAAAGCCAGGATACAGTTGACATTTTAATAAAGAGATCAATAGAGTAGAGGTCCAGTTCAGAGCAGCAGGAAGCAATGGCTGAGCCTACCACTGCCCACTTCATGGGTTGCTTGCTTGGGGTGCAGGAAGATGCCTATAGTGATGTACTGCTGCCCTGATGGGAAACAACTGCCCTGGAAACTGGAAACTCTGCATGGCTTAAGAGGAGTGAAAAGGGTAAATGTATGGGACAGGATTCAGTACTTTCCTTTGTGGAAGAAAGAATTTGTCTCCTGCTCCACTTGAGCAAAAAAATTGGAAGAGTAGATGCAAATCTGACTGCTGGAGTTTGTAGTCAGAGCACTCAGCTTGTGGGAGAGACTGAACAGGGAATGCATCCACCAACTCACACATCCCTAACTACAGCCAGAAACTGAAGCCTGTGGCTTCTCCCTGTATCTTTGCCTTCTCCCCACCATTGAGTTCTGCCTGTACAGGTGCAGGAATTGTCCTCAAATGTCACAGGGAAAGCAGAGGCCTTTCTTCTACTCCCTCTTAGACTGCTGTTGTACCACCATGCCAGAAAAATGACTGGGACCCCACAGCACCAGCCCAAGCCCCCAGGACCATCTGGCTGAGCCACATCAGGCTTTTCTGCCTCCAGTGCAGTCTAGTCCCTCCCACAAACACTCACGCACCAGCCCTTAAGCCCTGTTCCTCAGAATAGAAACATGGTCACATCATGTGGTTTTGGGTAAGTTTTGTTCTCTATTTCTCCTCCTGCCTCTCACACAAAGTGACTGAAACCACTTTTGGTTTAGCTACATGCACAAATGCTCACATGAGACCGAGTCTCCCCGCTCACTTTGCCACCAAAATGCAGGAAAGTTTAAGGTGTCTCCCACAGACCCTCTGTAATCTCACCTGGACACTACAAAACCACTATTGCCAGAGCTCGTTTAGTTGTGGAAAACTCTCAAATGGATGTAATCCGGCATTCTGTTAAACATCCACAGACCTGCATTTTCCAAGCCAGAACACTCTTGGTCCCACCCCTGCTTCTGAGTCAGACTGAACAAAGTGCTACATCATAAACATGTGTCAGAAAAAAAAATGTAAACAGGCATTCTGAAATCTACTTTCTAGGGTTTATTTTGCCAAAGTTTACTGCTTTGTTCTTCCCTTACAGAGGAGCTTGTAGAATAAAAAGAGAAATAATTATATTCCCAGTCTCCCTCCTATTCAGTCACAAACAGATAAAATATAAAAAAAAATCTCATTGCCAGGAGGCAGAGGGGAAACAGTCATCACTGAAGTATAAACTCTTTGCCTAGAAGCTGATTATAACCAATTTATGTAAGCAAAAATCCAGAGTTTAATCTAGTTGCTGTAAGTATAGAACCTGCCCCTGTGTCTGATTGTCTTGTACCACATAAAGTTTGTATGCCTTCAAGTGTACTTGATGTTTACAAACAGCAATCCTAGATTGGCAATAGGCTTAGTTTTAATTTAAATTTTGATACATAATAAACTAAAAATAATTGTATTTTAAACAAAAATCCTTTTTGCCTATCCAGCAATAAGGCCAATCTGAGGTCAAGTTCAGATTGTAACTCACGTGATGTAAATGGAAGCAGCAGGTTGTGTGAACATATTAGACACTGGAGAATCAAATGTCTGCTTTCTGATGCATTTCTTGAATTTTTGGGCTGTATGGTAACATCTATAAATAAAAGTTTTTATACAGTAACAGAGTACAAAAATGCTAATATTAGAAAGTAATTCGTTATAAAATGAAAGCACAGATGGGCACCATAGCTACACGACATCTTACGGAGAGAGCTACCCATGGACACCAAGTGAAAATCTGAACAGGAACTTTAGCCAGCATCAGCCAATGTAAAATAATTCTGCCCCATGGACTTTAACAATTACAGGTGTCAACATATCTCTCCTTTTTCTGTACTCCTAAATAAACACATTCAACAAGATGGAAGAAGAAGTACTCTGCATAGGGTAACTATATACTTCATGTAATTGGAGAAGAGTGTTAAAACCTGACTTGCAACTGTACTCTGAAGCTGTTATCAGATTCTTGATAGTAACAGTGTTACCATTGACATGTAGTCGATCACGTTATTGAGACTGACCAGATCTCATTAAATTTAATAGAACTAAACCCACTAACTTCGCTGGACTCTCACATTCTCTGCTGCATAAGCAAAAAGATTCCAATTTATTTACTATTGAAGTATATTTTTAATACGAGGGACAAGCTCTCTCCTGAGATGTACACACGTATTCTCATTTGAATTCCACAGATGTTAAATTAAAGTGGCAGGGGGAAGATGCAGCCATAACATCTAAGAGAAGATTTTTACAATTATTACCACCTCCTTTTATGTATATAATACCTTTTACTTTACTATCTGTGCAGTGGAACACAGAGTCCCTCATTTCACCAGATGCAGAAAACTACGTTTAAAAGAAGCTCTTCCCTGTTACCTCCTAGAGTGGAAACAGTCATGTAGAATGTCCTTGGTCCAGCTTTTGCCCTCATAATAAACCCATTTTGCCCATAATAATAAACCACTTTTTTTTTTTCAAATTTACTTACTCTTTACTTTATTATTAGCTGTGACAGGTCACTGTAGCATCCAGACCCAAATGAGGTTCCACTACAGACCTGCTGTCACTCATGAGTTTATAAGGCAAGAAGATACTGGGAATGACTCATGGATGGATCAGAGACAAGGAAACAGAAATTCTACCCACATTTGCAGAGTTGATGGGACAGGAAAACTGGAAACACTCTGGCACTATAAGCAGTACAAGCAGCAGGTACTGTTCAGAGAAGGTACCATTATCATAAACAATGGTTCTTAAAAGGAGACTACATTCAGAAAGCTGAAAAAAGATGCAACTTTAAACGGTAACACCTAAAGGAGCCCTAAACCCATCAGAAAATACTAATATTACAGGCTGCATTAGTGAACTACTTGGGACTTGATACTGCATATGCACACAGGCATTTACTGTGTATGGATTTCTCCCAGAACAGGGGGCTGAGTAGCCAGATATTAAAATCTAAAAATAAGTCTCTAGCATCAGCATCTGCCTATGTGGTATGCTGTCCAGGTGGCTTTGGCTGCACCTCTGGGCCCATCACAATTAGACTGCTGCTCTGTTTTCTCAGTTGCTCTGTCTTCCCTAAGGTCATTTCTTCAACTTTGGAAGAAGACGTTTCTTCCCCGCTCAGCCATAAGATAATAGGAATCTGTGATACTTAATAGCACCTTTGAGAGATAATAACAAAACATCAGGAGCTAACATCAGGATTACTTTTATGACTAGAATGTAATTATTTATGACTAATGGCACGTTAATAATTACAGTTCTCTGAAATCCCAGTTTAACATGCAGGGAGTCCCCGACTGTGTCCTTAAATGTTGTTTTATGTGGACCCCAACAGCTTAAAACTTCTAGGCCCACTTTCTCATCAAGCCACACTTACATAGAAGTGGAATGATGCATGCAAATCAGGCATAACACATGCCATAAACAAACCTTTGGATATTACAGTCATTCCCTCCCCATAGGCTCACACTGTAAAGTCCCTCTTTAAAGCTCTCTCCCTACACAGATTTCCCTTTGGGGGGTGACACTTGAGTTTTTGCCAGCTGATTAGTCACAGGTGGGAGATAAGCTCTGTCCCTGTAAATGGTTTCCCACCTATAGTGAAAGTCACAATTAGACGATTAAATCAGAAAGAAAATTAATAATCCATTAATACTAAACCCGCAATTCATTTGTCATTATTTATTCCATTTTACATTCTCTTTTCACCTCAACTTGCCTCAGATTAAGTAAAGAAGCCTTTGTGTAGGAAAGGCAAGTATGGTCATAGGGGTCATGAGAGTTCATCTAGTTTACCTCTCTTTTTGGAGACATGGCCAAGGATATCTCCAGGGCTTGGTGTTATGTCCCATACCTCCTACTTTTTTTTCTCCCTGGACTAAACTCTCTAGTTTTTCTCATCACAAGAAGATTTACCTTTACAGTAACTTCACCATCTTGGTGCTCCTGTCTAGGTATCAGACACTCCTGTATCTTTCTGCTGCTTACGTGGTTACTCTCCTGTTTCATATTTGGGCACCTAATTTCTCCAAAATGCAATGTTTTGGACCTAGACTGAATGCCAAGTGGTGAATTTCAGACCATTTCTTAAATGTCTGAATATTGTTATTTTCTGAATCAAAGCACTGCATCCCTTCCCTGCACAGCATCCTCTAAAAACGTTAACAGACTATCTTTGTCCTACTCGTACATCAGTAGTGAGGATGTTAATTACAGTTAAGCTGAGGACAGCTTTCTCTTGAAATTCCCTTCTGTTTTAGCCAGCCAATTGACACCTAAACTTTGGAGAGTTTTCAACTGGTTGTGTACTCAGCTAATGATGATTTTATCTAGAGCCTGCTGCCTTAGTCTGTTTATGAGAATGTCACGTGGGAATGTGTTGTGAGTGTGCCTCATATCAGATACAGCACCACCCTGCTCTGGAAGGTCAGCTGGTCTGTCACAGAAGAAAATTTCACTGCCTGAATGCAAATGCTTTGACAGATCTATTGCTCAGGCAATGTGGGCTACACACAGTGCACAGATAAGAAACAAGATGCAACCCCCCCCCAGATTTATATGCCTCTCCTCTTCTGAGTAATTGCCAGTACCTCTAGTTTTTCATGCCCTCTGTGCCTCAGTTCTTCTTTGATTGCTGCACACACCTAAAAGACAACAGTATTCCAGCTTTCTACTGCAGCAGTGAGAGACATGAGGTCATATGCTCCCACCTCTCCCATGTTCTCTGCCCAGCTTGTGACCATATCCAAGTGCAGCTCCAGAACCCTGCTGCTTTTTAGTGACAGACACAAAGACACACAGACACACATAAGGGACTGAAGAATCCCCAGGAAAAGTGGAAGGGTGCTGCAGACTGTAATGTCTTGCTGTGCTGCAGACACTCCGGTCTGTGGCTGAATATCTCAACCCCGTAGACAGAGATTAGAGCTTCATTCTGGGAGAGAAGGATTCATCGGAACTCCTGAATAGAAAGCTGAGCTGGGGCTTCCAGCATTTCAGATGCATGCCCTATCCATGGGGCTGCTGGAGGAGGTGTGCATGCTATTTCCTTTCACTGCTGAGGGATGCTCTCCACAAGAGCCTTGCCTTGTCAGGCAGACTGTGCTCTGCAGGTGAGTAAGTCAGAAGGATGAAGACTGTGAATCCTAAAAGGGTCTAATCATTACTTTTGTGCAATGGTACTTAATACTGCCTAAAATGAGAGACTCTTGGGCATCTCAAGAAGCCACAATGTGATCACTTAGGGCACTGGTATAAGTTCAGACAGCAGCAGGAGACTAGCAGAGTCAAAGTCTTCTGAATGTTAATTTTGTAGGGAAGTAGCAGTTAGGTATTTCAACTTTTAGTGGTGTTAAATCCCATTGTTGGTCAGTGAGATTTTTAGGCTCCACTGCTTTTGTCTCATTTGCTGAGGGCAAATATAGGGTAAAGGTCCAGAGAGGAAGCAGAGACCTAGAGGGGAGAAGAGAGTTAGGCACAGCTTCAAAGTAGTAAAATGGGCAGAAACATCCAATCAGTGATGCACCTATCCAAAGTAGCTAAATAAGGAGATAGAGCAACAGACAAAACAATTCCCGTAGAACAGTGTTAAGGAATAGCATCAAGGAACAAACAATACAAGTCTGTTATGTTCCTGTTAAGGTCAAAATCTGTCTGTTTTACAAGGAATATCGAGCATGTCACCTACTGAGATCACTGCATACACTTTTCTCCAGTTTATAGTCAGCACTGTGTTTGTCCATAAGTGGGAATAGCACAGAAAGGCTGAAAGGAGTCTAGCACAGCTCAGACACTCAAGAGCTAAAGCATTGATCATACCCATGCTTCAAGTTAACAAGTGTTCAGGTTTCTAGAGATTCTGTATTTCTGTGTCTGCCAATCAGTGGAACTTAATATAATGGTTGAGGATTTCCGTAACAAAAAAGATTCTGTTGAGAGATGAGCGCAACAGGACAATAAAAGGCCTGAAATGAAACAACTTCTATTAACAACGGAGAATTAGGGATTATGGTGGAATCATATCAAATACAGAACTCCTGCATGCAGGTAGGAGATCCTGCACTGCACCACCAAGAGAATGGGGTCTGTTTCCCAAACAGTTTCTATCACATGATTCTCTATACCTGCACTGTTACCATATCAGAACACTACCTCCAGTTTGTAGAGTCATGGTAGAAATCATTGTTGCACATGTGTTATAGCACTAAAACATTTAGCTAGAATGTTCCAGTACTGTAACATTTAGCTATTCTCGTATATGGCTCCTGGAAGATCAAGGACTTTAAGTCAGAGCCTAAAAAATATACCCCTCTCCCACATACATTGTTTTTATGTGTATATAGGACAGCAATTCAAGACTTGTCCTGCTGGCAACACAAACATTTGAGGTTAAAGTAAAATGCAATATGCTGGAAATAAATTAAAGTTTAAGAGTTCTTCCCAGTGAAAGCTTTTCAAATAGAAGTATCATACGCTTTAAAATCTTATATTTCTTTCATTTAAAAATCAGAAGGAAGAAGTCAGACTTCTTAGAATTTGGAATGTTCTGCAATTATTTAGTTCACATTAAACTTGGCAAATCATTGGGTAAATTAGCCTTCTTGATATCATCTTGCTGCTGAGATATTTCATGTCTAATTTTACATTAGACACCACATATTAGTCACAGTAGCCCACTTCCTCCCAGTCTTACTTACAAGTATAATTGACTACGGTTAGTCTGTGTTTAACCCTCCATATCATTTGTTGCTCAGCCTATGGATACAACTAGTTGCCTTCTCAGCTTTTCATTTAATGTTTTCAAACTTTCTCTGAAGTTCTGAAGCTACATACACATAAACACAAATGTCACATGCACACACACGCAGCAGAAACATCAGTATTTAAGTCAGAAAATAACACTAACAAGGTGAAAAACAAGTGCATCTCATTCTTCAGTGGGGCATCTCCTCTCAACATGAATTGATAAGAAAAAAGAAGCAGGATATTACTTTCCAAATGGTCAATATAGGAATACAATACCTTCAGGTATGAAGGGAAGACTTGAAGGCAGGAAATTTGGTTTGGGGTTTCAGCCTTGGCATGGATTTTTATTGCAAAAACAATAGTGAATTACTTTGGCCAAGATCAAAAATCCAGTTAAAAAAGCAGCTGTATTATTTGACATAGAATACTTCAGCATTCTTCAAGAATGCCAAAACGCAAGGATATGTTCACTTATTTTTTGTGCATGTTCTCTCTTCTGTATTTCCAGAGATCTGAATTGTGTTTGTGCAATGGTGGAGCTTCACCAAGAGAGAGAGGAATTCCTGCTGCTCACAGTATAGCCAAAGGAATGGGAAACATTGAGAAGAAGGGGAAAAACTTTTCTTATCCACTATTTTCTACACAGTCAGTCCAAATTCAAAATACCAAAAGGCAAAATGGTTTAAAGAGGACAATTTGGGACAAGGAATTCCTGAATACCTTTTGCTTAAGAAAAGTGTCTTGAAACAAACACTTAGCCACAGCTGACCCTGCTCCTGTGCATTCCATGTGCTCTGAGGAACTTGTTACTAGACCATTACCAAATTGAGCAGGGCTAGCTGTGTTGCTCAAATACTTCAGCAGCAGTTTGGCAGGGTTTGCAGGATCACAACTTTGCACTTCAGTCACCCAAGCTCCGTCTGGTTGTGTACGGGGTGGCAAACCCCTTTTTGGGCACTAGTTTTAAATTGCTGAAGTGTTCAGACACAGCTGATGGTCAGCAGACCCTCCAGGAAAGCCCACAGGCGTGGAATTTAACAGGCAGAGTGGTGACACCTCCTGCTAACTCTTAGTGGCCTCCAAACAGACAGAAATTTTAAACTACTTGGCACTCTGTTTTCAAGACAAAAGGTGGGAAAGAAACAATGGTCTGTGGTATCACAACTGCTTTTTCAGAAAGGCAAACATTAAAACATTTATCTAGAGTCAGTGGCCTAGAAAAATGCATATATCACTTTCTGTGCCAGATTAGCTGCATGTTTTTAAGGAAGGTGTAAGCCATTACCAACAGTCTACCCACAAGCTTTGCATTTTTAGGACAGCTTTGTCTCCTGTGAACAATTTGCAGGCATTCTTTTCTTTCACAGACTTAAATTCCTCCTTATTTCCAAAATGAAATTCCATCCCTCTCTCAGTTCTTCAGTAGTAGTCAAAGTACTATATCATTGTGCTTGCAAAACACACAAATCACACTGGTTGGGAAAGCTGGGCTGGGTGCAGAGTGGTACAGGGGGGAAACAGAAGTCCTACTGCTTCAGCAGTGGGAAGGAAGGGACACTTGGCACAGTTGCAGCTGTGGGCTGGCACTACTCTGTGCCTGGTTGTGACCTGGGTGTTCCCATAAGAGCAGTTATTTTATAAGGAAGTGAAGAACGAAAGAAAAGAACAAAGGCATAAACCATGAATTTTAAGGTCTCTAACTTCAAAACTCTTATGCCTCACAGAGTACATATTTTACTTCAGATTTGATCCAGCCATTTTCCCCCTCCACAGTCTTAAAATGCTTTCCATATGTTTAACATTCTTCTAATGTATTTTCCATCTATATAATGCATTGTCTATCCTATTTCTATTCAGCCATTTTGTCTAATCAGCAGGACACTCTCTCTGATCCAATAACTAATTTGCCAGTGTTAGCTCAAACTCCTCTGTTATCTAGGAGTACTCCTATTACTAAGAGCAATTTGCTAATATACTAAAGGTAGCACTGCAGATGCTGGTGTCCTTGCTTTTGCAATATTAATTACTAAGAATCATATTCCACAATGCTCTAGGTTACAGCTGCCCCAAAACATATGCTTATAATTTCCTCCTGGGTTGAAACTTCTCCAGCATAAATTATTTTCTTGTGATCCCAATCTGTGTAAGTGTTCTGGTGCCCAGGACAGTCTGAAGTATATTGGATTGCATTTGTTTCAATTTAGCAGTCCTTGTTGATTAATAGCTCCTAACTCATCTCCTCACACAATTTCCTCCAAGTATTCAGATAATTCATCTTCCACTGCCAGTGTTAAATTAAAGCATCATCTTCCCTTCAGAGAATATCATGGAGAGGCTCCCACTCCCCAGGACTAATACAGTATTTCATACCTCTGTATCCTAGTTCTTCTTACTCAAGCCATCCACAGCCTAATGAATTTCTATTGTTCCCCTTCAGGAGCTTTTCATTCCCCAGACCATTCTGTGCAGAACAGACACTTGGAGGTCTGAATAGGGGAATAACTGGTTTGGTTATTGGTACCAAAATCAGCAGAGAATGTCAGGCTCAGACATGTAAGCAGGCAGTAGGGCATGGAAGTCCTGTGGGAAGAACAGGACTTCTCAAGCATATCCTGCCACCCCTTGGCTGCCTTCCAGACCCACAGCAATTCTGGAACTACACTCACACGAGCTCTCCCTCTGGAGCACATGGTCTATAAACCACTTCCTTTATGTTGCCATCCAGCTTACTGCTTTCCACACTTAACACGTTGCCAGACAGACTTCTTAATATAACCCTTCAGAGAGGTACAGGCTGCTGGCTTCAGCTCCTAGAAGGCAGTCTTCAGAAAAGGAATAAGGTTATGTGATGTGTCTTTAGTGGGCTCAGTGTGTGGGCTGAGTCAAACACCAATTAATAGCAAACCTATCACATCAGGCTCTTCCTAGATCGGCTGCTGGGCTGGCAGCAAGGTCTGACCGGTGGAGGTGATTGGTAAGTCAAAGGGTGCCAGCATTAGGTCTTGAGATGGTGAGGTGGGCCTGAGCACCCTCATCTCTGACAGACCCAATAATCAGGGAGAACTAGTGCAGGTAAGGATCACTGGAAGGAAGTGCCTGTGACCCCTCTCCGGTGTGGAGACAGACTGCTGCACTCTCCTTTCAGACTAAACCTAAAAAAATGCTTCTTTCTTTTTTCTTCTCTGGTGTTTGTTATAGGAACTACTGAAGCATGGTCTCATTCTCTGACTAATGCTGAACCTGTAGGAACATAAATCACCTCCAGATTGGGCTCTGCTATTCCAAAGGTCTTCACATGATTGCAGGTGTTACTCTGTAGCACTATGATGGATTTAACATGTAAAAATTAGAGATGGGACAAAGAACTACAGTTAAGATTAGTGATCTGTGTGGCCCTAAAATGAGAATTTCTTTTAGTTCAAATGTGAAAGGCAAAATAAGTTACCCAGTAGAGTACTTAAGAGCTCCCTCTTGAGGTCTGAGGCTTGAACTTGAAGGTGACTCAGTAGACTGGTGAAGTCAGAAGAGGAGAGCAATGCTTATCTTTCAAGGGTTTTTTTTATGCTAGTTTTTTTGTCCTCAGCTCCTGTTCAAGTACACTGGACTAGAAAGCATGAAACCCTCTGGAGTAATTTTCATAGTCTATAATTTTGGAGCTGTTTTAAATGAAGTACACTAGGACAGCTTCTGGGAGACTGTGAGCTTTCCTTTGTCTAACACTGACATAATTTTGAAGACTAACTGGTGTTCTAGGCTGATCCCCAGAACATGTGATTACCCTCCACTAGCAATGAGTGTGACCAGCTTGGTGACTTGCAAACTGGCATTTAAAGAGACTTGCAGAAACACTGGCTGTGTCACTACTTCCTGCCAGACCCTGCCTCTCCCACCTGTGTGAATGTGGTCCCAAGCACTTTCCACATGTGGGCATAATCCACAGCCCAAGACCTAATAATAACCACCACTCTAGAGTGTGCCCTCTCATCAACTCCTTCTCTTCCCATGAGGGAGGGCCTTGATTCAGGGATGGACTTTAGTCAGGTGCAATACTCAGATAGTATGTAAAGAAAGACACACAGCACTGCTGCTCTAGTCATTCAAAAACACACCAGAAGTACAATTACCGGGGTGTAGATCCAAAGCGCCACATCCAGAGTTACCTTTTCCACTTGTTTAATCACCCCTCTGTAACATATTTTCCTTATAATCATGTGCTTCAGCTCCCATCATCACCTACCAGCACATATAGTATAATTTGAAAGGTGAATTTGGGTATTTCCTCATCTACCTATCATCTTTGTCAGGGTATCTGTGGTAGATCTTTGCTAGACATCCTGCTTGTTAGTCTTATCCTAACACTTACCAGTCTGCACCACCCATCACTTCAGCTGTCCAGCCAGAACAGTTACCTTGCCTCTTGTGCCAGCTCAGTGTTGGGTTCCCCATTTCTACTAAAATTAACAAGACTTAGCAGCTATGTGGCTTTGAGAATTCCAGTTTATCTTAGCACAGCTAATGGAGACAAACCACTAACAGGGCACAAAGCAATTGTCATGCTAGAACAAGTAAAACCCCCAGCACCTCTGTATTAAGGTACCTTAGAGAGAAACTTTGAGATACATATACACACATATTATCATTCTCAGTACCTCAATAGAGCAAGTTCCTCCTGCACAGTGAGTGAGTGCTTACTAACTTTTATCAAAGTTGATTTTATTAATCATTCTGCATAAATTCTGACAACTTACTGAAGCTCTGGAAAGAACGTAACAGTGAAGGAAACAATTCTGCATGTTAGTGGCTTTACAATCTGTTCGTCCTGCTGTGCCCATCAAACTCGACAGCCATTTTCAGAACCAGTAACTCACTTTAAGTTTGCATTATAGGAAACTTTCAAATATAGAAATGCCAAAATAGAAGAGCATTCCCCTCCAAACAATGATTTCACAAGTGCTGAAAATGGACTGTTTCAATTATTTTAAATCTTATGCTTGGGTGGGGCGGGGGAGGGATTGCCCAATATGTAGTTCCTCGGAGCATCAGTAGGTTGCAGCAGAGTGCTAAATACAACCTGAAACAAGGGTGTTAAAGGACAGGAGCACCACCAGATACTACTGTGACAAAATGTGCATGAAGTCAACATGGTGATATGGAGGCATCTGGGAGAATTTTTTCTCAACAGACTTGAACAATAAGAAAGTGGGCTTAAAATTACCATACACCCAGAGCTTGTGCTTTCTTAGGATGCCAGTGTTAGTCTTTGAGCCTCATCATCAGCCAGTGACATGATGGATTGACATCACTGATTTGGAAAAGTGATGTTTCCTTTCTGTGGTACCAGCTCTGCAGTTTGGTTTTGATTAAGGAAGGGGAATGCTGGGTTTAGATTCTTTTCATTTTAGAATACCACATAAAATCCAGCAATTTATGGAAGAAGGAAAATAAGGAAAATAAAAGCAATAGATTAATATGAGACAGTAGATGTATAAAAAGGAGAACAACATAGATAAAAAGTAAATTTTGGCTAAGAAAAAACAACATAATCTAGTACTCCAATAATAAAGCCACCATACAGAATTGTTGCTCTCTTGATGATACATTTGGCTATAAGAAAAAACAGTATTTCAATCAAAGCTCCCAGCAGTTATTAGTGGGGTCTCTGTTCCCTTCAATTGTCCCTTTTCTCTAATTTGATTGTAAATAATAACTCCACAGCTGTGTCTTCTGTAACCAGTTCCATCTCTCCAGGTTCCTATATTTAGACTACATACAAGCATGCGCAAAAAGTAACAAAGGCATAAAGAATACTGCTTAGCTTTTAGCAAAATCATACAAAAGAGCTAATGAAGCTCACTCTAATAAGCTTTACTGAATGACCAGCTGTAAACCTTCATTTGTATTCCACAACAGGAATACTTGGTGGTGAGGAGAATGTTACCCTTCCTCTAAAGGTATTGAGTTACTCCCTTTCCAAGAATCACACTTCAATAAGCAGCAGAGATTTCTCACAAACTGAAACCATGCCACTGCAAGAAAAGATCCTGTGCAACTGGTCACACAGGTGATAAAATTTGCACTGCTTTTTCTACTTTAAGCCAGCCAGCAGGCTACCTAAAAAAATAAACATAACCATGTTGGTACTGATAATGGCATCATATCCTCCCTTAAAGCCACCATTTCTGCACTGTTGTGCTACCGATGAAGACAGTGGGCAGCAGTTATTCCAGCTGCAAGGGAAATAGTGAAGACTTTGGGACTCATGCTTCTCTACTATCAAAATATGGAGCCTCTGGCCAACATCATGTTGGCACATCCCCTGTCCCAATCAACAAGTGGTATCCAAGAAGCTGTGTGCTGGGTTTTTCAAGAGTTTACACAAGAGTGTTACAGTACTTGCCTGAAAGCAGGGCAAATACAGAAAGATACAACTTCCTCTAAGAAACAAATGAATTATACCTGTCCACTACTAGTATTGCCTACTCCTGACAGAGCATGGGACCAGAGCACACCAAAGGAATGAAGGCAGAGCTGATGGCTGCCCTTTTTCCAACCACCCGAGGGAGCAGCTGTCAGATACAAACATCTGTTCCCAATGCCAACATGGCAATACTAGGGCACATTTATATTGTAGCACGGAGGGCAGACACACCACAGTTAGCCACACTTGTTACCTGCAGCCAACACAGCAAACTAAATACACTCAAAAAAATGAAGTGAGCTTTGTGGAGAGTCACCAAAATGGTCAGAGGGCAGGTGCATTTCCTTTCTGTATGTCCTGGAATTGAATGTGGACTGTTTTCTGGAGCAACAAGAGGATGATAATTCCTGCATATTTGCACAGACTAACCTCAGTTGCTCTAGTTGGATTCTTGTGTAAGGGAGTTAAGAGACCTAAGGTAATACACTTCTGTTTGCTAGTTAGTAATGCATTTTGCAGAACACAATGCTGGCCAGGAGCCTACCAGGACACTCTGTGCTTACTAAATGCTGAGGCAACATGGGGAAATGAGGTACAAACCCCTTAAATAAGGCAGCTACATTTAGACATTAGGAGTTGTATTACTGTCCTCCACTTGGAGTCATTCCAATTGTGCATAACAAGAGTTGGAAAAGAGCCCAGATTGACAGAGCAGAGAATTTGCCCCCTCACCCCCTTCCAATAACATACTGCTCTGGAAGTTTCATCAGCCTCTGTAGCAAAAGGTGTATAGTCATGTCCAAAGAGGCCTGGAACAGTGATTGACTGGAAAGTACCAGTAAGTAAAAGTGTCCATCCACACGGGTAACCTACCAAGCAAATACATCTTGAGGGAAATAACTAACCACTCTCTTTTGAACCCAGAAAATACTTTTTTTAGACATTCTATGTAACTGCTAAGATAACTAATGTGTAATTTCTGTTTCTGATGGAACACTGAACTTTCTTCCTCTGGACAATGCAAGCTGTCCAAAACTAGAATTTCCTCCTTAAAATAACACCTTGGTGGGGAGGAACATGGGAAAAAAAGGTTCATATCCCCTTCTGTTTGGGTCAGTGTCCTGAACATGAATTCACACAATTTCCCTTACAGTACAGAGGCCCTTACCTGTATCTGTGACGTGGCACTTAGCAGCATAACATGATCAAGTTCAAGGGCAGATTAAATGGTCCACTTCCACCTAGAAACAGGAACAAAAACTACTCTTCTCTGTGAAAGGGTTTTAGTGTGACATGTAGTAGGGACAGAAAATACATAGCTGGCATTGAGAGCTAAATATCAGACCTTTGTGAGTCATGGTCAACCATATCTTATCAGAATTATAAATTCAATGTATTTTTTTTAAAGGAAGTAGACTTTATAGAGTCTGCCTCTCTCCTGAGGGAATTGTTTCATTTTGGATATATAATTAAATAGTCACTGAGCCAAAGAGGACTACAAAGAAAGAGAGAATTGTGAACAGGAAAACTGAGGCAGAAAAACTGTCTTCAAAAAAACATGGTAAAAGAGTCATGCAGAATTAGGAGAGCATTTAATTTTATTTTTTAAACCAAAGGGTTAGCCTGGTCCTGGGGTCCTCATCTGAAAGCTTTACATTCTTGAAATTCTACAGCCACAACCAAGGTAAAGAAGCAAGGGGAACAGTATAAATTTAGTCTTAGTAGAATACTCAGTTCTGGTTACCATAGCAGTACCTACGTTACTTTTCTGGATTCAAAGTAGACAGAGAAGGAACAGCTAGCTTCTCTTTTATTTTATATAAGTCTTTATTAATGCTATACTTATTAACATGATTTCATTGTGAATGCTCCCTATACCACATTTCAAACTAAGAATAAAACTGTCCCCAATCTACAGGGTAATTTGAATACCGTAATGCTAAAACAAACCCACTCCCTTTCATTACAAAAGGCAAAAAATAACAATATTAATAAACCGACTACAAGAGATGAAAGGGTTTTATTCCATCTCTTTCAAAAATAAATGCTTTATTCAAGATGTGCGTATTTTCAAGTTACATTTTTTCCCTTGATGAATATTCCAGCATGTTTCTCAAGGTCCTGGTTTAGTGAGCATGACAAGATGTTCACACACCTTTTAAGGTAAGGAAGAATGCCAAGAATATAGCTGAAGAGGCCAGATCTGTAATATGGTAGGAACAGTCTGGGAATTCCGAATTTCTGTCTTATTTATTGGCAGCCAATACCAGATTTCCAGCAGAAAAGACCTTTCATCCAGAATTAAAACAACTCTGCCATAGCTTCATACTGAGAACAAATTTGTGGCCAGTAGAGGCAATAGTAATTCTTCAAAGGCTCCTCAGTATCCACATAGATCCTTGGGAAATATGAGGGGTTCACTGATTTTAATAGCTATAAGAGTTACAAGGAAGACATCCTTGTCTGGGGCCCATGCTGGCCATGTGCCTCTCAGGAGAGACACTGTTGTAGTTCAAGAAGAAAGCCTGCGTGTTGACAGGCTAGAAAACGAAAGAGGAGAGTTGGATTCAGAACAGTGCTGGTCAGAAGCGAGGCTCCAGAAATGTAAATCAGATATTTGCCATTAAAATACCAGATAGGAAAAAGGGACTGAAAACCAGTGAACCACATTTCATTCTTAGCTCCAGTAATAATTTGGAGTTCTAGCAGTTCATTTGCCCTGGCAGCTCACTCCCAGTAATAGCAACACCTAGCTTAGGACACCCACTGTTGAAACGTGCCAAGTGCTTTGCAGTGCACATTAATATGACTGTAGTTACTTTCAATACTGGAAAAGTACAGCCTGAGACATAGAAGTGCTTTGCCTTGGGACAAGTTACTACAGCTGGAGTTCAAGTTTCGTGAGCCGAACCTATGGCTCTCTTCCCTTGGCCTACGTGCTCTGTGAGTGGAATTGCTTTGCATGCAGAGAAAGAAGAAGAAGATTGGCAATGAGTTAAGCCTCACTCCCTCCATTTATATCCATGTTTGTGTGCAATTACAGAACACTGACCTAGAACACACTGCAACAGGCTCTCTCCTGTTCAAAAAGGTAAACAGCTGTTCTGTTGTCTGGCATCAAATTACTTCTCTGCCTCATGCAGGATCAGTGTAATCTAAACCATGGGTACTGAACTCCCCTGGAGTAAGATGTTCTCCCCAAGATCCAAACAGTACAAAGATCCCAAAGACCAGTCCTCACATGGCCAAAGGATATCTTGGGTTCCCTGTTGTTGTTTTCTGCTTGTGAGCCTAAGGCGTCTATACAAATACATACTTCAAACCAAGCTTGAGGAGAAGTAGAACAGGGATTTAAATATTATATTACATTATTTGGGCTGCAGGACCAACACCTCTAAGCAAAACAAATCAAAAGTAGATTTTACACTTTTTCAACCATAGATAGCTTTTACCCAGGTACTGGCACAAATTTTCTCCCACTAAGGTCCTCACTGTAACAGATAGCTTCGAAGAGAGATACAAAACGAAAAATAAATAAAAACTATCAGATCATATACTTCTCTATACATACTAAAAAAACCTCTGTTAAAAAAAACCAACTACCTACCCAAATTCTAAGATTCATGTTTTCTAGAAAATGTCTATTAGTAAAACACTGACTAATGATCATCTTGTCCCAAATCCTGCCTTTTGCACACTACTTTAATTTACTTGGGCAAGTGTTAGTCAAGTATCTTTCCAAAGTCTAGCAGTAGTTTGTTGTCAGGATTTTTTGAAAAAAGCCAGTGTTTAGTGTAACTGACAGAACAGATCTCAAGATGATGAACATTTGTTCCATGAAATGGGGCTGCAGCAATCACAAAGGTGAAACTGTAATAAGAAAAATGAGGAAGAAAAAGATAATTTTTTTTTCCCCTGGCTCTTTCTCATCCTGCCTTCCCAACAGGAAAGAGTCTATGGTTATCACATCTCCCTGCTCTCTGAGAGAAAATAATTTTTGGTTTGAAAGCTGAAAGAAAAAAAATATTCTGAAAAAAATTTGATTCAATGTTAAACATTTTATATGCCAACGTTATTTTGGATTCCAATAAAAGAAAGACAGTTAAAACAGTTAATTTAACTCAAAATTAGATGTTTTACTTATAAATTTTCAGCTTCATTTACCTACTGATATTATTTAAACTACACATTCAAATGACATCTCAGATGTTAAAATCAGATCTTGTGTCAGCTCCAGAATGAAACATTAAATCTAACATTTTAACATTCCCACTTCCTTTTCTTAAAGAAAATATTTGCCAAATTTGACAAGTGTGATTTTGCTTTTCCAGAATTTTTCTGCTTTTTAAAGTATTTATTTAAAAGTTATACCTGGTATGACAACACAAACAACTTTTCATCATGTCAGTAAATATAAATAACTACAATCAGACCAAACAGACAAACCAAACCAAACCAAATTAGGAGGAGAGAAAAAGAAAAGTTGAGATTTACTTGAAATCTATCTCAATCCTTGAGTTTTCCTCCTTCTTACAGACCAATCAAACAGCAAAATATAAAGAGCAGCAGCATATGCACCTGAAGACAGTAAAGCTGGTGCAAAGTTTGCAGACATGTTCTGTGTCTGTAAATCTCAGCAACCACTTTGGAAAAGGAGCTGATTTTTAAACTGGTAAGGAAACAGGAGTGGAGGTCTTAGAGCAGATGTGGTTTGTAAATCACAACGAGTATTTTTTTAGATATGGCCTTAGTTTCAGAAACTACATAAATTTCAGGAGAATTTTAAGTTGACACGAAGAAGATGTTTTTCTCTGAGCTCTAAGCTTTTTATTATGACAATTCAGATACTCCATCTATAAAATTAAGTCTACTAAACAATTAAAAACCCACAATATTGCCCAGAATGAAACAAAACTTAACATAAGAATATCCAGTGAGGCCCCATCTGTTCAAGAGGAGAATGCTAATGAAGACTGAAAAAGGCAATTGCACTTTTATTTTGGTTTTAGCTGCTCTTTTCACCTATTCATAAATTGCAAATGAGTGAACTGGAATAAACTGCCAGTATAGTACACTCATGTCCAAGACCTCCACAGCCAAGTATCCTACTTCTTCCTATGGGTCTTTCCAGCTCCTAGGAAAACTCTCTTAGTATCATTCCCACATTAGCACACTAATACTTCACAATTTGGCTTCTGGCCCCAATCCTTGTCTCACAAATGTCTTTACCTGCTCTCCCACCTCAAAGACAGCACATTTTGTAACACTAATTAGGACTGGATTGGGGCAATACAAAAATTGCACCTCCTCTAGGAACTCTTCTATGCCCTATTAACCATTTGTTTGGTAGATTTTGGCTGCCCAGCAGGAGCACATGGCATTTGTTGGCACTGGGGCTCTGAACTGAGACACCATGAGGCAACAGTGTCCACACAATAAAGTCCTGAAAAGCCCTACTGGAAACAATTTTGTCTTTCTAGAATGTATTTCACTACAAGATATTATTCTTCTTTTCTCTTATGCTCATCTAACGGAAATAAAATTTCTACTGCTCATTAGAAATAATACTTGCATCCAATTCACCTCCACATTTTTATGTCCCATTGCATTGAAATCAAGGGAAATACCAGAAGAGACCAGTGAATATTTCAGTGGCATAAGGACATAGAATAAAAGAAAGATGACAAAGCAACAACTTTACACTAACCCTCACTCTCAAGTTTTTCACGTTAGTAGTAATGCCAAACCTTTGAGTTGAACAAAATATAGGCAGAGAAACAATGAATGACTATAAAACTGTGAATCTGCACTTAAGAGGGAAGGTTCACAAGTCCTGTGGAGTTGGTGGAGGGCACGTTGACTACTGCATAATATCTGATCATCTGAAGATATGCTGTGATCAGCAGCAGGTTTGGGAGCTGCAGCTGCCTGCTCTCCTTTACACTCCTTATTTCTATTGTCTACTTGAACTGTGCCTTTTGGGAGCTCTCTCTTCCAAGAAGCTCTTACGCCCAGAACATTGGATTCCAGTCTTGGAGAAATTTGCTAGAGCTTTTTATAACTCAGACTACAATAATAATACGCTACATTCACAAGATTTTATGTTAATGAAATGGAAAAAAAATTAGGTGCCTGTCTTGATTTTAGCCCATGGCTTTGCCTCAAGCTAAAATGCACGCTAAGTGAGCTTGAACTAATAATGTCATCTCTGTGACTGCTAATGAATTAATTAAATGACTATAGTTGCATTCAAATAAATATCTGAATCTCATTTTGTGAAGTACAAAAAATTGTTTTAATTAAACCTGATTACAGAAGTCATTGAAGGAAGCACTCTCTTTAGTACTTTTGCAGTGAAATGGAATCCATTAATCACTTTGATCTCCACATTGGAGATGCTACAAAAATAAGTGCCTGTAAAGAAACTGTTGTCATGTTCTATAGAAATACAATGGTACAAACCTCTATCTTAATGGGAAAATATAGATGAGAAATGAAAGACTATTGAAGCTCAAAATTCAATAGTTCTGTTCCTTCAAAAATATATCTCTCACTATGCATGTGAAAGCACTCAAAATTTTTTACAGACAATGGTAGATTTTCAGTTTTAGAAGAAAATTAAGAATATTGTTGTGTGTTCTGTGGTGGGACTTCTGTTGCTGTGGGAACCACCACACTGAATTTCCACACAGCTGTGTTTATATCCTCAACCAAAGAATAGAATTAGAATGGTTTTCAGCATTCTTTTTTTTTTTTTCTGTTTTGGTTTTTTTGGTTTTATTTTTTTAATAAATAAGTAAGAAAATTCCATTACAGTAGAACCTCAGATTCAAATAAACACACTACTCAATCCTGACAATTTGAAATTTTTTCACAGCATGTTTTCACCAAAAATAACTGCAACCAAAAATAATTTAATTTCTTTGACACGTTGACCTAAATAGGCTTTTTTCAGAAAGCTGAGTTTTCTACCTGGACTGACATGCCTCAGTGTATTAAAGTTACTAGAAAAACATACAGCATGTGCTCTGGAACAGTCTGATTCTGCTGTGGCTGCTTGAGTCCTTTTACTGCCATTAGGAGAGCCTGAGGAAAATACAGTTGGTAAAATTTTAATACTAAATCATTCCAAACTGGAACAGTATAATGCTTCAGTTTCTGTACAGTCTCCTTCTTCCAGGATAATTCCTGAAGATAAAGACCTAGAACGCTGTGTACAAGAATTGCTAGTAGGTGAAAGAAAGTATGTTTTGTTCAATTATATGTAATGGGTAACTTCTGAGCACCTTACCCAAAAATGTTCAAATCTGAACTGCTGCAGCCATGATCTGGCTGTGTACTAAGCATAGCTTCTTTATGGTCACATCATCCTATAGTTTTTATTGCCCTGTGATATCCTACTTGCCTGAATTTTGAGTGCTCTTCCTGTGCATTTTATGGTTTCAGATCTGGAAGATTCACATTTCCCCCAAGTAACTAAAAGCAAATATGCTCCTTTTTCTTGCATTTTGCTATTTTTTTATATATATATATACAGTTATATATATATATATATACAGAGTTATAAAACTGTATATATACAAAAATATATTTCCACAACTACGTACCATGGCTAGGTGCTAGACAGCCACACTGTATCTTCAATGTGTACCTCTAAATGTACAGTCAACTGTAAGATCTTTATATGTAAGAAGTAATAAAAGCAGCTGATGACCTTAGACAAACTTAATTTTCTGCAGATACAGCCAGTAGAATGTTCTTTCAGAAAAAAAATAAAAAAGAATGAAGGATACTTGACATCCTAAAAAATTGAATATGAAATTACAAACTTGTGGGACAAGATTTCAGCTGGTACAAACCCCTTCTGTTGACCTTAGTCTAGACAATTCGATTTAGGCTGCCTAAGAATCCAGACCAGGGTTTCCTTCTCTGATTAATAGCTATCAAATGTGGTCTTGCAAAAGGATTGATATGTTCCTGCTCTTGTCCCCTTATTTTTTGTATCTCTCATTTACAATCTGCATTGCCTTATTCCCTCCAACAAAAAGATTCTACTTTAATTTCCTGTATATTGCCTGATTCACCTGGATTATGCACAATTGCAGTTATGAAGGCAAAAAAATTGATAATTAGAAAGACTGGTAATGGAGACTTGGGATGATTACATCTGGAATATTTGTTTTGTGCCCTTTCTACTCCAATTGGTGTGGGGGTGCGTCCCCCCCTTCCCTTGGGCCACTCTGTGATCTCAAGAATACTCATTAGGCCTTGGCCTGGATTAATGGCCCCTGGGCAGTTAAGCTCCACTTGAGTTTATCAGAAACACTGTCTTCACCAGGAACTTCTGTTGCCTAACCGACAGAGGAGACAAGAGATAATCAGTCATCCCTGCATAGCCTTGGAACATCACTTGCCTGAATCACAGCTCAAGAGGAACAATACAATTGTTACTGGACTTATAAAAAATTCCAGTAATTACTGTATTGGATTATGGCCAGGATGGACATTGACTGATAACTAATGTCAATCATCCTGCAACCCAATAAACAGCAGTGCCAGGTGAGACCCTTAGAGCTTTCCTGGGCTGTGACAGCATTACCCTCTGAGTGGGAAGGCTCTCAGAGCTCATCAACTGTCCCATTTGCAGCACTCAGAGGGCCAGTGCCAGAAGCTGCCAGTGGAGCCTGGGCTCTGGGTTACCCCACTAGTGCTTGAGGCTCTACCCTTGCCTATTGAGAAATGCAAAGGTGTCCAAACTGAGTATTTCAGGTAACTTGAGGTGAATTTTAAAAGGTATCTTTGTACACACGCATATATACATACATCTACAATCCTGTGTCTGTGTGTATGCACATGTAAATTGATTTAAATGCCTCGTAGTAAGTATAGTGTGAATACTGCCATCTCAGATCTACAGTTACTGCCTATAGTAAATCCTACTGAATCGCTTCACAAGTGTTAAATTAGTCATTGATTAAGGGCTGTTAAGTCCTTTACAAATAAGCTGTTGACCAAGCTGGAGGCTAAGTTTGGGCTCAGACTCACTTAGGCTCCATCAGGGACACAGAAAGCAAGGGGGTCTATTCTGAACCTTGAGACTCAACAGGAGGGTCTCCCACACCCCTTTGCATCCTAACCAATTTGTGTCCCTACCCCTCTGCATCCTTACTCTTTCACATTCCCCGTCTCTCTAAATCATTCTAAACAGATTCCAATATGAATTTCCTTTGCATGCTTCATCTGTGTAGTAAGTAATAGAGTGAACTGTGCCATCAAACTTTGTTTCACAAAGTTATATTCACTTTCACAAATTGATATTAAACCTGCTTTTGCTCATACCTCTTACGAAGATTCTTTAAGGACGTAAACCTCATTTGTGACTGTGGGTCCCTTTGATAACACTCCTGACAAATGTTTAAGACCTTTCTAAGTATCTAGCTAATACTTATACTAGACAATACATTGTAATCAGACAAAATCCAAGAAATGAAAAGACTCATTGAGAAACAGAATCAAACCTCTCCAAACATACATCTCCTTCTATGTCTCCTCTACTGACATCACCAAGTGAAGCTGACACACATGATAGCATGGTAAAATTACATAACATATAATTTTATTTTAGGAATTCCATGTGACCTGCTGGCTGCTGCTCATTGAAATAAGAAATGATAACACAAACCAAGAAACCTTCATACAGACAGCATCTTACTGACAGGCTATTTAAACTTTTTCTGGCATTTCACTACTACTCTGTTGCCAGCTGTCTGAACACATGGCAGAAGATGCATCTAGACATTCCAGGGTCCTTCTGCTGGCTTTTCCATTAGCCTGAATCTCTCTTCACAAAAGCTTATTAGCCACTTCACCCCCATCCAACCCAAACTTTAACTTCTAACACTGTTGTGATTCTGAAAATTTTTCCTTTGTCCATACTCTGCCTTTACACTGAATCTTGTTAATTAAATCATCTTTCTGATATGAAAGACTACTTTTAAAAATTGCAGGTTTGGCCCTGCCCATCACAGACTGAAAAGCCATATGATGTTTTTTAGCATGCAGCATGTGTTACTTTGAGTTGGCTGCGAGGTTGATGGAGTTAACTTGAATGCCACACTGGTATTCACGCTGGCAGATCTCCAGCTCCTCTTTGCCACCTGCAAACCACATCCTCCCTCAAACAGAATGCTCATTTCACCATCCCCTGAGGGAACACCAGCTTCTGAACATATTCCTGTTTTCTTTTATTTTGCAGGTATGGAAGGTGCTCATACACAAAAGCAAGGCCTTTGTAGAGCTTTCCAGATGACTGACTTTGACCTGTTAAATAGTTTATCCCTCATTTAACTCAGTGCAGCCTTAGTCATTTTTAAGCAAGTCCTTTCTGAATTACTTTTTACTATAATTCTGTACAAGTAAGGCTACAGTCTTCATTCAGCTTACACAGGAGAATCAGTGCTTCATCTTGTACTGTAGCTTGAGGAAATTTTTAAAGAAAATTATGACTTTGCTGGAAGATACAGATTCAGGTCAGCCAAAGTGATTAGAAATTTGCATTTGCTGAACTGTTGTGAAATTACTGGGGAGAGGGAGTATTAAAAACTTTTAGGAAATAAAATTGATGACTGAATGACTTAGTATAGTCTGACAAACTTTCACAGACAGAATAGGGATTATTCCAAAACAATCCTAAGACTCATATTTTAAGGATTTTTTGTTAATTATCACATGATTTCAGCCCTTAAACTTAGCGGCATTTGTTACACATTAGTAAAATGGCAGTTCAGCTAGAGATGTTGCTGTGTTAGTGTTTGGCAAGATTTTGTGTGAATAGGAAAGCAAGAATTCTCCCTCTTAGAGGACAGTGGAACAACCTCTGATTCAATTAGCCTTAACAAAAGAGGTGTCTAGAATTAGAAAAAGCTACCTGAATCTTGAGTTTAAACAACTCTTTATAGGCTAGTACTGCACTATCAGGTTAGTTTAACAAGCAATTATAATTATTGGGAGACCAGTCTCTCTATTAAAAGGTCAGGGAAGGAACACTACATTTACAGCTATGAATATAATTGGACATTTAATGAAATGTGTCTACCCAGTTGTACTTTCCTTTTTAACAAATTCATTTTAGAATTAAAATGCAGGACAGCAGAGAACCGAGAGATATTTCTGGGAGAAAGATGACTATTTTATGCTAAGCTGATTTACTTTTTTTAAATCTGACAGTACAATTAACAACTCTATGAGTTAAAGTACAAAGTAATAGAAGCTAACATTACAAATTATGTACAGCACAACTTAAATTTTGAAAAATGATGACTAAGTTGATCATTCTGTATTTGAAAACTCAGATAATCTGAAAAGATAGAAAGCTCCTACTATTGGTAATTTACTTATCTCACTGAAATCTACTATTTCTAATTTTAGACTCATAAAAGTAGAAGTGTTGTAGCTTTCAGAAGTGAGGTGTGCTCGGCCATTCTCAAATCTTTCGAAGGAGAATTCTAACATGAGATTGTTGTCTGCTGCAAACCAGAGCTCTGGCAAGACCCTGATACTCAAATAACCAGGCTTCTTAATTAGTATTTACACAAAGGTTCTTAAAATTTCTACTCACATCTGTGTCTTTAATCACATCTAAAGGAAACAAGCATAAATTCTCTGAGCAAAATGAATGATCTACTGTACCTAAAATTATGTGAGAGGAAAGCTAATTCATCCTTGAAATACAGTGGTACATCTTTGCTGGAATTTTCCACTTTCAAATGAGAAGGCAGAAACAAAAGAAATTGTTTGATACCTGTTTGAAATATGAGAAACAGAGTTCTGGAATCATTTGTTATCCTAAGTCAATAAAAAATAAAATTTATATGTGGTCTGTATCTAAGCCTATGCATAGCTCCCTCTAAATGAAGAGGAAGTGCTTATACATTTGAGTGCAGATTGCTGTATCCCAGACTCAAGGCAAGATTGTTTTAATAAAGCATGTTCTGTAGTAAGGGCTAGTTTCCCATTTTCACCGTGATTCCATTGCTAATATGTATGGTCAGAAAGGGTGAAGAATTGTATCAGCTTCTCACATGGTGGAAAGAATTATTTTCATATCTTACAAGTAAAATATTTACAGCTTGTTTGATTGTAGCTTTCTTAGTGAAGCAGCTAGAGCAGATAGTCTGCTACTATCATTTTCACACACAGATATCCTTGAAATCAGCTCTGAGTTCAACAGGAGTTCCAGGACATCTAAAAGCCAGTGGTCAGAGCCATCATGTGAGAGAACCCACATGACTTCATTGGGAGACATGGACAGGCAGGAGACATGAGGCAGCAACAACAGCAACAATTCATGCCCAGGGCCAGGGGTGACTGAGCTTGCTGGGGCACCATCAGACACCCCTCAGGCTGCTGATTTGATCTCAGCACACCACAACAGGGACCTACCCTGAAGGAAGGTTTCTGCTCTGACTCCAGCCCAATTGGGAAAACACAGTCTGGTTGTAGATCTTCAGTTTTCTGTGAACACACACATAGATGGAGAAGAGAAGGAAAACGCCAAATACAGAAATGGTAACGAAATGGCTTTTGTGTACAAGTTTTAAATGACATCTGCAAATGTTTTTAATCAGGATAACTGAATGATCTTTCTACGTGTTCTCTTGAAGGATGCTTTTAAAGTAATCTAATAGTCTAAAATAGTGTTCAGCTTTCCTGAACAAGACTAATCTTAAACCTGCCAAATATGTCACTCAATATGCACTCTGGAGCCCATAAATGTGGTTATTTAAAAAAATAACAAACAACAAACCACTTATTTTGAGCCAGTATTATGAACTCCTGTATCCAAGAACAAATAAAAGAACCAAATCAAATTCTTTTGTTAGCTATTTTCACACACTTAGTGAAGACAGAATAGATGGTCATTCAGTCTAAATACAGCAATTTTGTAATGTGAGACAAAAAACCTCCCAAACCTGTACTAGATCTGTGCAGATACTGATTTAGGCCTCTACACTTCATGCTGAAGTGGATTAGTAAATGTTCCCATGTTCTGATCTGCTGGTAGAGCTGTGGACTGAATGTTCAGCTAGGAGTTGTTTACTGAATTAATGGGTGTCTGCTGCTTGATGCTGCTCCAAAACTAATTTAAGCCTAACAAAGTGAAATTAATTTAAACTAAATGAAGTATACTCCTGACTTTGGGCATAAACTTAGGACAAATGCCTCCTGATACTTCAAACCACCCTAAACAGAAAAGTCTTTACAGAATTAATATAACTTTTCCAAATATACATCCTTATTAATAATTGAGAACTAATCCTAACATAAGCTTTCTACCTCTGTGGGCAGAATTTTCCCACTGTCAAGTTAATTTTAATACATACTTATGGGTAGACAAGCATTAAAGAATAAATCAGACTGCAAAGTCATATTAAGCTTGAAGCATAGGAATGAAATACTTAGTTACTCTAGACAGAACAGAAGATTCTCTAACAGAATTGAAAAGAAGATGGCAGAAGCAAAGAACTCCAAACTGGTGTGGCATAAACCAGGTGAAAGTAAAACACACAAGCGTGTCCTCAAGAATGGGGCCAGGGAGAAAAGTGGAGGACGGTTCAGTCCAGCAATGTCCTCTTTTGATCAAAATGTGAAAAAGAATTAACCAAAAAGTTTAACAAATCCCATTCTCCATGACTGAGTTACAACATGCTCCTTTCTCCTTTGTCCTTCACTTCTCCCCAGCACTTTAAGTGATCTAACTCGGGTTTAGATCCACTGGGAAGGCTGGACAAAATAATGTCTCAGAGCACAATAACTTCATTCCACTTCTGTTGTTACAAAAGGACAAATAATAAAACCTGCCTTCGTATTTGAAACCATAATAATATGGTTATTATCATATTAACCAAGAATGCTACATAAATTAACAAGGGCTCCTTTCATTTGTAAATAAAATGAACCAAAAATTACTGAACAACAAAGAACACAATAGCAAATAAGATGCTTTTCTTGCTGGGAGTGATTGACTTATTTAATGGATTTTTTTCTGCCTTAACTAAGGCAACACTATGTCTGTGATGCATTGAATTATTTTGCATATTGCTATGAAAAAAGAAAGCCTTAAGGGATTGCATTACATAGTGTTATCTAAGGATTTTCTTTTTGTTTCCTGTTCGGGAAAAGAACTAGGATGCCATCCAGTTATCTATCAACAGGATTCCTTGCAGATTTAACATCTGGCGTATAAAACAACCACAATTTTGTGCATATTTTGGTAAGAGTTTTTGTTTAGGATCATCTTGTATTTGCAGATATAGAGCTGTTTCACATGTACACCAAGAAACCTACCCTACCTAATCTGTGTTTCTAAATTACTGTTATTAAAGTGTATGAAAAAAATGTTGCCCTTTACCTTCCACAGGAATACAAACACAGTGAACAAAAATTTGCATCTACCGTTGTGGTATGTTAGGAGATTCAAACAAAAGAAGAAAGTATTAATATTCATTTGTATTTATTTAGCTCAGAAAAGAGTCTGACATTGTTAAAGAAAGAGACGCTGGGCTAATGAAATCTATAAATGGATTTGATGATGTGTGGGAGGAAATCAGCTGGGGTAGTAAAGTAAGGAGAAAGAACTTGGTGTTTGAATCTTTCATAGATGAGAAAATTCCATCTGATGCTGGGAAACAGGTCTGTATTCTTGCTTTTTTCATTTAATTATATTTTTTTTTTGGTAAGAAAATCTTGCATATGTTTATAATGACAAGAGAGAAACTTTATCAGCTTCTGCAAAAATTGTAGCAGTGTTCTATAATTTTGCACATTAAATCTTATAGTAGCAGCATTTATTTGTTTATTTAATACTGACTGCCAGGGTGTAAATGTTAGCTTTCTGGAAACTCACAGTAGGTTCTTATGGCAGCATCATTCAAATCCAAGGTCTCTAGAACCATAGACATAACATTTTTCAATATCTAGATTTTCTTCTTGATCTAGACCCCATACAAGTTTTCTCAGTGCTCTATGATTATATGCATGACATCTGGCCTTTAATGCCTTTATATTTCTAGGAGTTAGATGTCAGGCAGTTTGAATGATTATTTCCTGGTCTCTTGCAACACCCAGTTAAGTTTTACCCCTGACAACCTTTGAAAAGTTTCTCTGTTCTGCCTGAACAGAAAGCTCACAATCTCAGGCTCCATTAGAATTCTCTTGTCGAGAGGCTCAGTGATGTCCCACACAGTCTTAACTTCTGCTGTATTAAAGAAACCTGGAAAGCATCCAGTTCCCTTGAAAACCACATTTCACAATTTCCGTTTCTTTATATTCTCTGGCTGCAGGAGAATTGGCCTCCAGCACCAAAGCAAAAGACTTGCAGTGCTTTTTAATACTAAATTGTCTAATTTAATAATGAAATCTAAATTTAAGATAAGAGAAATAGCCACGTAAGTTTTAAAACTTATGATGGGTTTTAATCTGGTCAGACACCAATTCACTCATGTCTTAGTTTTCCTTTTCTCACCTTTTCTCTTCTTTTTGGGTATGGCTGTACATCACCAATCCTTTTAAAGATCAAAATTATATTAATATTTAAAACTGAAAAATTGGAAGTTAAAATTGAAAAATTCACTACTATTTCTTCAATCATTTCGAATGAACTGATCAGCCAAGTTCCACTCAACATAGTTTTGGTACCAAAGCCTTTCCCAATTAATACACACAGACTTTTAAAGACAATGCTGAATTTCCTCTGCTTATGTTCCAACCTTGGTGGA
The DNA here is from genome assembly GCA_013397135.1 of Pachyramphus minor. Taxonomy (NCBI): domain Eukaryota; kingdom Metazoa; phylum Chordata; class Aves; order Passeriformes; family Tyrannidae; genus Pachyramphus; species Pachyramphus minor. Next base: position 1,273,095 of record VYXB01010734.1, read on the forward strand.
TAAGAGGCAGATACAGATTGTGTGCTGTGACTTCTGTATCAAAAATGTGTGTCTCCACCACTTTTTCTGCCAGAAAAGAAAGCTGCTTTTTCTGCCAGTTCTGACTCAAGTCAGTTACTGACCAACCGGGGCACTGGGAGTAGATGCACATTTTGACTGCATAGAAACACAGCTCACATGAGACCAGCTAGTTTTTACATCAACATGTCTCACACAACTGGATCAGGAACAAACCCAAGTGGAAGAGACATTAGCAATGACTTGGACCTCTTACTCAAGGTACAGAGTACAAGATCCTGGTGACATTAGAGTTGCAGGTAACAAATAACCTTCCACTTATCATTCAAATATTTTGACTATCACTGGTATGTTTTTCATTTGCCTTTGGACACATACAAGATAAGAACCACTTGCAAGAGCAAATGCTTTAAAATTGCAATAGAGAGCTACAGGGATGTAACAAAGGAGAAAAAAATTAAGCTTTTAGAAAATTATTTTCCACAAGGGTACCTCACAGTCCTTGGCTGCAGCTAGGATACATTTGTTTTTCTGGAAAGGACATGTACTCTGTTGTAGCTGATTACTTTTCCAGATTTATTGACTTTGGTCTACTTACAAAATTATCATCAGCTCTCTAATGTCCATAACTGGAAGATAGTTTCTAAATTTTTCATGTCAGATATAAGGCCTTGATTTTCCTCTAAAGCACAACAAGTGTTTTTCCAGTATTTAGGTTTTCATCACTGGTTCTTTACACCATCCCCAGAGCAACGGGAAAGTAGAGATAGCAGTAACAATATTAAAGAGGCTTCTGAAAACAATCCCTAGCCCCATTGCTATATTCCTACTATACTGGTCAAGAATTCTCCCAGTGCAGAAGAGACAGCTGTGTCTCCCTGGAAAACCAGAGAGTCCAAACATAGATGATCTGAATGGAAGTAACATAAAAAAATGGGCAAGAATTTCTCAGAACAGCATTGAATCACTGAACTGGCACCAGAGAACAGACTGAGGCAGGAAGGCCCAAGCATTCAGAGATATTCAGAATTTAGCACAAACTTCCATTTCCTATATAGTTGGATCTTTTAAAGCATTGATCTGAAAGAATGAGTTTCACCTTCATTATTTCCTAGCAAGAAACAGAGAAAGAGGCTTTGAATGTCTCTTAGGAAATAATCTCCTCCTTTATACAGCTCTACACAAACATTTACCAGAAAGAGAAACATGGATTGTCTGCTCTTGTCACAGGTTGTGCTCACAACTGGAGAAAAAAATGTTTGCAAGCCCACCTGATCTCTACCAGTATTACTGAGATATCAACATACTGGGCAGTAAGATGAAAAATGTTTGCATGCCCACCTAGCCCTTAACAGTATTACTGAGCCATCAACATACCGACTAGTACATGAGATAGTAAAAGAACAACATCAGTTGAAGTTACAGGAACACAGAGAAATCTGTAATAGCACAGACTATCACTCTGCACCAAGGAGAAACTAGTGGGTCAAAATGCTGGACTGCAAATAAATATACAGTCTGTATTTAACACAAGGTAGTCTGATGCTTCTTAGTAGCACAAAGTATCTTCTCTACCATCATAAATTCTAATTAGCTGAGTTCTGCTAATTGCCTCTAATTTATGACCTCATTTGTTCTTACACAAAGACTTGTAATATACCACTTTAGAGAGTCTCCTAGTCCCAACTCTACAGATACCGTTATATTTAATGTGCAATACCCATGATTCCCATCTGAACCTTGAAATATCAACATCTTAAGAAATTTCTTCTTCCTCTTATTTTAGAGCAAAATTACCTGCTTCGTCTTCCCTAGCTGTAACCCTCACCCTCCCAAACTTCTGTTTCATGTAATACTACAGTAACCACTACACGCTCCATGTGACATAACATGGCTAAGTCTCCTACCTCCAAATGCTTCTTGCTCACATCTGATGGAAGAGCCATCCAAGAAACCGTTTTAAGGCATGTCTACACTGAAGAAATAGGATGTTCTTTAGAAAATCCAGAGCTAAGTCCTGAGGTCACAGCCAGTATGTCTATGCATTTGGCAAATGGACTTATTTACTTTTGTCCAGAATGTCTTGGAAGGCTTTATTAGGTCTATGCAGACATGAGAAATGATATGCAAACCCAACCTGGCTTGTATCCAGCCTCTTTACATATCTTTGCCTCCGGTTTCCTTCCCTTTCTGTTTTTGAGCTCCACACAAGCAGAGTCAGTGTGGTCTCTCTTATCCAATCCAATAACCATACAAATTAACCATGACCCTGGCACAGTGTAGTGTGTTCTGCAGCTCTAGTTACTTGTTCTGTTGTTGTGCATTACACCTTTTTTACTTGTCTCTTTGGCCTGATAGCCTTTATTTTGATTTCAGCATGCACTTATACTTGGGAGGTATTAAAGAAAAATTCTAAGGATAGTGTTAATCATTATTACAACAAACACAGGCTATCTCCTGTTCTGGACTGTGTGAATCAATCTGAGAAGATTTGCTCATTCTCAAATTGAAGAAGTTTGGCAAAAATGTAGAATAATTGTTTCACTTCAAACAGAAGCACAATTATGATATTTAATAAACAGCTTAAAAGGCAAAGTGTTGGTGGCACAAAGTATTTTACACTCACTGTTATTATTATTTTTTAATGTTTTGTATTTTTAAATTCCATTCCACATCTTCCTCATTTCTTTATTATTTTGTATTTTTAAATTGCAGCCCATGTGACTTCCTCATTTTTACCTCAATATGTCAAAATTTTTAATCACTTTCATCCTGAAACAGTGCTCAGAGTGCATGAAAATGCATAATGTCGACAGCCATACTGTCTCCAGCTGTGATCTTGTCAGAACTTGTAAGAAAAGTGAGTCTGTACTTGAGTGGCAGGCCTCTAAGAGCAGTACAAGTAGAAGTTACACTGATAAAGCAGTGGGTGATTCTCTTTTCAGAGGGATGCACTGTGCTCTGTTGCCCACTTTTTGCACTTCAGTTGCACTGCATCAGTTAAATTTGGTCATGCAGGTCAGCAGACAGAGCATGCCCTCAAAAGACCATCAGTCATACAAAGCTGACCAAAATCTGAGAGAGTGGCAAGGCCAAGTTCATACCTGAGTACCATGTGTGTTACTGTAGTTAGGGAGCTCTGCTTCCATGGGATTGGAAGCCAACCTGCTGGACTGTTGGCAGCCATTAAAATCTCAGAGTATGATTGTTACGGTCAATGTGCTACAAAAAGATGGTAATCCAGAGGTGCTGAATTCTAATGTGGGCAACTCTTCTTGCTAAAACCTATTACTTTCAGATGACCTTGCTACTGTGCTTGAATACATAAATTGCTAAACTTCATTTACTGCTTTGCTTTGCCTGCGATTTGTTGCAGAGTGACTTCTGTGCATCTCCCAGAGTTTGTATAAATCATAAGGTTAAAATTGCAATGCCTTTTGGAATACCTGTTGATAAACAATGCTGAAGAACACGAGATATTTATCATTGTTAATCTTCACTGGCTGGGCTAATCCATATTCATAAATAATTACTTAAATATGTGAAGCATTAACATATATAGTTTAGATTTGTAATTATCCCTACAGTTACAGACGAAAACAACATCTCCTTTGCTCTAATACTGCCCTAGCCCAAGGACAAAAAAGAGAAGGAGACAGGCTGCTGTCCTGTGCTGTGTTTGGTTTGTAAACAGCTCAAGTGCTGCTCATCACATATGTCACAAGAGCCTGTCAGTCTCTGAGCTGGGGTCACGACTGTGGCCTTCCATGACAAGCATGTCTTGTTGATACTGTGCCTTTAATAAAGTATGTGCTAAGAAAGAATTATTTTGTCAGGAATAAAGTTTTGGTGGCTTTATTTGTTTGTTTGTTTTCAAATTTACACATCTATAAGCCAGTGCTTTGGATTTGCAAACAGTATTCTGCACTCTAGATATTGTTTCCAGTCTTCTGCTACAAAATAAGTGAAATCTGGACAAAATGGAAAGAAGGAAGGAAAAAGGTAAGTGATTAACAATTTCAATCTGCTTTTGCACAATGACATTTTAAATTGCTTCTCAGGAGTGGTGTGACTAGACAGAGGCTGACATAGGTTTGTGGCTGCAAATATTGACAGAAATGCAAGTTTAGCAACACAAAACCTTATCCCAGCCACAACGTTAAAGCTATGAAGGCAGTGTACAAACTTCCTTGATGTTCCTGCCAGCTGAAGACTCCAGAGCAACTAAAATCAGCTTCCTATGACTGTCAGCTTCACAACAGCCTTTTGTCACAAAATCCAAACAAAGTTAGCTTAACACTGTACAAAACTGGGCCCAGAATATTTGGTCCCATATCTCGTGACAGCAAGGCATGCAATATGTCCTAAAAATATAATTAAGCTGTTAGTTATGGAAGTGTCTCTGACATTTTAAATACTCAGCAGCTTTAATTCATATTAGGTACAAAAAACTCCCCCCAACCTTTAAAGTATATGGCAGTTCTGAAATTAAAGAAAATCCAAAACAAAACAAACCACCAAAACCCTGCAAACCCACAGATCAATTGAAGAAAAAATGCAATCCATAGCTAAGCTCTTATGCCAAGCTTCAGTCTGAAACATTTTACAGCCAAATGACAAATCCATGAAAACAGGAATTTTAAACGAGAACTTTGATCACTGTTAAAGTAAGAATATAAATGGTTGTTCTGCAACAACTATTGAATTATTCTTTTTCAAACCAATAGTAATGGATCAAAGACAGTCTATAATAAACATTTTAGATAAGATCTAACAGATAGAAATTTGCATTTAATATTTTAGAGATTCAAAGTCATTGGGTCAAATTCACTCCAGGTGAAACAGACTTCTCCAAAATCACCAGTGATAAAGTATTTCCTAAAAATTTCTGTTTGTGGGGGACTCACCAAGATCTCTCCTTACTTTATTAATACTGTAAAACTTTTTGTGACTGTGATGAGGAAGACCGTGATGTACTCCATATCAATCTTTAATTTGCCACTGCTTTTTACTGAGGGTTTCAAGAGACATCACAACTGCATTGAAAATATACAAATTAAAGATGGGGAAAATGGACTCAAAAAAATCTGCTGCAGGTTCTAGAACAACTCTGGAAGGCATAGCAAACAAGTGAATTGTGCAGTTACTCCAGGACTGGGTATTCTCTCCTCATTTATTCAGATCTACTAGAGATAATGTTCATCTCTTCTAGCAGATACTTTCAAAAGGCAGCAGACACCCACCAGTGAATGCTGGACTCCTTCCTGAAGTCTTACTGTTAATAGATAAATTTATGGCTATTTCCATAATCCCACTCTTTTTTATCATTACCACTTCATTTTTTTCACGGGAAGGAGGATGAAATTCCAGATTTTTTTTCTTATTTGATTCTTCTTGCAAACCTTACTGTCCACTGAGACTGTTCACTCTTTATGCTGATGGGTAGAGCAACTGAAGCCTCCTACTAAGGACCTAAAGCCATAATAGGAAAAAGGCCCATGCCCAGCACAGCTGAAGCAGGAGGGAAGGATGGATACTATCCTGCCTGACATCTTGTTTGCCATAAATCACAGCAAATGGTGTATCTTGTCTTCACTCCTCTAATGAACTTTTTTTTTTGACTGTGGCTGAACTTTTGGCTCTCACCTTCATCCAAAAATTAAAAACTCTGTACATTTTGATGATGCACAACTGCTTTTGCAGTGACCTGTTATCATCACCTTCTGCTCACAGATGTCTGGGACATGAAGTTGTTATACTGCCCTGGCTGTTAACCACAACCACACACCCCAAGGACGAGGATGCAGCATCACACTGGTGTCCTGGTCTATAAAAAAATCAGTGTATCAACTATACCATGCTATATGCCACAAGAAGACTTTCAATTTAGCTAATAAAAAAAAAATCAAATATCACTCATTGTTGACAGAAAATTCCTAAATTTACAACAATATAGGAGTCAAAACCAATTGGCTAAGGAACAAGGGTATAGAAATGACCAGAAGCTGTATGGAAATAAAGCTCAAATGAACATATCACATTGAGAAAATGAAACAGGCAGAATTATTTCCAGCCCCAAATTCTGAGTGGATTGGACAAGAAATGGCAGGCCATATCAGATTAGTTTGGATTCATCTTTTATAAGATAAGTGATTTTCTAACTCAAAGAAAGGTCTAGCCTATCTGGAGTTCAGGAGAGCACCAGATGGTAGTTAATTGGCTGAGATGAAGAAGGTGAAGACTCAAAAACTAATGTAAGAGAGCAGGGGAAATGGATAAAGAGAAGATAACAATGAGATTTGCTGAAATTTTATTTAATATTTTCAATGACCTTACCACAAAAAATATGCTAATGAAATTTGCCAGTGACACAAATTTAGGCTGTATCAACAACAGAAGATTGGAAAGTTAGACAGAAAGAATTAGAGTATCAGAAACAGAGTGAAATTTGGTATCAAAAAACATCAGGTCATAATGGTTTAATAAAAAACCCAAAACCCACAAATCTGGATATAAAATAGGAGTTCATGAGGACAGAATTGACTGAGAAGTATATGGACACACAGTCTGAATGTGAGACGACAACAAGCTGCCACAGTGACACCTGTGAAAGTAACTAGGACATGTCATCACCTACTCCATTAAAAGCATGCAAGTAATGCTTGGGAGAAGAATACACAACATTAAACAGCTTTGACTACAATACTGCCTGTAATTTTGCTCAAATGAAGGGGACTGGTGAAGCCTGACTTACTTCTGCTAACAAATGAAAGCTGAGAATGGATAGAAGCCCATTAGTGTCTATAAATACATCGCAGGGATAAATGCCAGGAAGGGGAAAGATCTCTTTGTGTGAAAATAGAAGATGCTGGCACAAGAATAAAGCAGTGTGAGCTTTCCCTGAATAAACTGAAAATTGGATGTCAACAGAAGTTTTTAGGCAGAGGAATGAGTTTCTGTGAGTAACAACCTCCCTACAGGCACAGCAGACCCATTCCCTAGTACTAAGAGCTTGCTGAGCTCCCAGAAAACAGTGATGGGAGCCTGCAGTGACTGGGAGTGTAAGTTCCTCACCACCAGGATCCTCTCCAGTTGTCTTATTACTTCAGTGCAGACCTGGTGAAGCCCTTGCAGTTGACATAATAAGGCAAGATATAATAAGAATCTGCAGACATCTTAGAAGCCGAATGTGTGGTCTCAGAGATTTAGTCTTCTCATTGCACAAGTATTAGCATTAATCTGCCTAGCACATGGAAATAGTCTTGTAAGTCTAATAAGAGACATATTTGCAAGATCTCTGACTCCCTCAGACTTCTGAAATGACAGTATCACACACAACACAGCATTGCCACCCAAATTCTTCCTAATACTCCTATCTCAACGTTAATAACAGGAACTAAAGCTGGGGCACATCATGGAGGCTTGCTGACATTGACACAAGGCAGAAAGTTGAGAAATACTTACAGATCTAAAAATAAATCCAAACAGACATAAGACAGCAAACTTTTTCCACAGACCGTTTTGTTTTCACCGCTATTTCTATTTTGAGTGGCCTTTTTATTTTAGGGGTAAAAACCCCCCAAAAACTCATGTGTAAGAGAATGGAAATTTGATATATGGGAGGAGGAATACTCCAAGTACCACCAAGGACACTCTGCAGTCAGACACTCCCATTCACCTTGCATTTCTGCTTCTGGCTAAATTGCCTTCTGGACACTAAACAATTTCATCTTTTTATTGGAAAAGAAGGTGAGTGAACCTTAATTTTTCAGACACAAATGTATGATACCAATGCAGCTGGCTCAGTCTGGGGAGCAGCTCCTTCCAGTTTGCCTTCCTACCAAAGGAGAGACTTGTTAAACCCTCTCAGTACCCTGTCAGGGGCTTCCATCCCCACGGCAACAGCACTGCCACCCTGCAGCCCACCCACCCACTGCTGTCCTCTCCCAGCTGAATCAAGTCCACCTTTAGTTTGAACCATATCCCAGAAAACACTGTCAGCACTGGAAATCACACCCTATTCCTCATCTTCATGAAACAAAAGGACCGTAGTGCCTTTTGCTGGAAAGCAATTGGAAGTTTAAGGAAGTATGATTTAAAAGCAAAGCACAGAGCCCAGCAATTTCTGTTAATAATTTGCATAATAATTACAATTATATGATGTTCTTTACAGAGAAATCTTCAATATAAACAACATTTAGAAAAACAAAGCATTATTTTGATCTGTGATAAGGGGAATTAGGTGTATCACCTGTTTTCAGCTGAAATATGAAAATTAACAGTTTGTTATGCAAATAAGCAGAAACTCCACCTCTGCTACCCTAACCTTGTGAGATTTTTGCAGCAAATAATGTTTTACAAATGAGGTATGAAAAGAACTATTTTTATTGTAAAAGAAACCTGGGTCTGTATTATAAAGCCAACATGCTACAAAACCCACTTTATTTTTTCCCAGAAAAGAAGACACTTGCCCTTGGGAGAGACACACCCTTGCCTGGCACCTCCTGCCCACACGCGGCACGTGGCTCCCACTGGTCCAAGGTGAGCCCCCGTCCCCCTCGGAGCAATCCCCCAGGCACCACTGAATTTGTGAGTCCCCCCGATCAGACATCTCACTCCCCCAAAGTCACTGCCACGGCATCTTCCGTCGCTCTCCCCGCCTGCTAATCCTTCCTCAGGGACGTCCTCTACGAATTTCCACATGGCCAACAGACTGCAGGCTTAATCCTCCGAACTAGCAGGAAAAACAGCCACTGACGCTCACCCAATCTGCGTTTTGCCTGTTGTTCTTCAGGGCACGATGGCAGGCGGCAACGCAGAGGGAAAAGTCATTTTCCTGTGCACTGCCCCTTCCCATTTCTAGACAACCTTTGTTTGTGGAGCAGAGCAAACCGCAGTGCAGACTGTCAGAACAAAACCACACCAGGGCATTCTTTCAAGGGGACTTTTTTTTGCTTGGTTTGTTGTTCACTTAATCAAATAAACCTAATTCACAGAGAAACTGTCTGTTTGCTCTTTGTGTCTGGAAAAACATAAGAATTACAATGTTAACATTTCCAAATGGCAAAAGATGAATTTCAAATAGCTGGCAATGAAAATGCTTGATAAACACATGCTGGCTGAAATTCACTCCTCTTTCACACCCACTATGCCTGAACCCCATATTAACCATATGCTTTTGCAGATTAAGTTCAGTTCTGGTGTAGTTTATAATCTGCTTTGTCACAATGCAGCTGTAATAACCTGAAGTTCCTGAAAATTTAAGCTAAAGGGAAGAAGAGAGCTAACTGTGATATTTGCAAAATCATGTGAGACGGAGCATTTGTCCCTGTATAACAAAACACTTCCAATGCTTCAAGTAAGTATTTAGCAATGACAGTATTTTCCTGTGCATCATACTGTTTGTTGCTGGCTTCAATCTCATTGTAATGTTGTACTTCCATAAATTCTATGGTTAATATTATAGAAAAATTAAATGCCCACAGAAATGAAAGTTTGGTAAAATTTCACATTCAATTTCAGCTTCACTATGCATCAAGAATTCTGAATATGTACCTTATTTAGAGAGTTGCCTCATGAAGTTGCTGGTTCTTTTTGAGCTGGGTGACACTGGCCCTCTCTGATCAGGGAGCTGGACCAGATGATGGCCATATGTCCCTCCTGCTTGTCAACTTGTCAACAGCAACACTAACTCGCTGAATTTAGTTAGAGCCCAGTGCATTACGTTGTATGGGTTATAATTGTAACTCTTAAATCACTGGGCCTCTAAAACACTCAATTCATTGAAGAAAACCATTTCCACGCAGTTTTTAAAAATTCTTTTCCCCAAACGTAGTTCACCAATTTGCATGCAGCAAATAAATTAATACCAAAACCAGGACTGTAACTGGTAGTTTTCATCCTAAGCTGACTTCCACTAGGACTACAAAAGAGACACTCTCCCTCAGGGCACTGCCAGAGCCAGTACTGGGCGCTGCAGCAGAGCCTCCTGTCAGCACGGGGCTCTGTTCTAACACAGGCTGGACATCCACAGGAGAAAAGAAGCCTCTGCTCCAGAGACCTTTCTATCTTTACCCCAAAATAGACAGCCCACATGAAAATAGACAAATCACATCTGTAGAATATTGACAACCTTCACTGCTTCCTTTTAAAATAATTTTCTTGATCCAATTCCCCATGACTCAGTCTCTGCTCACACAAAGAGAACATCTTTCTGGCCCGTTGCTTTTGAAGGCAGAAGGAAAAAAGTAAACCTTTTCTCCCTCCTCCCCTTCCCCAAAACATACTTGTGAATTTTCTGATGGAATGTTCTTTTTTTTGAAAAATGAAGATATGTCAAAACAGAAAAGTTTTGAGGAGCAGTGTCAATTTTGTTCAGTCTTCAAATCTCAATTTCTTGCCAGTTCAGCTTCTCACAGGCTGAGAAGTGCCAGGGTCTTAGAAGGTGTGGCTAAATCAGTCTCACCAAAATCTGTTGAACTCTGAGCTGCTTCTTAGTCCACCAGATAAGCATCCAAAGCTCTGAGGTGCAAAGTGGAGCTGGACACTTGATTTTAGCCACTTTTGTTCTACTCCCACTAGATGAGAATGTCTGTTTCCAGGTAATTGAGTAAAGTTTCACTTTGATGCAGAAAGATTTTTTGGTTTTCTCTTTGTATATGGAAATCTCAACAAGTCAAGATCTTTCATCACATAAGCAAACATGTAGGGTCATGAAAATGTCATCTTCTAGCTGTCTACTCCTCAAGGAAGAAGGCAATAGGAGACCATTTGTTTTAGAAGTCTCTAAGTACAGACTGTGCTCTTCAAGCACGCTTCCTTTCTGCCTGGACAGAAAAATCTCAGAGAATCTATGAGGTCTATGGGTCTATTTTTCCTACCTTTAAACAGAGACATAAAAATCTTTCAGTAGAATGTTTTTCTATTTAAGCTTTTTTCTCAGATGTGCAGGATCCCTTCTCTACATACAAAATAATTTCTGAATAAAATAACAAATAATTCACCTAGGATGGCATTCTCAGTGCACCAACATTTTTACATCATCAGGACAGATTTGTACAATCATTACAACATAACTTTGTTCTGAATTAATTTCCAGATGTAACTGTACCAAACATATAGCAGCCTTAGTCAGTGTTTGCAGAGGCCACAGGAGACATCCCATCACACAGTGTGTAACATCCATAGGCAAAACTTAGCTAAAGCCATTTTGTTCCATCCATACTAGAGCCTGGACAAGCTAATTTGGACAACTATCTTCCTGCACATTCAAAAAGGGACCTGGGCTGAGGGAAGATGCCCTGCCAAGCTCCTATTTGCCTCCCTGCCAGCACAGCTATTATTTCTCACATTATTTCTATTACAGTAACATCTAAGAGCTCCAGTCCTTGATTGAGATCCCACTGATACCCACTGTAGAAACACACAGCAAAGACCAGTCCCCTTGTTGCAATGGAGCCTTGCTTCTGAGCTTGAAGCAAACAGATAAACACAGGTTTTCCCTCTTATATTGATGGTAGCTCCCTGCTGAAAAACACAGAATCCCAGGAATTTGAGGTCAGATCCTGTAGCTGTTTTTACTAAGGAAAGGGGCAAATTGACTGTGTAGTAAGGTTGAAGACAGAAAGCAAGCAAGGAAAAAGAAGTAGGAGGATGGCGTTCCTGCTTATGAACTGAAAGGGATTTCTGAGCACTTCCACAAGTATCAGGACAGTTCTGAATACTTGCAGGAAACAAATAATGTGACCTGGCGGCTTTGTTCACGAGTCACTGTGCACTGCATTCAGTCAGCTCTGCCAAATGCAATGCCATGTACATCCCTAGTGGGAGCTTCAGATTCACTTCTTGAGTCTCAAGGTTTCTATTTGCAATATTATAAAGCAAGACACCTAGAAGGTCTTTTGATGTGATTAGAAAGGAGGTGCAGAGAGAGCTGAGTGTGAAAGAATGACCAAACCCCATGCTATTTATTTAGCATTGTTACTTTAAAAGATTTTTTGGACGTGCTGTCAAAGCTGATCCAGGAGAAAAACTGTCTTGAGCACTCCTGAAATTGGCTAAGTGACAAGATCAACTGACAGCAAGTGAAAAGCTTTCAAATGACCAGAAATATTTAGGAATAGAATAAATGAACTGCTTTCAGGACTGTTTTAGACAATAATACTTGTATCTAGATTGGTACAAAAACCTCTACTATACACAGAGCTCTTCACTCAGAGACCTGTTTTTGTTTAAACAGGATTATTAAGTATATTTGATGTTCCATTGCTGTGTGCTACCCAAGGTCTTTGCAACCACAGAGACAGTTGATATTTCCACCTGATTACAGCATATGAAAGTTGCCTGAAAGAAGCTGTTTTCTGGCAACGAGCTCTGTGAAAACAGTCTTGAATCTGCACCAAATATCTGAGTTTATTAAAAAAAACCCCAAACCATAAGGCTGAGTACCATATAGGGAAATACTCGGCACACTGTGTCAAGAGTTTGTTTAATCCAGCAAGCACAGAATTAAATGAAATCAGCATCTTCCCAAGTTAAAGGAGCAAGTGTCATCAGTATGGAGCAGAGCACTGAAACAGGAGTAACTAGGAATTGGAAAGAAAACTGGTACTCCACTACCCAGCCAGTAATTCAGTGGACAATACCAGATGATATGACAGCCCACGGCATTTTGCCTTTATTTTGTCAGTTTGGATCTATCTCAGATCAGCAATGGCCAGGAACAGTTGCTGCTTCAATACCAGTCTGAACTTCCCTGTCTACTTAGCATGAAAATACGGATCCTGTGAACACTCCAAACGGCTGAAGGGTTTTCTAAGTAAACAATATTAGCCAAAATACCCCACAAAGCAAAAGTGCTTCTATTTTCTTCCTCAGAAAATACAATTTTGTTGGAAGTTCTGCAACTTTATATTCTGACATTATTAGTTTGAAGCATTCAACCTTACAGAGATACATTTCAAGCTATTAAAAAAATTACATAGCTCCAAACCCATATGTTTATGAAAGGATTATTTTCTTTCTTTCTATAGAAAAGAAAGCCCTCCGATAAATAAAAAACAAGTGCAAATTTAAAACTTTCAGAATATCACAGAGCTGTTTTGTCAGCTGCAAAAATGCAGAAATTTCAGTCTATCTCAGGGAAGGTAGGTTGTCTGTAATATGACATCATTGCCAGATGCGCTTAGTGTCTTGGATGGCAGTCAGGTTTGAATAAGTATGAACTGAAAATGTTACAGTCTTTGGTATTCTTTCATCTCCTTACAGGTCAAAGCTGAGACCTGCACTGCCATTTCACAGGCAGTTATCTGCTTTGTGACTGAAAAGAGGATTTTGTTCTGTGAGATTATCAGTTGGGCACCTTTACAGGCAACAAAGGAAAAAAAGCCAACAAAACCCAACCACACAGCCTAACCTTCTTATCAAGGGCATTGATAAAGTGAAACAAAAGTCTAGCAGCTCTGCAATGGTTAGTTTTGAAGCAGGCACGGATAACTTAGAGTTTGATTTATGGTAATCTTGATGCAAATTATGAATTTATTTTCACAGTTCAGCAACACCTGCAATTAGGGAGGCCAGGCAGGGGCAGCTGGAGCTGCTCTGCTCTAGTCCTATCCCGAGACTGTGCAGTGCAGGCTCCACAGCCACACAGCACCTGAATTGCTGGCACAGACACAGGCAAGCAGACTTGATGTGGATTTTGTTTGGCAATTGAAAGAGTTGACATTTAGTCACAATGACACTTGTTTCTTGCACTTGCTGAACTGCACAGAAGTTCATTAGACTCCAACCAACACGGCTGACCCGAGTCTATCCTGCACTTGAGCAGGGTGACTGCAGGGGGTGCAGACACGTAGTTATCTTCCTTACCTTGTGTGAGCAGCACAAGGATGACACTCAGTCCTGCTCAGCACAACTTACTGCCCAAATCCCTCTGGGAATCAGCCCTTTAGTATCTAATCCACTGAACTGAACTAGGCTGAGCATGACTGCACAGGAATCATTGCAGGGTATACATATTAAGTATTAATTTGTTTTGCTTTAGACTTCAAGACTGAAAACAATGCTAGAGGGGTGCCCTCTCTATTCCCAAAGAGAAAAAAAATAATCTCATTCATAAAACTTCAGGTCCAATCATAATTTTTTCAAATAGATATAGAAGCTATTACAGCAATTTTGGCACTTTCAAGTTTTATTCTAAAATTTATTCTTTTGAGAGTGGTAATTTTTCTTAATGTTACTTTATATTTTCTTTCAAAAAATATTCTGCCCTTGTTGCTGAGAGAGGAATGCTAGCTGATTGTAGAGCGAAATTGTTGCCTCCAGACAAATTGGCATTCATCATTCAAGCAGAAAAATAAATTAAGTGCAACATTTAGGCACTCTGCATTAGGTTGTTAGGAAAAAAAAAAAAATCAACAAAGGGAAAACAAATGTTATGTCAACTATCGACTGTAAAAACAGAATAAATAAGAATTTCACTAGTAGTTATATATCCATGTAATTCACTATGTACTTAAAAGTATGAAGGGTTTTAGTAGTTTTGTTGGAACCAGCAATCAAATTTGCATTTTTTGGATAGAAATATGTGGCCTTGATAAATGCTAAAAACTACACCCATCCTTTCAATATATTTCCATGTGGTATTTAAAACAACTGTTAGTAGCATTATTACTATTAAGAATTTTTAAACATTTTTTGCAACAGTCTGGAGGACTACATTACTGCTTTACCTTGCCTTCCAAGAAAGTATTTCTTCCTAAAGGATTCAAGGGTGCTTAAACATTTTGAGATGCAGGAAGCAGACTAAGATCATTTCATGCACTGGGAGAAGAAGGTCATCTCTGCAGAGATGCAGAGAGTGTCAATTTTACTTTCCTCTAATATTGTAGGACAGGAAAGGGGATAGAGAAATTTGAATTTTATGAAGTTCTCTATTGGGATATCTGTCACTTGAGAAAAGTCTTATCAACATTTGCTACGGACCACATGCTCCTTGTCACTTCTATCCTGTGAAAAACAGGTATTACTGCTGTAGAACATTTTGCAGCACAAAAAGGTGTCTTAGTAAACTTCTACCATGCAAAATTGTGTGCAATTTGACAATAATTCACGTACTTTTGTGTCCATCACTACCACTCTGCCAGAGCTAGTAACATTCTTTAAGATTTCCTCAATCCCTACACTGGGGGATTAACACTGGATTAACTTAATTTTGCATCACTATAACGTTTTTTTCACCTTTCTACTCATTCTCTTTCTTCCATTACCAATAAAAAAACATTGTCACTCCACAGACAAAATTGTAGCTCACCCACAGCTAATTTCTGCTTTTGAGAACTGATCACTATTTCTTGTCAGAGTCAAGGACCTACTTCATTACTTGACTCCTATCCAGAGCTCTGGTCTGCAAATGAACAGCAGCCAGGCTGATGGTCCAACACAGCTGGGGCTAGTACCACGCAGACATGGACTAAATGTATTAACTTGTAATCCTCCCACATTCTTCATAAGTTCTGTCCTTCACAGTCTTTCCCCTGATATGTACGACCCCGTCTTTTCAGGACACTACTCTATGCTTCTCAGCACATCCCTGCAATCTTGTATGTTCTCCCTATCTCTTTAGAGTAGTATCTGTGTTTCCCTAGGGCATGTTAATTCACCACAACAATCTGGGTTAAGCAACAGCCACGTGTTCCAGGGCGGTTTGCCAAGCCCTGAAAGGCTGGTAACACACAGTTCCACTGGCCACAAACAAACATGTCCAACCATTCACGCATGTTACTGCCCATAGGATAAATCAGAAAAGGGTAGGGATTCTAAATATGTCCCTTTTTAGTAACAACAACAATTCAACCTCCAAAAGCTCTTTTCTGTCTGGGACTTAGGGCAGGATCCACCCTTTTTTTTCCATCAGGATATAATTTTAAGAGCAGAGAACTTTAGCTCCATGCATTCTCTCTGTCATCAGGACATGAATCAAGATAAAGCCTAACAAAGATGGTGATCAGGTGAGCTACAGGAGAGGGGAAGAGAGAAATGAAGGGGTAGGTAGATGAGCCACTGTCTCTCCAACATAAGAAAGGAGCCAGAATTACTGCATCAGGAGAGAAAAATATAATCTCATCTATCAAGACCATTTCTCTTTTCCAATTCGTTGTGGAGTCCTGAATTAATTAAAACAAACAAGCAAACAAAAAAACACCATAAAGAGAAACTGGCCCAAAAATGGTCTTAAAAATATGGTAACACCCCCTCCCCTCCCCCCTCAAACTCTGCAAATGTATGGATTTGATTTGTTCTCTCCATCTGCTTCCCAAGTTCTCTTACAGTGGGGCTATACTTCCGAAGTCCAGTCACATTTTACCAGGTCAGAAGTACTCATTACACATTCGATATTCTGTAAAGGGAGGCAACAGGTGGGAAAGCTGCACCTACCAGAATGTAACCTTAGCATGCAAAGAATTTGGATGGATGCCACTTTTTGGCATGAAATAACTGAAAGAGACTTACTGAGCTACAAAACCATGTAGATGCAAAGACAGTGTTGTGTTAAAAGGTTGTCCTGATGCTTTCATTGATTTTCTCTTTTTAGACCTACGTCACCATTCTTTTAGTACTACCTTTTGCTGAAAGCCTACCCTGGCAATTTCTCCACCACTTTCTTGATACATGGAATACCACAGACTTCCTCCATTTTTATTCTCCCTGTCCATAGATACATAATCATACTCTGCAGAGAGATTCAGGAGTCAAGTGAACAAAGTTCAGTTGTTAATTCTTTCCTCTTTTGATCTCAGGCAACTTGACACAGACCATACACAGGCTCCCTATATCAGGGGAGAGATTACTTTGAACCACAGCAGGTAGAACAAGGGTTAAACTCACACTGCAGTTGTACTGGAAATTTGCTATGCTTTCTTAAATGAGAAGGGTCCTATAATTTTCCTGCTTCAAGGTGAATATCTTGAAGTAATGCATGGTGAATGACAAATATTTGCTTGATAAATAATTTGAGTATTTTCCTTTGCGTGTAAATCTGACCTTTATAATGAACATTTCTGCATTAAAAAGATTCTGCATAATCAAAACACTGTACAGCCAACATCTGTTATTCAAAAGACCCGAGGGGTAAGGAAGAAAAAAAATCACAGTAAATCATTTGACCTAAATATGTTTTGCTCTGTGATATAAAGTATACTTTGGCTTGCCAAATCCTTCATGCCTTAGTGTGACACTGTTTGTTAACAGAAGCATGCAATTTGTGTAACCTTTATGTTTAATGTTGTAACTAATTGTTATTCTTTAATAGTGTATACGTCATTTGTCACAGTGAACTGTAGATGCTGAAGACAGATGGACCACCAGATGGACCCCGTGAAGGATTGGTTAAAATGTCAGTGATAAGCTAACAAAATGAAACACAGTAGACTGAAGAGACCATTCAGCTGAAAAGCCTGTCTACAGAAGTAGGTTTTGTATTATTCACATTCATTAAAGTGCACTTCAGCCATGCTGTTTTGACATGTTTTGTTTTGTGACTTTTGAAAGCAGCTGTAGCTTTTTTCCTTCCCCAAATACTTGTTTGACAATATAGATTGGCAAGAGTGACCCCTGATTTTAGAGGCGATTGCTTTTGCCCTCAAGGAGTTTAACCACAGTTATATTCAAGCTTACAAGTGCACCAATTCAAAGTTTGAACAAATATTCAAAGCATGCAGGAGTTGTATTGACCAGAAGGGAATGATTAGTTGCTCCTGAGCTACCATGACTTAGATTCCCTGTGTCTGGCTGTGCATATGCTTTGCAACAGTAATTACTATAACTTCTTTGGTCTACCTATGAAAATGTCATCAAATACTGGAAAAATCTTCACTAGGATCAGGATTTTAGACACAATGTATGAACCTCCTAGTAAATTAGCATGAGGGAGTAAGCTAAGACTGGTTAGGAAAGACTGTAAGCAGAAGCAGCGCTGCAAAACAGAAACACACAAAATACCAGGATTTGCATATTTCATCATTTCATGTGGTCACTGTTTGAAGAAAGTAGCTTTTTCTGCAGAACACAGGAAAAAACCCAACAATCTCTTGCAACCCTGACTGTGATTCTTTACCAATGCCATATGTCTGATCTATCTGTGCCTTCACAAGGGATATTTTTATGATCCCAACACAAATCAATTGTCACCAGAGAAACATGAAACTCTCATTTTTACTGAGTTACTAGATATCTAGCAGCTACCATGAGTATTGCCATGTAAATGACTCAGGAAATGAAAACAAGTTATGGAAAACTTGGGAATTCTGGTAATTCTCAATTTTGCTGGAATTCAAAGCAATCCCCAGGGTTAAACTAACAGTGGTTGAAGAAAAGCTTTTGACTTTTAATTTTTCTTTATTTACATTTGGCATTTTTTGAAATCAGAACTGTTTTTACTGAAAATGTTTTAAAATTGTGAAATAACCCACAAAACTTTGCCATGTTGTCATTTGATCTAACAAAGTTAAGGCCAAAAAACCCTAGAAGCCATTTCAAAGCAGGACAGTGAGGTAGGTTAACCTTATGGATATCTTATCCAGGGATGCACTGTTACTTCCCACCTCCTGAGATCTTTAAATATTCCTATAAGGCAAGCTGCATTGACAAAAATAATAATCTGGATAATGGGGTAAAATAAGCTATGCAGCAGTTTAAGAAAGATCGTCAGAATAGCAGTAATATTCCTTTTTGTTAAAAAGCACCATGAATCAATCTGATATTTTCCACCAGCAAACAATAAAGCACAGAAGGAATTTACATACACACATGTTCATTGTTATCAAAATGATGGAGGCTTGCAAAATGTGGCAACATAAAACGTGTGTCACTCTCTGTTCAAATATATGGAAGACCAAAAGGATGGAGGCGATTTCCTTACCATTTAAATCAATTATGACTCTCAAAATACCAGCATTTTTGTTTTCCATGTGTTGCATTTACACACTGTTCCTTTGGCTTTTTGTATTTCAGTTGTCATCATATGTTAAAGACATTGTTCATCCTAAGTTAAATAATGTTGGTTACCTTGGCAGGAATCTTTACTACCATCCAGTAACTAAAACAACTGAGGTTAAATCCACTGACATCAGTAATGCTTTCTAGTGCACAACTGCATTTTGCTCAGACATACAAAAATGGATTCAGGGACAAAGGTTAAGACTACAAAGTTAATCAAATCAGACTCTTAAACAAAACACAACAAACGTATTTCCCATTGCTTTGGAGGTAGCCATGAAAGTTTACAGCACCAGCCTCAATTCATTTGGAGGCTGTCAGAAAGCCCTGTAGATATGGTTCCAACTTGTCAGTATTCAGTTGAAAAGCCACCTTGAGCAGTTCCCTGCTTCTACTTGCTCATTCCTACTCACAAAACTGCAACAAACAAGATAAACAAACACTTTTGAAAGTGTTCCTTGTTTGATTCTGTGACCACCTGAAGTCCTAACCCCTAATGGGACAGGTGAAATGGCAGTAAACTGGGTCATGAGGAAAGAACTTCTTTTATAATCTTATACCATTATCACTCTAGAAGATACCTCATAATAGAGAAGTTTTGTTATGTTGACACAAGAGCAGGACGTTATGGTTTTCCACACAGAAGAAGAAAATATGCCTGAAGAGCTATTCAGTAATTATATTTCAATTTTATCTGTTCACTCTTACCAAACCAAATCCTTATCACCTCAAAAGAATTTCTACAAGATTTCTTAATTGTCAGTTTCAAAATTAGCAAAGTAGACTCCCTGCATTTCATTTGCCATACCTGGGATTAATTCAGATCTATGGGATTATGTAACAGGGTAGACTGTATTTTTCACTGAATGTAGCTTGAAGTTAGTGGCTTCTCCACAATAAAATTTCTGGTATCTCATATAATTCTCAATTAAATGGAAAATGCAAGAAACTGTGATTTTCAATTGGTAAATCAGTCAAACTAGGAGAACTAATAGGATTTGAATATGACTCACAAATTGCAGTTTGAAGTTCTTGATTGCTGTCTTAAGTGTCAGATTTTTTTGAAGCAGAAAAGGAACTAAGAACTTGAAAGTCCTGTAATAACAGCTTCTTCTAAAGAAATACCCAGGGAAAGTTTATTATGGTCTGAAGATTACCTTATTATCTCTTAAAATACGCAATGGAAACACTTGCAAAATCACAAAAAGATTTATAACAAAAACATAGTTAATGCAGCTTTATAGCAATAAGCAGAGTAGAGATTGATACTGCAGAATTATGGCAATAATAACTTGACTTTTCTTTCATGTGTTAAAAACCACTTCACAGTGACAAACAGCTCAGTTTCTATCTGTGTGTTTACGTACATGGGCATGGGAAAAGTTACTGAATAAATGTGCACCTACACATTCATGTGCTTATCCTAAATCATTCACCATGGATCCAATGTACTGTGCTGGCAATGATGTGGGCAGCAGCTATGCATAGTCACTGATAGCATGATATAATATTAGGGTGCACAATACCATACATCACAAAAAATTATTTCCTGGTCTTTGGAAGCCAGAAAAAGGATAACAATTTTAGAGATGTATAAGCTATATATATCCTAGTGGTGTGTGCAACAGCTCTTCAAAGGAGATTCTACATCAGCTGCAGATTTTGAAAATATAAACTCTTCTGGTAAGTTTGTCACATTTCATTAGTAAAGATAATTATAGATTCAGCTTTCAGACAACAAAAAAGTTACTATATTTGAAGATACTGAGATCAAAAAATTTAAAATAAGCAACACTTCAATACTCCTCATTGTTTTCAGTGACAACCTAACAGTAACAACTACACTCTCATTTTTTCTAATCCTTAATGGTCTAACATAACAAATCTTTAGAAGACACATCAAACCAATTCTGTCCTGGAGAAAGTTAGTGCTCATTTTCCTACCCATTTCTGTCAGCAAATATAACCCCTAATGGGACAGGTGAAATGTTTCTGTGAGCAAAGATACCATAGTACACAAGCCACAACAATCTTGGGTCTTGGCTTGCATAGCATCAATAAGAGCATTGTTTTGGTGTTCTAAAGCACAGACAATTTAAAAACCGCTTTGGTTCAAAAAAACCCCTTAAATGCACATAGGTAATTTTCAAGGGTATGATCTAGATTTTTATGTATTATATTGTAGATCTGACTTTCTGTATTAGAATGAAAATCAAACTCAGTAATAACAGGGTTTATAAAAAGCTTAGCTTCAGATCTGAATATTCACCATCTCCAGGAATTCAACTTATTATGCAATTCCCTTCTTCCTCCAGAGCACACACTTCTTTTATAATCATGAATTTTCCAGAGTATTTATCTACCACCTGCAAATGGCCAGTGTATGTACAAAGTACTTAAACAATACGAGCAGTTTGTCAGGAATAGTGGGAGAAAAGGCACCAGGTGATATGACACCAGAGAGGACTTTTTACATAAGCATAGTTAGTATAATTGCCAAGACTGAAACGCAGCCAAGAATATAAGATTAGTAGGATACTTTTAACGTCAGGCAGTAAGAACATAAATTACTTTAAACACAAAGTATTAGCAATATGCAACCTTTCCTATTGAAAATTAGGATTCATATGAAGCATTTATGGATGCACACATAGCTGGGAATAATTGAGATCCAAAATATAAATAAGATGCCACATAGAAATCCATGGAACACTTTATTTTATCCCAGTAGACCTTTTTTCCTAGGCTCTACTGACTCTACCAAAGGCCAAGTGGAAAAGCCAGCTGCCCTTCAAACTGGCAGCAGCACAATACTAAGACATAAGAATGCATGTTCTGTGCAAGATCTAGGCTCAGAGTCCTCAACAAGGTTTTGCTGCTGTTTCCATCCATATCTCTCTGACCTCCTTTTTGAAAACTTGTCTTGGTGTTTAAAGCACTCATTGCTTACCTCAGTTATAAATCCACTTTATACACTCAGAATAAAAATCGCATTGCTTCTTCCTATTAGTCACTAAACCAAACAAATATCTGGGCATTCTCCCATTGTAAAAAAATACTTGGGTTATTTCTGAAGTTGTGTAGTGCTTTTTACATCTTAAATGTATAAATCTGGGATCAGGTCTAGTCAGGAGAGGTGTTTGGTGCAGGCTGACACCCCCAGATCAGGAAACGGTGCAGTCAAGGTATAATTTCTAAAGAAAATCAGTGCACTACTTTTCCTTTCTAATCCCCAGAAAATGCTACAAGTTCTGCCACTCCTAGGAAACAGTAAATTAGAAACCAGTTTAAAATGAAAATTTATAGCCTAAGATTAAAACTTCCTCTGATGTTTGATAGCATCTCAAAAAATTTATAGAATTTTAGGCTGTATCCCTAAAAATAACATCAATGGCATTGCTATCTTTTGCATTAGCTCATAAGATCAAATATATTATAATTCCATGGAGAGCTCTACATTTGCAATTAGTCTAATTCTTGGAATGGAAATATAGTAAAGCTTTCACAAAGCCCAGTAGAAAAAATATGATGAAGTCAGTGTATCATAGTACAGCTGCTGCCTGGGCTGGAAAATAAAAAAACCTGTATAGTAAGTTGAGACACTGGTTTTCTCTTACAAATATCAATTATTCTTAATTTTTTATTATTTATTACACATAAATTGTAGTGCATGCGGTCTGCAACCATAGTAAGCTCCATTGTATGAGGTACTGCACAAACACAGAGGAAAAAGTGACCCTGTCCTAAAGAGCCTCCTGTGTAAGTGCACATACAGGTGGCATTTTTCAGGTGGAAGTTAGTGAACATGTCACACTTCAAACTGGCCATTGTACTAAACCCAAGCTAATGAACTGTGTTGAAGTTCAAGAAAAAAAAGAAAGCCTTCTTAATGCAAACTTATGTCTTCTAGACAGGGAATTGGCAAAGCTTGTTTATCCTGAATAGCCAAAGTAGGAAAAGCATGGCAAAAAAGTTGGCAGTGCCAAGCTGAACTACTCAAATTCATTCAGCAGGGGAGTAGCAGTCACAAACAGAGCCAGTCTTTGTTGTCTTCCCACCGTGCCAAGCTGCCACTGCTGTATAGCGAGGCTAAAGCAACATTAAGGAGAAGCATTTCACAGTAGTTTTACGAGTCCTGGTTCCTGGACATGTGGCCTGGTTGTCCCAGACTGCAGAGGGGATATTCTTGTCCCCTGAGTAGCCTATTTGGAAATTAATGGGGTACCCACCAACTCTCTACCTATGTACCCAGGGTTTCTGCAGAAAAACATACAGATATACAGAAGAACACAATGCCACTTGTTCTGCTCCCATCACTAAGCTGAGACACAGCCAGAGTACCCTTAATGATGGCATCAGGTGCAACCACTGAAATAACCTTTTCCCTTTCCATGGACTCTGCACCCACTCACAGGAATGCTGTATCTCTGCATGAATCATACAAACAAATACAGTACCATTTTTAAACATGGACTGAAAAATTTTCTCCTATATCTATGTTCCCAGGATACTTTAAATATGTTCCTGTGGATTCTAAGACTGAAGGTCCTTCAAATTCAACATCCTACCTCCAACACCTGCCAGGTGTAGACTTCAAAAAGATCATAAGAATCAGGACAATCAAAGTGTGATCTTTTCCTTATTAGAGAGGTTTTGCCATCCACTGGAAAGAAGATTTCTGCACTGCCCCATGCTAACTGAAGCCTAGAAATGGCTACTTCATTTTTTTCTTATAAACTCATTATATCTTGTCTCTACTATGGCGATGAGTTCCAAGATTTAATTACCTGGTGTGCATAAGAAGTACTTTCTTTGAGCAGTTAAATCTGATACCCAGTCATACCATTGTTCATTTCTTTGTCTTCAATATTGTGAGAAATAGTAAATAATCACCATCTCCTATTCACCTCTTATTCTTCTATTCACTTTCTCTGAATACAAAACCAGATCATTCACTCAGATTTCCATTAAAGTTTAGCTATCATTATAACTCAAGGTGAAAGCTTTTTTTCTAAAGTTTTCTCATGCCAGAAAGATTCACAAGGATTTTTAATATCCTCTGTGAGATTGTCTCCGCATATATTTGTAATTCACACGTTTTGACTTTTAATAAAAATGGCTAAACCATCCCATCTGCATAACACAGATACAGACTAGTTTCAGCTCTCATTCATTATTAACAGATAGAACTCATTTATGAGAAGTTTCTTATTCACTTCTGCACATGCCTCTTCACCTTTTTTATTAAAAACAACCACCAACCCAAAACACTCTAATTCAAGAACAACAGTTTTAGATTTATGTTCAAGAACTTTAATGGTCTTCAAAAAAATTAATTTTCATAACTGCAAATATATAAAAATGTTTGTGGGTTTGTGGACTCAGTTTTGTTTCTCTTTTGCTTTAGATCTTATCAATACTCCAAGATTAGGGAGAGGTTGCATAAGATTAGACTTCTGTTAGCACTCATACCCTGCTCAGTTGTAACAATTGTAATTTCAAAAATTTCTAAGTGTTGGCAAATCATCTGTCTTACACACTGTGTGATTCATCAGCAGATAGAACAAGCTGCTATCTGCCATAGAGGAATGTTTATCCCACTCTTTCTCATAAATCACTAGAGATTCTTGACATCACCAAAGCCATACCCTTTTATAACCTGGGGCATTTTGGTTCTGCAGAAATTCTGTTCAGAATTTCAAGATTCTCAAAAGATAAAGGACACTGTAATGAAGATGGCTGATTTTAGGTCTTCTCCAGCACGTGCACCAAGGAACTATAAAAACATACATAGTTGGATAATTCTGCTCATGATACAAAAGACAGTTTGCAATAGTTAGGTCTCCAAGCATGACGAGTTTCTGCTTTCAGCTTCTCAATAAATGTCCATCCCACAGTTGACCTCCCTGACTTTGCTTCTGAGAACTGAGTCACTCACAGACTATAGGAATGTAAGACTGTCTCAGTTCCTCTAGGTCAGAGTCCTGGCTTCAGCTATGGCCAAAAGGAAACACAATACAAACAGCAAATATATATGGAACGTTTACCAGAAGTATTCTCCCAACTTTCAAATAATTCTCAGACACTGCAGACTTTCTCAGCTCTAGACATAGCCTTCAACTTTGGGGTCAATGCAGCTATTCAGCCTGCACACATTTATACCAGCATAATGAAGGTTTTACTGATAATGAAGGTTTTTTACTGTTCTTCTGTCAGTAGAAGAGAATGGGATTCACACACCATTGTGAATGTCACTTCAACTGGTCACGATAAAATCTATGAAAAGACTTAAGATTTTTTATTTGGATAAGGAGAAAGGAATCATGAGTTGCCCAAAAGGAAAGGAAAACATTGATTTATTACAGAGTCCTGACAGTTTCAGCACCAGAGCCATCAAGTATAAGAAAAAAATCTGCTGGCCCTGTGAAAACCTAAAGCCAGCCATCACCCTCATCAAGCTCCAAACCTTGAACAAAGCTTCAGCTTGATGGGCAGAACTAATGGTAAATATTCTGACAAAGCATTTATTCCCATTGAGAAAAAGCTGATGAGTTGAAATGAAAACATTTCATAGAAGTATTGATTTTAATAAATTTTTTAGGGGAAATAGGTCCTTAGCCCTGATAGGATATTAAATCCAGAGCCAATAATACATCTAACCACTAGAGCATCATGCAGTTTCTAATTAACCACATTACTCTAGTTGATTCTGACTGGAAAACTAGACCTTTTTGCATATCCCAGTAATTATCCACTCATCCTCTTAACTATTCTTGCATGGTTTATTCTCTCTTCTGGCAGAACTCTACTGCTTCATACAAATAAATATTAATGCAGAGAAAGAGCAGCTCCAGATGCAGTTCAAGATGGGACACAGAGGTTCAGCTCCATTCTCAGCAAAGGTTCGTTTGTATCCATGAGGAAACTCAACATGACATCCACCGAATAGCTGAAATAGCCTCAGGAACTCAGCCCTTCATCTTGGACTTTGGCAACCCAGGGTCAAAGTGTCAGTGCTACTGGGCCAAACAAGGGTTTGGAGTGCAGTCTCTGTGATCCCAAGGGACTGACTTGTCCCTTGGGGCTGTCTCCATAGAAACTGAGGCAGGATGAGGTAAAAAAGGGAACTGATAACAGCAAACATTCAGTGCAATATGAAACTGGTGAAGAAGGGAGAAAAGGATGTTCTCCTGGGGGGAATGCTGCGTCCCTAGAGGGCACTGGAATTTGAAATCAAATGTTCACGGATTGATTTGATATCAACTTTCTGTCCAGGCACTTGATTAAAAGAATCAGTAACAAACTGACCCCTGCAGGGCTCACTCAGGTCATGCATGTCCTAAGAATGCTTTCTGAAAGTGTTCAGAATAAGCCACAAAAGAAAGGTCTCGATTCAGTGAGATTTTGAGGCAGTTCCTTGAGAAGCTCTAAGCTCTTTGAACACACACCACAGTCAACAAAAGAGAAAGCACTCAGTATCTCTCAGAAACAGGTTCTTAAACATTAAGGGCTGCAATCATTTCAAAGCATCAGGGAGTTATGTACTTAGTTCACCTGCATATTGATGCAGAACATAGACATTAAGTATAAGGCAGCTAAAGGCAATTATTCTGATCATTAAAAAAATCTAATCAGAATAACTTTGAATTTTGTAGAGACACAACCACAGAACTAGTCACCTTCCCATTTTCAAGGAGACTTATATTTTGAAGCTCTAAATACTAATCTGCAGCTACTTTGTGGAATGCTTAAAGCACACAGGTTTTGTTTAGGAAAAAACCCTGGTGTGATTACACATACCAACAGAAAATGTTGCAAAATATAAAGCAGTATTGCAATGCCATTTCCTTCTCCATAGGCCTAAGGAAGCAAATTCTTATAAAAAGTGACCACTGGTTTTCAGCATGAATAGTATTAGAGAGAAGGACAAAATCTTGGCTTTAAACATATCCCTTTTCAGACAGCCTTTTGTAAGCATCTTTAATGATGAAACTGATTTACATAACTACACCCTTCCTTAGGTACTGGGGTCCCCCCTTGGGTTCCTTTAGGGCAAATACCTGTGTTGCTGCACACTGGGGAGCAAAGATAGTGTGGAAGGTGATCCCAGAAACCATCTGCTGAATGACAAATCAGAGGTTAAAAATCTGTTCTACCCATCAAGGAACATAAGACAGGACAAAGCTGCTCACTCTCAGTGATGTTCTGATGACCTCCCCAGGGTTAAGTAACCTGTACCAGATGAGGACCTGACTAGTTATTGACTTAAGACAGGGCTCATAGTGTGTAATTCATATCACCTGACTGTGGCAGGCTTGAGTGAGAGTGACATGCCCCAAACCTCATTTTCCCCTCTTTCACATATTAGATTGGAGGGCAGGAAAATGAAAGGGGCAGACAAAGCAATGCTCTTGCCCACTGAAACTCAGCTGAAAGCCTGGCTATCTCATGTGATAGTTATCTAATTGATTCAAATGTCACCTTCTTATACAGAGCTTGTAGCTTTCCCAGACTGTTGCAGTCTCTTCTCTCATTTATATTTTTCAGAGGCTTTTCTTTTAGTGTATGAAAGGAATAAAATATTATACAAATTATCTCACCAAATTATTCTCTTTAAATGTCTGCCTTCCTTTTCATGTTTGTCTCTGACCTACTGTCGATCCCATTTACATGAAAAAATTACTGGAGCACTTCTCCTATATCAGCATTCATTAGCAGCTCCAAGTGCCTGGCACACAACAGGGGTTTTGCCTACTGTGCAGTTTGAGGATGTTCTCGTCAGAAATAGGAGCAGATAATGAGGAAAGAACACAAATCTATACAGTTTCTGTCACCACTGTTTACTTCAGCAAGCAGTAATGGGGAAATATTTTCATATGGCAGCTTTTCTCCTGCAGTTTGTGTAGTCAAAGGCACTTTTAGGCGCATTTTCTTCCTTTTCTGCCACTGTTTATTGCCCTTCCCCCATCCGGTACCACACATAACAAGGTGCTCTGAGCAGCAAAGTTTAAACACACATGACTGTATATCTGTTTCAACTGTGGAGCCAACTAGGTGTGTTAAGTTTGGCAGGACTCAGTTTGAAATGACTGCTCCAAGGGCCTACACGAAAGTGTGTTACTCACTAAAAATGAAAGACAATTGTACTCAAGATTCCTAGAAGTCTCTACAGAAGTCAGGTCATCTGACTGGCAGAATTATTGAATACATTTCTCGAAGAATAATACATATTTTTCTAGGTGCTGGCCAGTGGCTCTGCTACAGGAACTTACACAGACAGAAGTCTTCCCTAACTGAAACATTCGAGATTTTGACAAATTTCAAAATGCAAATTTTCTGAATTCTACATGTTCAGTTTTCTTGCTGCAGCTCCTGTGCTTGCCTCCCTCTTGTATCAGCTTACACTTGACAGCTCACTCTGCTATGATTTTATCCTTCTTGTGGCTCAAGGAGACTAGTACCTAGCAAAAACCTCTAAGATAATTTTTTTGTTAGCTGTCATTATGATTTGACTATATTTTACACATCATATAGTTATATATCTATACAACCTTATCCAAAAACAGAAGAGGTATTTCTGATGAAAAAAGTAGCCTGGGGAAAAAAATCCCCTCATGTAGTGAAGTCGAGTAGGCTGAAGAAAATACATACTTCTGGGAAGGTTTGGAAACAGATATACACAAAGTGTATTCTCTCTCAAGCTGTGTCTGCCAGAGGAGAAAAATGGAGAAAACAGGTATCTAGGGAAGCAATTGTTTCACTAGTCTTTAAATTTGGTTTTTACTCTCCTCAGCATGTTGGGGAGAAACTAAGACTCTTTCAGGAAAAAAGGCAAAGGTATTCTGTATAACTGGGGCTTGGTTTCCATCCTTCTCACAGATTTGCATTGATACCTAAGCTTTCACTGTGAAGAGACAAATCCTGACACACAAAGCTGCGTCAGGGCTACCCTGTGGCTTTTCACAGCAAGGTCAGAGCAGCAATTTAACTTGTTTAATAGTCGGTTCTTAATTGGAAAACTATACACTGTGACACTCTGAAGTAAGCAAGTTAATCACCACACTGGTGGTACACAGCACAAAGCAGGTCCTGCTGAGCAGGCAAGCTGCAAGCCTGAAACACAAAGCAAGCAAAGAGGCAGAAGGCACACCCAGACATTGCAAGAGGATTTCTGAGCCACTGCAGCTTGGGACTGTCAGGTGTCGGTGGCTTGTTGAGGTCAGTGGGAGCTGTGTTGGGGTGAGGATTATAGATCAGCAGGCCTTTAAAAGAATTGCAGCTTTCCTGCAACAAAGTCTTGCACCCCTTTGGAGTGTCATATCAAAATATCATTGAGTGTTTGACTCCCATTTGCCTACCCTGTGCACAATCCATACTGGTAGGTTATCACTTCCTTACATCTTCCAGTCCTCTATTTTACAAAGCTTTGCATTCCTTATGGAGCTGGCTCTACCCTCGTTTTCTCTACTCCTCTCTTCTGGTTTAGTTCTTTTCCTAGAATAGAGCAAGAATGCCATGGATAAAACACTCAAGAAAATTCCTGATTTCAAAGTGACTACGAGTTTGAAAAATTAGCCTTTCTACACTGGTAAGCAAAGCTGACAGGTGCATCAGCAACAAACATCCAAGGGTTTCTCTGATTAAACACTCAAGTTCACATTAGAGTAGATAAAAGGATTTAAAGACTTAAATTCTTAATTTATTTATTTATTTTTTTTACTCCTAATGAACTAGCTTTAAATATTTAATGATTCTTAGAAAGCTTTTGAGTACATAATTTTTCTAATGGTACCTTAAGGAAGAGAATCCCGAAGTAATCCACTTCTATACCATTTTCTGGTTGATTGCTTTATCTGAAGTGACCACTTACTTAAAGAAAAGTTTGGATAAAGTTTATTTAGGTTCTAAAAATAATTCTAGGTTAAAATAAAGCTAAAATTGGCATTTCCAGGTTTCCATAAAGGAAGGTCCTTAATAATAAAAATAATATATCTACGTATTTTCATTGGTAATGAAGACAAATAAGAAATAAGAAAATCTCAGTTAAGCTATTTGGAAAAATATTTTTTCTCTTGTATATTCTTGACTTCCTTAGTTACACTGCATTAAAGACTTCACAAATAATGTAGCTGTATAGGACTGTTCATCATGTATTGTAAGCTTAGACATTCTCAATTCTAAGGCATAACAGGATGGACTCAAAAGTGATTTGTCCTTCCCCTGTGTTAAGTCATTGCAACTGAAACCAACAATCTAACCAGGATCTAACTTGAATCCTCTTAAAAACCAGTGAAATAATTCACCAATTTCTGTGATTTTAAGACTGAATCCTTCCAGTGCAGTATCAGATATCTCTGTTAGGGTGAGAATATTTTTTAAGGCAGGTAAAAATCCTGACACTGCTGCATGACCTTGGTGCCAGTACCAAACATGAATAACAATTCCCTTGCTAAACAGTATTTCTACATAGGCCAAGTTATCAACTTGCATCATCCTAATGTTACCTAAAACAGGAGCAAGACAATCTAATTTCAAAATAAAAGTATATATAATAAACTTGTATACTGAAACTGATGCCCAAATTACGCTCAGACTGAAGTTCCTACCAGACAGGATACCCTACTACCCACATGTCTTTCTGCTGCAAAATGCCTCACTGAAACCAGTGGTCCTTTTCTCCCAGTTTGAAAAGGAATTTGATCAGTGAAACTCAAGATTTGATAATATTGTACATTAAGATGGAAAAAAAAAGGTAATAAATGTTGCCAAAATTGTCAACAACCACTCCTCAGAATATGTAGGCACACATCCAGTTAGGATGCTTTCCTTCTGTCATTCATTTTGCAAATCTACGAAGACAGGAAACAACCAAAGCCCACACACAGAGCCTGCCTTGCACTTCTGGAGTTTGCACCTGGTGGGAAAACTCTGGGCCTTGCCCATAGGACAGCAAGACCCAGGTGTCAGCTAATAGAGAAAGCAGAAGGTTTGGCCCACAGCAAATCTTCTGTGAGGACAGGGGTCTGTTTCCCTCCTGCTGGTGCTGCCCAATGTGGTGCACACACTCGGCATCACGTGGCGCAGTGATCGATGACTCCCTCCCTGTGCTGCAGCTGGTTCACTCCCAGGCTGGACAGGAGAGAGCATTTCACATGGTGCAAGGTGGCCCATGCCAAATGTGTTATGTCACTAGAAAAGCACAGCAGATGGGCCAGAGCATCTGCTTTGCAGCACACATGCAATATGGCTTAATTTTGGTGTACTTGTGCACTTTAGGCTTCCTCCTTGGGTTTACAGGAAGCTTTGAGTTGTGCTGGTTATTGTGCATCTTGAGAATTAAGCCCCAGAATCTGCACAAACCTTTCCCATTACCTTCAGTCCTGTCTCAAGTCCAGCTCAGACAGGAAGAAGAATTAGGGGGAAAAAATACAATGGAAAGAGCACCCAGGCTTTGAAAGAAGCAGCACCACTTATGAGGCACATAATTACATTCCTCACATAATTACTTTTCTTTTATAGTTTTTGTCCTTTTCAATAAAATAAGGGGTATGCATTCAGCCAGAGTAATTAGATTTCATTTAACAAAACATTAGAGTTTGATTTTGAAGGGGAAAGAATAGAAATGTGGGAAGAGAGAAACACCAGCTGTTTTTGCAAATGTAAAATCAAATACACAATAGTAGCTCAACATTTTTTGAAGCCCCACTCCACCAAGAGCTCCAGACCCTCAGGAGTCATGCCCACCATCTCCCACAGACATGGAGGACTTGTCCCTGACTGCACTCAAGTTTTCATCTGTTGACATACATGGAACAAAGCTGTGCTCACCAAAAACAAGCTACAAATGCAAAGAAACTGCATGCCACAGGTCATCAGCCAACCTAATTATTTGACTGAGACAATGCAATGTTCCATCAGGAAAACAGCTTTTAATTAGGCTGGCATGAACATTATAACCAGAAGTAAAATGGAATTCAAACAAATGCCATGTATGTGTATAATCTTTCCATAAAAACCAACAATTTCAATAGTACAGGTAATGTGTCAAAACACTACCACCTACATCAAAAATAAAGGAAGAAAAAGTAAAGTTTTACTCCACAAATGCATGTTTTCCAGGGCCTAAGTCTGGGAAAATCTGCAGGAATTGTGGATCAGTGGTCAAGTCATCCCAGGAGGTCTTAGAGTCAAGCAATAGGGAAGGGACCAGAACGATTCAAGAAAGAAGGCAGCAGGGATCAAGTCCTGAAACAATTTCATGTTCATATCTAAAAAACCTATGGGAACAAGGGTGGCAAAAATCAGCCAGATTAATTGGGCTAGTGGACAGCTTTGGCCCACAGGCTGTACATTCTCACACATTATATTTCCCTGTGGTTTACAGTATCTCCCCTTGGCTGTCCTGTTTTCAGACTCAAAGATTGGATTTCTAACTTCAACATCTTGTGAGCCACAAAGCAGGCTCTTTGGAAACCATATCTTCCCTCAGCTTTCCTTGGTACCACATTCCCCAATTCTCTTACTGTAGTGATTAGGTCGAAGAGCTTACTCTGGTTGCTGTCTTCTATGGGGTCTCTAATTCTTTGATTCCCTATTCTGCTGCCCCTCCTCTCTCTCATTTCTCAAGGTCAAATCTGACTCAATAAGCGTGATAAAAATAAGTGACAACTTGAGAACAAAACAAAAAAAAACCAGGATTGGGTTCACAAGTTGCCCTGAGATAAAGTCAGGCCATAAGATTACAGACAATAATAGGTCACAGCAGATGGAGGAGTGCAAAAGGTCACTTGGTGGACGGTGGATGGAGGAGCTGCAAAGGGAGAGAGGGGACCTGTGAATGCAGCAGGGCACCTTGTGCTTGATTTTCTTAGCAAGTAACACCTTGTCCTCAGAGGAGCTACCCTCGATTTACACTTGTGCAAAAAAGAATTAGATCCTTTAGGCACTGCCAGGTTCCAACAAGCAAAGATAGATGAGGTGCTCAGAAGCAACAGCATTTTCTGTGTACAGTATCCAAGCAACCCAATGAGGAACACCAACTGTGCCGCTTTTAATACACAAAGATTGCAAAGGTAGGGAAAAATAGGAGAAAAAAAGGCTAGCAGAGGCACTGTACTCCCACTTCAAGCCTGAACCTACCTCAGTGGAAATTATGTAGCCAATATGAAAAGATAACAAGATCAAAGTGTAAGGAACACAAAGGAATACCTGAATTCACTCGATAAAAAGGTGACCAGCTCCAAAAGCAAATATCCACAAAAATACAGAGATAAGCAACCACAATTCATTGCTTGTTTATAGAACAAAATCATATATTTTATTCCCCATGTGCCAGCATTAGCAAGCAGGTGTTTTCTGGAAGCCAAACAAATCGAGGAGAAGAATCCACAATCCGAGAACTTGGGGAACTAGTCTGAATCCTCTGAGACTGACTCCTTCCTTCCCACTATTGTGGCTACCATTGCAGGCACAGGACCAGCACTCCTGGGCTCAAGCTCCATTTTCAGACTCATTTGATCTTCTCTTGTCTTCACAAATTTCTATATGGATTATGGATATTTCATACTCATACAAATATGAATATTTATAAGTGCAAAAATGAGGGTTGTTCAACATGCAAGATACAAAAACTCATGTACTGCCTCATGTACTCACTTCTTAAAGATGCCTTTAAGTTCCTCACGTTAAATTAGAATTGTGCAGCTATGCACATGTCTAGGTTACCCACATCTTAAAATACATGGTACTTTACTATTGCAGGAGTGTTTGTCATTTCACTTAAATCATCCTTGGCTTTTAGTGTCAATTATCATTATGCACAGCTGCAAATGACTCAGTTGTCATAGGAGACAGATATAGTAATGATTTAATTTACAAATGATTTATTTCTATATAGTACATAAAAATGATCTTGAGCACTTAGGTTTAGTAGTCAAGTGGTACAGCTATGGAAATAAAGGAAAATATAATAATTTCTGTGAGTAACGAAAAAGAGAATTTTACTTTATAAGAACTACTGAAAAACTGCGCCTAAGCTTCCTCATATTTTTAAAGGGATCATATAATCCCATCACTGAAGGGGCTTGAGGCAAAGACTACTATGTCAGCTTGGACCTGCTATCCATTATATTTGATGTTCCATGCAAAGCAATCAATCCTTCATGATTAAAAAAGAAATTTCCTATCTTCTAAAAAAGCTAAACAAATCTTCAAGTCCTGCTGTAGGTCTCGATGCACCAAGTCATCCAGAAAAAAGCTGTGTTCTATCTTTGAGATAATAGAACTAGATTAGGCTTTGGACCATTTATATGGTGTAAAAGATTCACTCTGACTACCAAGTTAGTTTTTAGTAGCTTATAATTCACCCATTTCCCCTTCCTATATTTCAGTTTCCAAAACATCAACTCTTTTGACCTTATCAGCAGATGCTCAATCTAAATGTGACTTGAAGACAATGCAAAATGCTCTCACTTTCTGTCTGGAAAGAACGTTCACATGTAGACCACTTTTGCTAATATAAAAATTTAGTTCCTGGTCTCAGATCTTTCAGGATTGCTGTTACACAACAGAATCTGATGTCCCAACTGTTACTGTGTACCTTCTTCAAATCCTCAAAGCCATATTATTTTTCTTATGAGCTGAGCA
The DNA here is from genome assembly GCA_013397135.1 of Pachyramphus minor. Classification (NCBI taxonomy): domain Eukaryota; kingdom Metazoa; phylum Chordata; class Aves; order Passeriformes; family Tyrannidae; genus Pachyramphus; species Pachyramphus minor. Next base: position 1,307,754 of record VYXB01010734.1, read on the forward strand.
GTTTACTGAAGGAAATCAGTAAGTAATTACTCATGGTCTACTCTGCCAAAAGCTTGTGGTGAAGGCCTGGAAAACTTCCCAGCCATGAAAACAAAAGCATTTCCCTCATAATAGGGTAGAACATTTGTCACCAAGGCTACTTATTTCCTCTAACCAGGTTTCAAGTCAAAAGGTGTCACTTTGACACCATATGCAAAGCTGCTAGCTACCTAGATTGGAAGTTAGCACTTTTATTCCCTACAGACACAAAAAGTACACATAAAGGTTAGAACAGATGGTGGGGAAGTCAGGAAACATATGTTTTTATCTGGACACCTCCACACTAAGGAATTAAAGAAATCATCTTTCCTGTATCCTCTATCAGTTGATGCCACTTTTTGTTTCATATGGGTTCAAGTTTGGCAGAGAATGAGAGTTCATTCTTTTTACATCCCTTGTTTTCACCAAACACACTGGTTCCACTTCTTGGAGCAAACTGAGCAAGCCCTATCCCTTCTCTGCTCATTTCCATTATCCTTGGGAGGACGTAACAAGCAACCAGGGAGGGATCTCTGCAGTTATATGCAGTGCTGCATGAAATTCTCTGGGTGCTCTGCAAAATTGTAAACAGGAAGAACGAGAGGAGACGAATCAGAGATTTTGCCAGTTATTGCTTTGGGTCCTAACTGCTCAAACACCAATTTACAAAGGGGCCCAAAAGACACATAAGCCTTTTACTAGCACAGTAGTAGTGCAGATAGTGAAGGGAAATTTACATATTTGTCAATCATATATGTTTTGCCTTGAATGACATGAAAAATTTAAAACCCCTATGTACTTAAATTACAAATGATTATTCTAGACTGATCCGTTTGGTCTGCTGTTCTTATAAAATTACAACATTTTGTTGAGCTCAATCACTGTATGACTTTGACTCAAAAAGGTATCACAGAACTTCATAGAAATCACAGCAGAATTGTTCCATTTTTCTGTGCGAGAGCATCTCTGCACAGATTCTGGTCATTTTACAATATACCAAAGCCTGTGATATGTCACCCTTCCTCTCACCTACAGAAGAAAAAAAAAATATGGTGGTGTCATAAAGATTATTGTCACAATACATTGCTGCTAATTCCACTCGGTGCCTGTTTCTGCTCTAGAGGCAGAAAGACAAAGGTGGAAGTGTTATATTTTAATACACAAGCATCAAGCCGCAAAATGGCTTTTTGGCAAAATAGGGAGGGTAGTCTCCCTAAAGGGCTACAGCATTTCCACTGACCATAATACATACTAAGAGAAAACCATTTCTCATGTCTTCATAACGGGTTATAGAAGTCTGATTCCATTTCCACAGTCCTCTTCCCAACACACAGTAAATATCTTGATAATTTAAACAACTAATTTGCTTTCATGCTCTACTCAACTTGCAGATACCCTTAGACAAAAGTCAGAGCCTTTGCTTTGTCACTGTTTGGTTGTTTTATAAACACTTAATCTTTCCTTGCAATGTCATCTTTCACATCATTAATCACTGTCCCCCAAATCCTTCTTCACCAGGATGAATTCTTGACAAGCACACACTGCTGTGCTTTAGAAACACTGTAATGACAATGCTCTGTCTACCAATGAAAACCCAAACTTCTTAATGGCCATAATGGGATTTCAAAGGCAAAACTTTCTGGAAACATATAAGAAATCTAATTTCCCAGGCAGACAGTTGATTGGAATGCAGGCAGTTTGCTGCTGCCCAACCAGTCTGCAAAGGGTTATAGACAACTAACTGGAGATTACCCATCAAACCAATGACACTTTCCAAACTGTAGGTTTGGTGGTAAATTTGGTAATTCCAGGGATGTTTGAATTTATGAAACTATGCAAAACTTATCTCCAAGGGCAGCTTTGCACTTTAGCTGGTTCTAAAAAATTTAAAGCCTTCCACAGAACCAGTTTCAGGTGGATAGGAGCCTTCATTCACCAGGAACATATTACCTGAAAGATGCTCTAAAGCCTAAATTCAGCAGGGGACAGTGCAATTCAAGAAAAAGTATATCCCAAATCCTTACAGCATGAATATTTTCCATGCTGGGGATTGCTGTGATTATACTGAAACTGGGAAAGGATTTCTTGTCCCTTCTTGCCATGGCTTCTAGAAAACTACATGCTGCCATCAGTAACTGTGTTGCATACACATCAATTACAACCATGGGACCAAGATTAAAATAGTTTGGGAGTCCCAAGATCTTTTAATATATCTCTATCCTGGAATATAAATACACCAAAAAAATCACTTAACAATTTAATGATCATTAGGGTTTTTTGGTTTTTGCTGTCTGAAGGGAAGAAAGTGCAGCTTAAAAAATTACTTACAAGCATCGGTTACTCAACACAAGCTGGAGGAAAAAAAAAATCTATTGATCACATTTTGCTGTTACTACAGCATGGGTAGGTGTGATATTTCGTTCATAGTTGTATGGAAACAGACTTTATTATCATAGGGACTTCTGAGTACAAGTTGATTAAGAATCTTAAAAAATACATGAAAAAAAGGGAGTATACATTCCTCACCCAGAAATAAACAGAAATAAGTTTCTGGGTGAAGGGAGTTCTGCCTGCACTCAAAAACGTTTTGACTACCTAATCCCTCAATGATTTCTTTACAATATTATGTGAGGATTTATTCCCCAGCAAAAGTAATGGTTTTCAATTTTTCATTGCTGCCTTTTGACAAACTAAAGAAAAATTAAAAGTATTCCCTCTGATACATTAAGGTAGAGTATGATTCTTTATGCTCCAGTTACTGAGAAGACCAGAGCAGTGGAAATAAATGAACTAAAATATTCTATGAAATATACAGTTCCTTTAGCTCTGCAACTTGGGCAGCTTTTCCAAAATCACTAGCTGCAAAAGCTTCTAAAAATCCTAAGAAGAATAGAAGATGATACTCAGAGAAGATAGTGTTTTAGTAGGTTGCAGTGGAGCTATTGTGCCCAGGTCTTTTTGCAAGCTCAACTCTTTGACAGGTAAATTGTTAATCCCTACTTAAGAAAAAAAAAAATCTTATTGCAAAAGCCCAAAATAGACACTAAAGCCAAAAGTCATGGTCCGTTCCAACTTTTACTGCTTTATCTTGAATCCACTGTTTAGAGAATATCTACTGAGAATAATACAGATATGTAAATACCTCTGTTATTTTTTCAGCCACTGAGGCACTTCTAAGAAATATCTAGAAGTTGTACTTCGAGAATAACACAAGGGCTGAAAAAAGTAGTAAAGGGAGTAGAGGAGAAAAGGGAAGGCAGAGTTTACACAGGGCACAAATGCAAATGTAAAGCAGGGAGAAAAACATTGTGTTTGGACTCCCTGGGACAAAAAACTACTATTCCTCTTGAAAACCTGCCTGTCAGTATATAAGTGGGACAAGGATTTAGGGTATTAATTAATAAAAAAAACTGAACAAGAGCTGAGGGCAGACATAGACTATAAGCTAATGAGGAGCGTGCAGGAATATTCACACAAGTGAAGGCAGATGTGATTCTGGGCTGTGCAGGCAAAGCCTGCTACCACCAGGCAAGCACACAAACCCTGCTCCACATGACCCAGATCTGACAAGACTGACAATATCATGTTATCATAACCACTGCTTCCCCAACACAACAGTCAGACAGAGAAAGGTTTCCTAAAATTAACAACAGAAACAAGTGAAGGGTTAATTTCCCTGTGAGTGGACGGGAACTAAAACTTGCCAAATAAAAGAAATGTATTAAGCAAATAAAATAAACGTATTAAGCAGCTAAAAATGATCCCTACAAGCATATTGCAGCTCAGTTCTGCTAAACTTAAAGGCTCAGTCTCTCAAAGAACTAAGCAGGCTTATGCTGTGCTAGGGCAATGCTGACAGCCAACTGAAAGGCATGCATGTTTCCCAGTGTAGAATATCATACCTCAATATCATACCTTCAGAATATCATACCTTCCAATGAAGAAAGATTAAGTGTACTAAATATACACAGCTTGACAAGTGAAAGCTAAAAAGCAAAAAGACTGCCTAAATGAATTTTTTAAAATAAACACCACGATGGAGAAAAAAATAATTTAATACCACTAACAGAATGACAATAAACACACATTTGAAATAGCAAGTAAAATTTAGAAATCAACAAAAATATGGTTTCTGCGGAAACAGCTGAAACACAGTCATTTCACTCTTACTGACTTAGGCTGAGAAGAACTCTCAGTATCACATACTAGTAATTCTCTTACTAGGCATTCAGGAGAACTTTCGTACCTTTGACACCCCTAAGTCTGTTACTCTGGATTCATGAAAAGAATTTACGAAAGCCCCCAACCTCAAAGCCCAGAACACATACATGAAATACAAATAAAAGGAATCACTTTAAAATTGGACTTCAATTCTTGGAAGGTAAGTTTAGGTGGCTTAAAAATAAAATTGTTAATGTTTATTTTAGCAATGTAATTTCATACAATAATTAAGGTTGGAAAAGACCTCCAAGATTACTGAATCCAATCTTTGACCAAACACGACTTTGTCAACTAAACCATAGCAATAAGTGCCACGTCAAGTGGTTTTTTGAACCCTGCCAGGGAGGGTGACTCCACCATGTGCCTGGGCAGCCCATTCCAATGCTTAACAACCCTTTCCATGAAGAAGTTCTTCCTGATATCCAAGCTGAACATCCCCTGGTGCAGCTTGAGGCCCTTTCCTCTTGTCTTGTAAACATAAGTATGTAGCATAAATAAGGTACTCCTAAGAGTACACATCTATTTGTTGAGGATTTGCAGCACATCTTAATAATAACAGATATGAGTGAAGATGGGGAAAAAAAAAAATCTAATAGCTTCTTATGCATCCAGTCATGAAAAGAACATTTGTTAATGCTATTTCTCAATTCACTATCACGACATAATAGCAAAGACTTGCAACTACAATACAGAAAGAGGAATAAAGTATCTCAGTTTCTTTTAAGATACGTAAGATACACATAACAATTATGTATATTGAGAAAGAAGTATTATATACTATGAAAATCTTCAAGAACTCAAATGAACAGTATGTTTATCAACACAAGTAACTAGTGACCTGCAATATACAAAGCAAGTTGGTGGTATAACAGTGATGATTTTTCAGAAATCAAAAGGCATTTAATATCACTGGTTTCCCACAAGGAGGTTGCACAGGTTTTTGCAATTCAGTAGCACTTTCACCCCTTTTGCAGAGCAGGAAACAGAGCTAGAGACATAAAGGGACTTCCTGAAAGTGTTTGACCAGGCCTGTAGTAACACAAAGATGCACTATGCACAAGTGGTGCTCCTACCACGAACCACAACAAAAAGGGCAAAGACAGGAAAGGAATGAAAATTATAATTGTCAATTGTAAGAAAAGCACAGAGAGGGAAAGTATGATTAAGCTGCTGCAGACTAGAGTGGGCCAGAACATACTGCTCTTTTCAATTCATGCTGTTCAGAATGCTGTTGTGAAAGAGAAAAATTTTCACATATGTTAACTTTTTGGAGACTAGTTCTAGATGTTTAGGACCCTGTTCAGCCTGACTTATTATGAATCACACAGAGCTCAATCCTCTATGGACCCAAAAGTCAAAAGAGGTCTTTGCTGAAGAGACTTTTTGAAACCACATAATCGAAAACAATGTTTAATGGTTTCTGGTTTTGTTTCATAGAAAAAGAAATAGATCTTAGAAAAAATCTAAAGTACTCTAAAGAAAACGCAATTATCCCCTATAAGACTAAACTCTTAAGAGATGTTTCATGCATTTCTGGGTTCTTGAATTCCCTCATGTGGCTTGAAATCCCACTGTTTGTAGCTATAAACCTGTCACCTTTCATAAGCACTCAATTCACTCTAAAAATAATTATAAAAAATATTCTCACAAGACAGGCAGCAATATGTCCCACAAGTCATAAAAACTGATCAGTCAATTTTTAAGCAGCATGCGCAGACATGAGCCAAAATGCCTCATTAAAATGTTCTACTGCAGTTGCACACCTCTCTGAGATAAATTACTTGCCCCCAAGACCCTTTCACAAAAGTGTCTTTTTTTGAAAACCTGCCTTACAGCAAGAGCACTGGATGGGATGCAGGGGAAGACATTTTGCAGGTTGCAATACCCTTTTAACAATGATAAAGTTACAGTTTAAGAGAATGAATTCCAAGTCTAATAAAATAATTATATTCTATCTGTATGGAGCATGAAGGCATTCTCTTTCATCATGTTTCCTCCAAGAGGCCTTCCTATAGAAATAAATAACATCTGAAGACATTCTATGTAAGTGCTTTGTGTTTACATGCTTGTAAAAGAAAGTGACTGACTACATAAATATCCAAACTGTTCAGGTAACTCCTTGTGTGTCAAATGCTTTGAAAAGCCTATTGCTCTGGGCATTTGAGGAATAGTAAGTTTACGCTCTTCGTAACTCCATTCAAAGAAGCTCATACTTTATCAACAGAAAGGAAGTGGACTTGCTCAGTTTAACCCCACAAGTGAGTCCTGATCATCGTCCAAACCCCTCTGGATCAGCAGTAAATCCTGTTGTCCATAACAAATGTGGGGGTTTTTTTGTTGTCCATAAAAAGTGTGAGGTTTTGTTTGTTTGTTTTTTTAATAAGCACATGTAAAACTTGGGGTCCCTGTTATATATTTTATTTATACCTAGTAATTTCTGTTACAGCTGCTTGTTAATATGTGCTACAGAGCTTTAACTCCCCCCCCACACACACACACACATTTTTTCCTTAACCTAGTGCTCCACATTTGCAGTTTCCCTGAGGAAGCACGACATGGTAACAACCTTGTTCCCTTTCATTCATTGTTACCAAACCTTTCAATTCATTTATTGCAGCTTTTACATTTTTAAACACATTGAAATACTGACTCTGCAGTCCAGCCCACAGCTGCTTACAGGAAAACAGCGTAACATCTGAAGCAGAAAACAAGGCTAATCTTCTCCACTTTAACCTCTATGGAGAAGCCAGAGGCAAATAGGGTTCTCAAAAAAAGGAAGTCAGAATTATCCATTATACCACCAAAAAACCAGTATAAAAATACATAAAAGAACAGTTACTGTAATACTGTGCAGAGGGAACCATGAAAACAATTGCACAGCCCTAACCCATAGTCTTTTGTCAATTATTATCCTCAAATGGTCCCAAGAAATGAAGCAGAAAAAAACCCTTAGCAGAATAACACTCATTAAGCCACTCAATTTTCAGCAGTGAGTGAGGGGCTGTCACAAGTGAATTGTTCTTTGTATTCACTCTTGGGACATTCACCACCTGTTCATTCCCTCCTTCTTTGAGCCGGGGGAAGGCTTCAAGTCACTCTAAAAGCATACTGGTATTACAGCCTGCAGCCACACAGCCTCAAGCTGTGATCCCATAAACTGCATGGGGTGAGGCTGGGTTGCTGTGTAGGCAGGTCACAGCGAGGGAAGCCCCTACCAGCAGCACTGTGCAACCAACTCTGGTGCTGCAGAACAGGCATACAACAGCCAGGCCTTGGGGCTCGGTACTCGAGAACACCCCCAGCCACCCCCACAAACCCAGGCAGTACCAACCAGTGTCCAGCTGGCATGACATCTCCTCTGTGTGACCACGACCAAGGGTACATGTAAGACCATGAGAGACAGGCACACACAAACACGCAGACTCCTTACAAACAGGCTTCAGCAATCCCATGAAGCTTTTCAGGAGGAAAAAGACATGCTGACTCAGCTACCTGTGAACCCAGGCACACACTGAAATAAGGCTCCGGCTTCCAGGTGTCTCTGCTGATTGCTTCCCTTGTTTCCTAGGGCCTGCTCTGCAATGCCAATCACCTGTGCTTCTAAGCCTCGTGTTTCCACCCTGCTCCTCACACGTTCCGCAGGGGCAGGCATACTTGACTGGGAGAAATGGTGTACATACCCAAAAGCTCCCACTTTTCTTTTAGGCCCCTTGGTTGAGTCATAACCTCTCTACAAACCTTGTCTCCATCATTCCTACACATGCCTTCTGCTTCTTTGTGATGGCTTCTGTTGGGTGTGGAGCTGCTTGTGAACAGACAATCCTTTAGAAGACTGCAAACTACAGCAGCCACCGCATCACCTGTGCCCCCAGGCTGCACCTAGCCTAAACCTCTCCCCAGCCCAGGGCTCCAGGCAGGAATGGGACTGCTCAGGCTGAGCCAGGGCTCGACACTCACACAACTGTGTCCCTAAAAGGCAGCGGCTCCTTTCCGGACTATTGCTCGGGCAGGGCCCGGCCGGGAGGATCGCGCACACCTGCCCCATCCCTCCGGGGCGCTGCGGCACCTGGGGCCGCCCCCGCGGGCGGAGCCCCTCCTGCAGCCATCCCGGAGGATTCAGCCCGGGGCTCCGGGAGGATGGTGGCTCTGGGGCTGCGGTCGGCTGTGGTGTGCAGGTGGACTGGCGCGTCGGGCCGGGGTGCCAGCAGGACTTGGGATAGCTGGAACGGCTTGCCCAGCTTGAACCCTCTGGAAGCGCAGTGGGAGAAGGGCGGACTGTGGGGTAGGAGAGGGGCTGTTTGGTGCTGCCGGAGGGTGTTCTGTAATATTTGATGCATCTTACGTTTAGAAAAGTGATATGTTTAGGGGAGGGGAGCAGGAGAGGTTTGTAGTTAAAAAATTCCAGCCCCCAGAGCGGTGCTGTTCCACTCGGAGTGTGAGAACAGTTGCTACCTTATTAGGAAGCGTCTTTGCTGGCCCAAACTCTAACCCAGTTCTCTGGACTGTAGCTTTTGGTAGCTTTTAGGATCAAAAGAGTCAATTTAAACATTATCAATTTCTTTTTATTGGAAGAGATTCCACCCTATTTTATGAGAAAGCATTCTGTGCAAGTACAGCCTTTATATTGTCAACATTATAATTTATTTTTTTTTACATATATTGCTCTGCCTGTTACTTTTTCCCCCCAAAGCACATTGTTATTCCCTCTACTGTTCAGTGTGTCCTGTGAGTAATGAACAGCAGACCTGGAGTGAGCAGGAGGTGGAGGCTGAGATGGTTAGTGGAAACCAGGACAGGTGGGCTGCCCAGAGCTGGAGCTTTTCTCTGAGGAATGGCAGTGCCTTACAGACAGGGGCCCCTGGTGTAAGGTATTATCAGCTTTTGTGAATGAGCGTCTCTGGCTTTGACTGTGTTTTTTGCAATTTGTTAGTTATCCTTGTAAGACCACAGAGCACCTCACTTCATATACTGTTATTCCCTCACTGTCTTGAGAAGTAGTAGGAAGTCTATGATATTATTGTCCTTTCAATTAGTTCTCCATATATCTATCCCTGTTTTTGCCTAGAAGGACACGACAGCTAATATGTTGTAAAAAACAAAAAAACTCCAAAACTTGTAACGGGGAGTAGGTTATGTTTAGCTCCCCTCCCCCTTCCTTTTCTCTGATTCTGATGGGCAGACTGTTGACTACAATGAGAATTTCTTTAATCCTGTGGATGAAGCCAGATAATCAAGCTTTAAGGTGAGTTTGGACTAGAATTAAGGGTTTGACTGTCTTTGAGGTGACAGAAGACATTTCCTGGTTGGAACTAATTTCCTTATATAAAGGTGTCTGTAAGCTAACATATATCCCCAGCCTCTTGCAAGTACAAACTTTTGCACTGCATCTGCATCCCTGATGATGACTTGCCTGGGAAGGATCCAAGATAGCTATTCCTATGCTCTAATTCAGCTAAGCACTTAAACAAACTGCTTCTAATCTTCTATTTATCATACTGACCTGAGGCCTTCATAGAGACGCTTAGCAAAAAGATTGCTTCTTTTTCAGTGGTTGTGAACATCATGCTGTGTGTCCCTTGCCTCAGGTCTGTGGATTACTCATTGTAAACACCATTTTTACTGTCTGTTTTCTCCTCCCTTTGGTGCCTTACCCTTCTACTTTCCAGTATTTCTCAAAGGCAGTGCTGCTATGTGCTATTACATTTTATAAAAGAAAAAAGCAGTAGTGGTTGCTGGCTGAAACACCTGATAAACCTTGACAAAAAGGGACCAAAAATCCAGGCTGGAGTAAGACACCAAATCAGTTTGCTATAGGTCATGCAGGTTTAATGAGGAAATTGTCCCTCTAATACAAAAAGTTAGAGCAGACATGTACCATCTGGAGGGTGCCACGCTGATGAGACTGCATTTGTGCATTACATTTAAATGGGAGCAGGAGGCAAATGCTTAAATGAGCTATTTGGGAGCAGCAGGGGGCCCAGTCATCCCACCCCTCCGGATGCAGAGCTCCCTCCGGAAACTGATGAGGGAGCATCTTGGAAAACGGGTTCTAACTGTGTGGATTCCTCTTGTCCATGATTTTTCTGACTTCACTATTCGGAAATTTCTGTTGCTGCTTTTCGTGCTGTGTCATAGACTTCATGTCTGATGCTTCATATTGAGGCAAAATTCTCTACCTTGGGAGGCTGCCATCAAAAATGGGTGTGAAGAGAAGGGGAAAGGCTGTGGAGGGTGAGAATGACAGGTTCTTTCTGTGGTGCAGCTCTGTCACCTTTGTATTTAAGAATATGGTTTCTTTATCTCTGTAGAGGAGGTGGGCAGACTTCCTGAGGGAGCAAGTGAGACTGCAGTTTTGCAGTGAGAAAAATGAAATCTGACTTCCCAGAGGAGGCTGTTTCCAAACACTGGCTGTGTAAGCTTGATGTCTGTGATGTACTTTCTGTAATTGAGCACCGGGAACCTTCTTGTTGCTCTTGAATCAATTGTAATTGTGCCTCAAGAAAACCCCATAAAATATGGATAAACTGGACACTGTTCATTATTGGAAAAATATCAGGAGAAAGAGAGACTGGTTGGCAGGATTGTTCCATGGCTTTCCTGAATATTAAATGTCATTACAGAGGATCTATAGATTAGTGCTTTCAGAGTGTCCATGACACTGAAAGAAAATTCTCCAGTGTAGTTTAAGGTGAGTTTTAATAAATAGTTTTTCTTTTTTTTTTTTCTGGCTCAGGAGAGGCTAAAATTCAGGTCAAAATTTCAATTGGGATTTTCGTAGCCAAAGAATTCAACTCCATTTTTTTAGAACACAGTGACTAAAAGGCAAAGGGCTTAGGAGCAAAGGTTTAGCTGTTGGGTTGCAGGCTGTTTCTACTATTTTGTGTGTGGTGCTGTTACTGTTGGCATAATTTCCTTGTTCAGTAGTTCAGGTAGAGATGCATTATGGCTAAATGAAGATGGAGAGCTGGAGCTAAGAATTGAAGTCGCCTTTATTTCCTCAGAGACCACCCCCTTTAAAGGGTGATGAGGTTGGAGCCAAAGGCAAGGCATAGGCAGGACCTGTGAAGCCAATATAGCTGTCGGCTGAAGTAGTTACAGGAAGAGAATTATTTTCACTAGGTGAAATTGGCAGTTGTTGTTTCCAGAAAATTGCAAGTCATTGAAATGTTTTGGTAGTGCAGCCAAATTTAATTTCAGCATATGTTGCATATTTTATCTACAGTTTGTATTTTCCTTTCTTGTTTGCACTGAGTTTTGAATGAGAAAACTAGTGTTCATTCTGAAGGAATAAAATTATTCGACGTGTCTTCTAATTAATAAATGACAAACCATACTCTATTAACCTTAAAGTATACTTTATGTGGATGACATATTAATGCAATGTACTGTAATTGTTAATATATGGATTCATCAGACTGCACTGACCCTTACAAGATATCTAGCAATGTCTTTCAGTAGAAAATTAAAAATAAATCATCAAGAGAAGCCCTTTTTTCAAAGTTTAAGTGCAGAATACGCTGTAGAATTATATAGCTGCAGCAGGGGTGGTCTAAAATAGATACTGGGAAAAATTTCTTCCCGGAATGGGTTGTCAAGTCTTGGAATAGGCTGTCCAGGGAAGCAGTTGAGTCGCCATCCCTGGAGGTGTTTAAAACACATTTGATGTGGCACTTGGGAACACCAGGTTACTGGTTGGACGTGATGATCTTAAGAGTCTTTTCCAACTTAAATGATTCTATGATTCTGTGTATTTATTAAAAAAGGCTTGCACTGATTAATTGCTTTTCTTTGTATAATGTTTCCTCTTAAACAATGGAACTGTTTTGTGTTGGACTCTCTTGTAGCTCTCTGACTATGTGGAATTCTTGACCATTCCAGAGTAACAGTCTTATGATTTCCAGCTGGTAGATAAACTGCAAAGTGAAACTCAGGAGTCCCTTTGTCACTGGAGTTTCATCTTGGCTTTTTAAAGCTTGGAGAGGTGAAATGAATCTCTGGCCTCTGCTGCATTCAGTCTTTCTCCCTACTTGTGGGCTGATCTCTTCTCATTTAAGATATTTCTGTGTTGTTACTTTCCCTGCATACATTGTGAATGATCCTCCCTAAAGTCAAGTGACTGGAAGGTTGGAATTTGCTTGTGGATGCTTAGAAGCTCACAGTAAGTGCTGCATTCCAGATCTGTATTTTAAACTTTTTTTTTAAACAGATGTCCTAGACTGACATAGATAGTTTCAGAACAACCAAACACTCATTTCCCACTTCATTCACTCTGATCCTTTACTGTATCCTTTTCAAGTTGTACACCCTTCCCTGAAGTTTTGCTGCCCAGTTATCCCCTCTGCTCCCAGCTGTAGTTTCAGAATTCTGCTTTGGGACTTCTAAGGAAACATACAAAATGTTGTATCCTTGTGTGAACTGACATTAAGAGATTGGTGTTATAAGCTCTACAAGCACTGTTTTTCCTCCAGAGATGTAAATGAACCCTGTGCAATAGCTGACCTCTACCAGCACAGGAAATAACATTGTGTAGTGTCTTCTTGTATTTCCAAGGGATAATACTGAGAGTTTGAGAACATTTTTGCTTGACAGGTGTAATTTTCTTAAATCTGGCACTGGAAATACACATTTCTTACAATGGGACAGATATAGACATAATAGGAAGTCAGAACAGGTCCATGTACATTACTTACAATTACATCGTGTTCTAAATCCTTGTATCAGGAAATATCAAAGTGGGTTTTTTTGTTTGTTTGTGTTGTTTTTTCTTTGCAGTTTGGTGGAAGTTTTTTGGTGTGGGTTTTTTTTGTTGTTTACTTGGTTGGTTTTTGGTTTGGTTTATTTTTTTGGTTGTTGTTTTGGTTTTTTTAAGGGGTTCACTGTTTCATTCAGCTGGTAATTTTAGGGGAGAAGCTTTCCTGTCCTCATCAGAGATATGAGAGAAGTATGAAAACACAGGAGTCATATTCTGAGCAGATGTGGATTGCTCTTGAAATCACATATGCAGACATTCTACTTGCAGTAGCAACATGCTCGTCTCTAATGGATATGGCTCTAAGGGCTGCAATTAAAACTGTGACTTGTGTTCATTTCTGTTAACTGCTTCAGCTGTGCTGTTGTTGTTCCTAATAGGCAATAATACTTAAAATGACATTAGGATATCCAAAGCATGCTGCATTTGCAATTGTTTGCTTTAAAGTAAATTTTGCTTCATTGTAAATGTCCATCATGATTATTTGGGAGTCACTGCTAGTAACTGAATGCTTAGAGCTGTTATGAAGTAGAACCTAATCAGCTTTAAGGAACAGATTCATTGTGAGATCGTATTTTTTTATTCTGGCAAGCTAAAGCAATTTCACTTAGCAATAATGATAAAAAATATTTTTAAAAGATTTTTTTAAATGAAATGAACTTGGACAAAAGCTGCAAAGAAGAATTTCCTTTAAATTCTTTCATCTGCAAATTTCAGAGCAACCTCTAGGTCAATCACTTTGCAGTAATTTGTGGAAATATAAATGCCTTAATTAAGCAAGTTTTAAACAGAAAAGGGAGATAGAAATTGTTGGCTTTAATGTATTTATACATCTGTGCTCTTCAGCAGTTGGAGGGAAGTGTTTTAATCTCAAGTCAAAATGAGATAACTATTATATCCTCAGAATTTCTGTAGACATTTTCACAAATTCATCTGCTTTGTAAGTACTGCCACATGGTGTTAGCATAAGTAGCTAACCTGATGGAGGCAGCTACTCTTATCTGAAGCAACTTAATCAATCCCTATGATTGTTATCTAATATAATGTTTTCAAGGGGCTGTGTGTTAGTCCAGATAACTGATAGGCAAGGAATCTCCTTGTGGAGTACATTGCATACATTTAGTCAGAGAAAACAATGAAGTTTGCTGGAACCAAGATGTAACTCTTAGGTGTTTCAGGTGAATGCTCTGTCTGTTAGATAAAGAAGAAATAGTACTTTAAATTATACAACTAGTTACTATTTTAAAATTCTTTTTACTTTAAAAGATAAATACTCAAAAGTACTGTTCTGCCCTGATTTTTTTTTTATTGTTAGGGTATTTGAAATGCCCCCCTTTTCTGTACTCCTACCCCACAAACAGGTAAAGTTCCTGGCATGACTGTGGCAGACGTTTGAATCTAAAGCATAAGTGTAGATCTAGGTATAAAATTTCACAGAGCAGCAAGAGAATAAAATAACCAGACTGCTGTTCTTATGGTGTTTGTGAGAATATAAATGAACTTGGGCATTGTGGGTGAACAACAACATACATACCTGCACCCAATTTAAAAGAAGCCTCTGCTACAGGCACAGGGATATGTAACCAGCATGGGCAATTGGATAGAAATGTTCTCTGCCAACTGTGCTACAAACCTTCAATTGGTCACTGAAGTGCCATATTACAGGCAACAAAACAAATATTGGTACCTCCACTGTGTCGTCTCTGCAATGAGGAGCCAGATGATTCTGTTTTATGGTCCTGTTTGACTCCATGTCAACTAACAGTATAATCGGAAATATAATGGACTGAGTCTTCTCAAAATCTGTAATGATGCTGCAAGGATGTAAAACTCAGTAGCTACAGTGAGGTGTAAAAGGCATTCTTTCCTATTCTGTGCATATAGGTCTAAATCTTGATTTGAATACACTTTAGATATCTCCTGGTGTCTTCTTTTTGAGAGGACTCCATGTAGCTTTCAAATATCAACACCTGTGGCATCATCAATGTACTTGAGTAGTAAATGCAACCTCAGAACAGTGATTTATTTTTCTGTATCTGGTGAGGGAGGGGAGGGGGAGGACTGCACTGCTTCATGGCTTTGGTGAAAAGCAGCTAATGTTGTGCCCATGCCTTTTCTTGGTTAAAGCAGCCAAGGTCTGTAAATGGCAGAAGCCAGTGAATTGCTGTAGTTAGCATCATTTCCAGTCACTTTTCATTTTCTGTCTTGAACGACCTCTCATATGTTGGTAGGGGAAGGTTTTCAGCATGAGGTTTGAACTCTCTTCTCTATGCTGTTACTTTAATCCCCATGGTCTTCAGGACTCCACTGCAGCACTATCAAGCAATGTGGATGAGGCAAGTTTGTGAACCTTCTGTAATACTTCTGGTTCTTGCCCAGTGGAAAACTCAAAGGTTTTTTCATGTTTGAGATTTCTGCATGGATGCCAGTTTGTTGACTTAACTAGTCTGGTTATAGAAACAAATATAAATGATTGACTCCAATGGTCTCTTGTCTCAATTTGAACAGTGTATACCCAGAGTAACTCCCCTCTGAAGAGCAGAAGTGACAGAAAATAAATGCAGTATTTCCTTTTTAGTGATTATCCCAGAATATGGTTTATACTCTTAGAACTGCTTGCTCTGGCCTTATCACTTTAATGTGTCCTCACCATCTGCTCAGGGTTCTGTTGGTGAAGAACTGAGGCTTAATTGGTGCTTAATATCAATTGAACAGTGATAATAAAGGAAAAGTCATTAGTAAGGCTAATGTGAATTAGTAGTAAAGTTATTGTGGCAATAGCTATTATTGCTGTTTACTTGGTTGTCTGGACCATTGGCTTCTGATATAAAGTAGGTTATTTGTATAAAAGACCTGCTTACAAGAATGGTAATTTCCCACAACATTAGAAGGGAATCAGTGAGTAATGATGACACATCCCCCAGATTCATCCAAGCTCACCCAGGTGATGCTGCATGCAAGAAGAAAAACGTAGATTAATGATTAAATATAGAATGAGGAAAATTGGGTAGACAGCAGTACTGCTGAAAACCACTAGCAGTCTGCTAGCAGACCACAAACTGAATGTAAAGGTTCAATGCCATGCTGCTGCTTGAAAAAGGCAAAAAAAATTCCTCTTGGGTGAGTGAATAGACTCATCATATGCAAGATATTATTACATTCCTGGAAGTTCTCTTTTAGGAGCTGTTCTCCAGAAAGATATGGACAAAAACTCAAGCTCTGTGTGATCATTTGTTCTCTTTAGATAACAAAAGCTATGAGGAGAATTTGAGAAGACTTATTTAGAGTATGTGAAAGTTTGTTCTAAACAGAAAGGTGAACTGATATTCTGTCTCTCACTGAGAGCAGAGTAAGGGGTTGTCAGCTGAATTTTCAGGCTGGGGCAGGTTTCACAAGGACATGGTCTGTTTGCCATCACTGGAAGCCTTTAATAACAGGCTAAAAGCACCTGTGTGAGTTGGATTATGACCCGTAGCAGAGCACAGTTTTTCTAGGTTTATTTTCAGTGAATCATGTAGCACGTGGAATCTTTTAAAGCGATGATCTCAATGTCTAGCTGAATTGTTTGTGCAGGTTTTCAAATCTTAGCTATAACTTTATTAAGGAGATCAAGAACAACTCGTTTTTTTCCCCAAAGTTTAGATCCTTGACACAAGCATAAAAAACAGTCCGGATTTTGCATTATTTCAACTTTGATTTCTGGCTTCATTGACTGAGCAGATGGGATCAGTCCCATCTCAGTGTGCTGCAAGGAGAATAATGATGATTGCAGCTCTCGGTTGAGGTACTTGGAATATTTCTCATTGAGGGCTTAAATTAGTTTCAAATTGTTGGTAAAATTAGTGCATGTTATCCTTATGTGCAGCTGAAGGCATGCTGTTGATCCTACATATTTGTTATTATTATGGCAGCTTTTTTTTCAGCTCAGCAAATACAAGCAGAAATCCTGTCCTGTTGAAATCTGGAAAGCAAGCACACAGACTTCAGATGCCTCAGGATTTCAAAGTCCCTTCTTCCCCATCTTAAATGCTGGAATCTTGAGAGCCAAATTTAGCCTGAGGCATTTTTATTTCTTTTTAACTGGAAAGATCTATGAGCTCCTAAAATAGCAATTTCTTTTGGTACTGATGACACAGTAGTTGCACTAATATAGTTGCTGTGAAGTTAAAGTGTGGGGTTTGTGTGTTTTTTTAGGAGAAAAGTTACAGAAAGTAAAAATACACAAATTCTAGTAAATGTTTTAACAGATATAAGATTTTTTGAACATGACAACTGAAATATGGGACTTCTGTTCTCTTTCTAAACACAACTCTGCCGTACCATCCAGAAATAATTTTAATCCATTAATAATTTTGTTAAAGCTTTGCCAGCATGTAGATCATGCCATAAATGGAAAAATTCAGTACCCAGAATGAAAGAGAAGTCAGAAACACCTGAGTAGCAAAAATGATGTGTTGAGCATTCACAATGCTAAGCTATTGTGAAGAGTCTAAAAAGCAGGTTGGCCAGCAAATGAAGGCTTGTGCCAGGCTGCTGTGAAGAGCCCTGACAAAAGTAGCTTACTGCTTGATTAAATTGGTGCAGCACAGGAATGGGTGGAAAAGAGACAGGGCAGGTTTTTGTGCCTGCCTGCAGAGCCCAGATGCTCAACTGCCTTTGTTACACGGGACTGTCAGCACAGTTTGGTACGGGGAAGGCCACAGCAGGAAGAGTGGTGCAGCCTCTGCTGTTCCATGGACTAGGAGGTGGTATTATGGACCAAGCCCCTTCCAAAGCATGGCTTGAGTTGAATGTATTTTTCCCTTGGAAATACTGAGCACCGCACAACCACCAGAACACTTTCTGGGTCAATAATTCAATTTTTAAGGATCAGGGATCCAGCTGAGCAAAATACTGG
This sequence comes from Pachyramphus minor, assembly GCA_013397135.1. Classification (NCBI taxonomy): domain Eukaryota; kingdom Metazoa; phylum Chordata; class Aves; order Passeriformes; family Tyrannidae; genus Pachyramphus; species Pachyramphus minor. The sequence goes on from VYXB01010734.1 coordinate 1,325,639, forward strand.
AGTTTTCCCCTTGCCTCCCAATCCCTTCTAAACCATTAGAGCCTTAAATATTTGCAGGAACTCATGTTAAATCTGGACAAGAAAAAAATCAAGTATTCATCTGGTTTTTCATGGAGTGGGTTTTGTTTTGCTGTATTGCAGCTTATTTCAGTCCTTCCTAAACAATCAGTGCAAACTGTGACTGTCTCTTTGGTTTGGGTTTCTGCAGCACCAAGCACAGTATATGTAATATCACACCAGTGGTTCTCATTTCTTCTCAGCACATACTAAAATTTGTACAGGCTTTGATATCTTAGTGGTAACCTCATTGCAAAATTGTCTGTAGAAGTTGTTACTGAATGAATATTTCTGTTTTCTTTGTCCTCTCACATGATGCTGTTTTGAGATAAAAGGTACAGTCCTAGTGCTTAGATTGCTGCGGAAGACCAGGTGCCTTGCAAACCTTCTCAGTTATTACAATGCTGGTGTTTGGAAGAATCCATAAAATCTTGTGTGCCTACATTTTCACTTAAAAGCCTAATGTTTCTTAACCTTTTTTAAGGTGGTGGCTCGTAAAATAGTAAGACAAGGCAATCTGCAGAGCTAAAAATAATCCAAACAATAATAACAGTAATAAAAAGACAAGCCACCCACCCCCCAAAAAGTACAAACAAACAAAAACATAACCCCCTCCCCTGCAACAAACCCATCTCCTATCTGTTTTACTCCAAAATGCAAAAAAGTGTCCAGAACTTCTGTTGCACTTGACCAGGACTGAATTAGAAGTAACAGCTTGGTGTTGAAAGCTTTTATATCTTATTACTTGTCCCTTGAGTTGTGCAGTTCTTCTGACATCAGGGTTTCACAGAAGCAAACCTTCCAAAGCAAATAAATAAATAAAATCCCAACTGACAAGCTAATATAAATGGTATGAAACAGAAGGGTAGATGGGAGGGGGGGAAAAAGACTGATTTGACATAAACAAATTAGAGCTGTTGACAGTGTGGGTGATTTTGAGAAGTGCAGTTCCATTAAATTCACAGATATGAATCCTGACAAATAACAAGCCATGGTAATTTATATAAACAAGGAAAGGAAGTAATGAGTGGATGTGGAAATCTAACAGGAATTTGGTTGTTAGTACAGTGCAAAACATTGTGGCAGTATGGATAGAGAAAACTGAGGCAGTGCTAATATGCACTGTCCCACTGGAAATGTTCACAATACCATGCCAGGGTGAGAAGATTGGAGGAATTACTGTAATTCTCTGCCTTTCACAGTTATTATAGCAAAAACAGAAAGCACATTTAATCACCATGGTGAGATTGTAAAGTCAGACAAAAAACGAGGTCTCTCGGTGCTGTACTATAGACTAATGTTCGGGTGCAGATGCCTCCAAGGCTAATTCAAGCTGGCAGATCCTCTGCAGCATACAAGATCTGCACATGTGGTTTGTTTGTTACCTGGAACTCTTTTTAATTCATTTGGGTTTTTTATCTGCTTTACACTTTAGACATGTGTAGACATGTGGTGCTTGTTCAGTGGGAACGGTCAATATCACATACAACCTACTGCTTCCTGCCTGCAGGCACCTCCTGAAGTTCGTATCCCTCTGTTCTTATTTTAGAAAGCCCTTTTTTCACCTTTCATTGAGGTTTCTTAATGGACAAATCTATTAAATATTCAAAGCACTGTATTTATTTAGATAAAAGCTGTTAATTATAAATGTCCAGCCATATGGCCATTAAGACTAACATTTAGTAGGATAAGGAGGGAATTAATATTTTAAATAATAAAGGACCGTTTTAGAAAATAGGAACTTTCTTGATGTTATGTTTCATGTAGGTTTAACAATGCAGTGGTGGTTGGTAGCCTGCAGTGATTCACACTAAAGAACGTGGTTTTGTTTTCTTTTATATTTTTAATGCCTCACTATTGAAGAGTGTCTATTAGGGAAAAAAAAAAAAGCCACAAATGAAATGCCTCAAGGAAAGCCAGATGGCTGAATATTGGTGTTTGAAATGAAAATAAAATATTCAGCCATACATATGTGCCTTAAATACACTTAACTGTAGTCCTTTGTTTGTTAGCCAGAGTCTCTTTTCTATTGCTTTTGCATTGGTAAATCTGAACTTGCTTTGCATATGTTTAGTAGATCAAAGTTGAGCAAAAATGTGGTTAAGGAAGTTTTAGTACTTATTGGTCCTAGCCCCAAATCAAAAAAACAAGGTCAGATTTTGGCCAGATGTCCTAACCTGAATTCTGGTTGGTTGGTTGGTCTTGTTTTTTTTAAAGTTCTGCTCAGGGATATTGTTAGCAACACTTTGAATGTGTCTCAGCTTTTCCTGATAGCACTGCTGTTGCATGAAGTTTTGCTGATACTGGAACTCTTTTCAACCTAATCTGTCGTGATGTCCTTGTTGCCTGGAACCACGTTGTGAAAAATGACCAACAGTTCAGGAAAGCTCGTGTAGATAAGTAAACTCTACCAACAACTGAAAAATATGGGGGAGATGTGTGAAAACTCAGTTCTTCTATAGAAGCCCAGCCAACTCCTGGAGCAATCTGCAAAATTCCCTGCAGGTATTCAGCATTTTTCATCTCAGACATAAAAGGGTAACCGTCATATTGTCCCTGCATTGCCAACCTCCTGCTTTCATGGCAACATTTCCTTTTAATATTTCCTGTAGTTTCTAGTTTTAATAGTCAGGACACACATTTGAAGGAAGCGACTGAAGATCAGGGTAGCATCAGGTACTGCCACTGATAATGCAACTTTGGAAAATGTGTCCATCAGATACCGAGGGATGTCGATGGTGCCTAAACAGAACCTGCTGTTTTGTTTCTACCATCTTGGTTCAAAAGACCCTTGATGGAAATATGCACGGTTTATGTTTCTCTGAGCTGTGTGAGAAAGCTGCAGAGATTACAGTTAACTCCAGTCAGGCCTGTTTCCCTTTTTTCCTACCTCTGTCTCAGTTTGGAGATGAAGTTGAGCTGGTTTTTGTGTGCTCTTAGCCTGGAGTTGCTTGCAGAATCACTTCACTATTGCTACAAACTAGTTACTCCTTTCTCTCTTTAGACTAATAATTGAGTTTAAACTGCCAGCACTTGAGATTCAAAATGTAAGGAAACGACATGGTGTGTATTAAAACTGGTATGTACAGTCTCTTTCAGGCTTTTTTACAACCCTCATCTTTTGCCCTGTCTGCCCAGGATTGCTGTGAACTCTTGTGGTATGTGAGACACTGTAAATATATTTTTGGCAAGTCACTGTGTATCTAAGGAAGGCTGTGAGTGGGTGCAACCCTATACACTTTACTCCTGTTGATGTAGAGAGCAAATAAGGCATGAGCAGAAACGAGACATGGTGGGGGCTGGACTGATGGTGTTCCATCAGGTCTTCACTGTCAGAGTTGCTGCCTACAGCACTATATTTTTAGAGCCATTATATATTATAGCAATACCAGATGCTGCTCTGAAGGAAGATTTGGAGAGTGAAAAACGGATTAAGAATTATTGTAAAATTGCTAAATTTGTGTGAAGACATGCAAGATCTGATTCTTGTTCTTCAGTACAGGGATGATTCACCACTCTGAGAAAATATTATGAAAGAAATAGGCACATCTAACAGCTTTAGATTTATGCTTCAAATAGATAAAGGGTTATTAAAAGTTGTTCAGTTTTGAAATTACTTTAAAATAAGCAGAGTTTTTGCTTGCTTTTAGTTCTTGACCTATGCCAGTTGTCTCACACGGTAGCAGCAACCTGCACATATGGGGTGGAGTATGGTCATAACTTCACCTCAACAGCAGTGTCTGTATCTCATCCCATGCACTGCTTTTTTAAGTGGCCAATAGTAGTATTTGAGTACATCCTACTGACCAGTGGTATAAAAGAAGGGGCTTTCTTGAGCTAACTGTTAGAATTTCTGTATGAATCCACCATGAATCCACCGCCAGTTAATTTCCACTGCTTGGGTTTAATCTAGATGCAGAGTTCTTTAGTGTAGCTCTTCCTTCATTTGTTGAGACTATTGTTGCTGAACCCTCTTGTATTCTCATTTATATTTGTAAAACTCTTCTACTTCAGCAGACGGAAATGTACTCAGTGATTCTACCTTATGTAATGTGAAAGTCAGTCCCTTGCTGTTCCATGTGTGCAAGTACAGTCAAGTCTGTTTTGAATCCTTTTTGTCACCCTCCCAGTTAATTTTTATTAAATTGTACAGTGACAACATTTACTATTTAAGCAAAAATCCCTTAGCCTGTGTCTGTCTTTATTGCCTTTTTTTCTTCCTCCTTGAAGCTATTTGCAATTAAAGCTCAGTAAAATGTGAAGCATCAGAAATGTTAGACTGTCTTGGCAATGAAGAGGCATGAGACGGATTAATAATGAGAAGCAGAAGATAAGAAGCAGTAATGCCACTTTCATTCTGGAGTGCCTGTTCTGGCAAAGAGTTCACATCACCTTTTACTACTTTGTATCCTATTTATGAGTCACAGGAATGATTAAGGAAAAAAATCCCACACAGATAAGAGTCTTCAGAGTTGTTTAAATTATGGAAATGAGAAACTTCAAGGTCTCTTTTGCTAAAGATTAAGAATTAACTATCTGAGATTGCTACTGCACTTTAATTTAGAGAAGTGTGTGCATAAAGGCAGGAGAGGAAGAGACTTTTTTTTTTTTCTTGGATGTGCCCATTTTGAGCAGTGAGTATAGCTGACACAATAGCACAAGCTGCTTCCTTTTTATTTCTTCCCAGATATTGGCCTGAGACGATTCTGTGTTCGTGGATAATGTATGTTTGTGACAAATATAAAAAGCAAAGTTCAGTGAACAATGAGCACAGGATCTCAGGGATCTGCAGACTTCTCATGCAGCTTTCTTGGTTCGTGTGTGTTTTTGTATGTGAGAAAACATTGGAGCTATAACTCAGTGGACCTCTTTCTGTTCTCCTTTGCTTTCACTGAATTTTGCTGACAATTGCCAGTACTGTGAATATGTAACATTGCTAATTTTGTACTACTTATTTAGTGCTGCTTTTAACTATCTGGAAAGCAGGAATAAAAATTCTATTAAACATCCTGCATGGTGTGCTGGTGGAGCAAGTTTGTGTAAGTCACGGTGGACAGTGACACAGTGAGAGAGAAATACAGGGGCATTAGTTCTGGCTTCTAAACACTTAGGTTAACCTGGGTAGGGCAAAGGTGTTTGGCCAAAGGAAAATAAGTAATCTGGTGCCTACTACCACCTTGTTTGCATAGCTCATATTAACTGCATGTTTTTTCCTGGTAAAGATATAGGAGACTTACAGAATGTTTTTAGGAGCTACGCCATTGTTGCTGTTCTTGGGTTAAAATAGAAGCAAATTTTCTTCTTCCCCTTCTTTTTTTCTTTTTTTTTTTTCCTGGTAAAGAAAGCTTTTTTTGTTATTAAGCTTTGCTTTGGCCACTAGACAGCCTTGAAGCAGTGCTAATATGGAATTCTCCTGATAATGAAGGAAAAAACATTGTCATTGCATTCCTGCAAAATGTGTAAGTTATGATCCCTCAAGAAAAGAGTTGTCTGAGGGTTGAATCAGAATTGATCTACGTAGATCTGTAGGTGTAGGCATGCGGTGCCATCTGTTTGAAGAGGATTTTGCATGTCTCACCTATATAATAAAAGGGCTAAGTATCACTGTCTAATTTTGGGGATGTCTTGCTTATCTAATCATTGATGTTGATCTTTTAGTGATCAAAAATGGTTAATGGCACCTGAGAATAAAAAGCTCAGAAATGCCAGTAACTTCTGCCCACTGCTCCACAGTCACTAGCTTTAAGTGACGTATGTCCCTCACATAAAAGCAGGACATCTCATTCTCAAGTGATATTCCTCATTTCCTGTGCCTCATGTAAGTTGGATCTGGTTGTGATTTTAATTAAATGCTTTTTCAGTTGGAAAATGTTGATTCACGAAAGCCAAAACATTTGGGCGAAATGTGCTGATTTATAATGTCTTTCATCATGGTGACTGTCTGGCTTTCAAAAAGCTTCTATTTTAGATCTTAGAAACCTGAAATAAGTTCAGGCAAGCCACAAGTTTACTTCATATGTTTCCTTTTGATCCTCTTTCCCAGGGATTAATCGGCAAAGGATTAATTATTTAAGGTTAATATATATTCTCTGAAATGCCTCATTACTGTCTTTGGGTGACAGGATCCCTTTGCTATGGGTCTATTCTGTTCCAAGATAACAAATACTCCAAATTGCGCTTTCCCAGCCCTTTCCTCTTCCCTTCTGGGGCAGAAGCTTTATTTCCTCTTTACATTTATAGGTTGCATATCAAGAAAGGTGGGAAAAGTGAGTTAAATCTGCATTTCATTTTCTCCCTTTTAGCACGCTCCTTCTGGAAATGTT
>VYXB01010734.1:1332181-1366523 GCA_013397135.1 Pachyramphus minor
GAAATTTTTTTTTTTTTTTTTTTTTTTTTTTTTTTTTTTAAAGTTGCAGGAGCAAGGCAGGGCTGTTTCTCACAGAAGAGTTTTCTCACATGGAATTTCCTCATTGGTTCTAAATGGTGCCCCCTTAATATTCACTTACCCTTTGACTTGTTCTCACCAGTGAGGTTGTGTTTCAGTTTCTTTGTGTTGGGATAGGTAACAGCAGTTGCATCAAATTTTTATTCTTAATTCATCAGCATTTTATTCATCCCAGTCTCACAATAAGTAAAATGGCACTGGTAGCATGGAAGAAAAATCTCAATCCCATTCAGAGTTTATTGTTGCCTTTGTGCATGATGGAGTCAAGATAAACATATTTAGGTTTTATTTTTCCTGTCCATCCCTTCATCTTCCCTAGCCTATGTCTTAGTTGTTTGGTAGGTTTTTACTTTGTTGTATTTACAGAAAAGACAGAGTAAGTAGCCCTTAAGTGTGTAAACTCAAGGCTGTCAAGGTTATTCCTGTTTATTTCTCACAGTTACCCTCCAACAACGCTAAACACACCCTTGTTGATATTGTGTGTAATGCTGAATATTTATGAAAAAAATATTTTTCTTATTGATATGACTGGGCAAAAAGTTGGTGTTTCACGGCTGTTCTACAGATAAGTGATTGTTTTACAGAAAGATGTAACTCTGTGGTTGGCCTTTAGTTGGGCAAGGCCCACTTTCTAGGAAGTTGAGGACATTCAGTTGTACAGGAGTTTTACATTGGAAGATGTGAACTGGAACTTCATTGCACTTTTGCTTAGTATTCTCTGGATTGGGAGTATTTTAGCAAATACTTGGTCGAGTTTAGATAAACACTTTTTGTTCAATATATGCTACAAGTAGTGGAATTCTCACATTTAGATTGACTAAAGTTGGCATTACATATGTACAAATGGTCTGGTCTTCAGCAGCCTCATGAATTCAAGGTACGGTGAATTCAGTCTCTAAAACTAAGGACATCTTTGCATGGCTGCCAGAAAGCAATGGTTCCAGCACTTATGAGTGTGGTGGCATTGGTTTGTATGCTTATAGGCACAGTTTTTCCAACCAGCATTTTATCAGCTGTAATATATAAAATGTGAGTCGTTTTCATTTAGTCTAATTAGAGTTTGCAAACAGTAATTCCAAACAAAAGCCAGTCACACTGTATTAAACACTTAACTGTGGTGAGCAAGAGTGCAGGTTTTGTTTATGAAGGGTAGTCTGTATACAAGAGGTATTTAATTAGTTTTCATCAGAGCTATGGATCCCCTGTTTGGGGATTATAAACAAGCCAGGAAAACCTGGCATAGCTGAATAGCTGTGTGCAAGCTCATTGCTAAAAATAGTGCCAAGATGCATATAGACACCAAACAATAACATCATAAATTTACTGAGGAAGCCTGTGGTAAAAATAAGGTTTAAAGTATAGCTTTGGATTCATGCTGCATACATCTCCCTTCTTCCATCTGGGTATCAGAGTTCTTATTCTTCCTCATATGACAGCTCTTTAACTATGTATTGTTGATCATGAACATACTATAAAATGCTTTAGTGTATTTTGAGAGTTGAAAGGACTAACAAATGCAATATATATATGAATGTGATACATTTGTAATGGATTTGACACACACAGACACAAAAATACATTACAGTAGTGTGGAGAATGTGGTTTGACCATAAGGATGCCAGGGGATCTTAAGCTATTAAGGCTGGAGCTTTGTCCTCAATTCACCCTGTCATTTCTAGGTATTACAGTACGTGGCACCAAATGTAACACACTGTCTCACATCTAGTGTAAAAAAAGGATGCTATAATGTGAAGTATATTGGGTGAAAGGAATCTGCTGTGAACTGAACTTCACTTTATAATTTTCACAGTGTATATTTAGGACAGGTCTGTGCAATTACACGGAGTTTTTTGTACATGAAGGATTTGTGACACTGGAAAAAAAAATCCTGCAAAATTATTCAGTATATTTAGAGTACAGAGTGTTTAGTATGATATTAGAAAGCAGGTACTTGGGAGAATTTAATGGCTCAAGATAACAGAAATCTATATTTTACCTCGTTGGAGCTGTGTATATGTATTGTGTAAATCCATAGAGGTATATTCAAGGTGATTAGCTAGGATTTAGTTCTGTGTGGGAGTAGGGGGAAAAGGTCTAATGGAAATGTTGACAGACCATTAACTAGAGTATCACTAATGGGTGCTATAATAGAGAGAGATATTTTTAATTGTAAAGGGGTTAATTGGTATTCCTCATTTGCATTCCTTTCTTCCTAAGTGGTGGCAATTTGAGCTCATCCACTGATAGGAATGGTTTTTATACTGATAGAATATGAAGGATCATAATATTTTCTCCAAGAATATTAGCAGGAGGGAAAACCAGAAATATGTTAACTGACATATGATGATTAGCCAGCTATAGCTGAAGAGAAAACAACTGATTTTCCTAAGAACTTATTTAGTGAGTGCCTGCAGGAAAGTATTGTTTCCTTAGTAATGAGAAGAATTTGATTTTTTGATTTTAATTGTTTTATATCTGAGCATAAAAAAATAGCTTGCATTGGTCAGAGTGTTTACCATGACTTACATGTTGCAACACTTTTCTCTGTGGAGATAAGGGTTTTCTGAATGTAGGAGTGAAGCTACTGCTCTTTCCTTTCTCTCAATCTGAGGTGGAGGGAAGTGCTTACACAGCCCATGTCTAGCCATTCAGACACCTAAAATGAGGCTTATTGATATAAACTGATGGAAACAAATTGGGCTTCTGTTCCCTGTTGCTCTCAAAGGAGCTTGGTTTGGTCCATGACGAGAGGAAGAGCTCAGGCTGCTATGTTACCTCTCACCTTGTCACCAGCCTGCTCTGACAATAAGACCTTCCCCTTGTGCTGTTTAACCTTGGATTGCTGCACAGGGTTTAAGCCAGGAGCAGCTGGGAGAGCCTGGCCATGTGCCACCACGGCAAGCTGCCTGCACTGAGTTCTGACTGTGTGACAACCAGTCTCCATCATCTGCCTGCAGTGCTCCATGCTTGGACCAGGCTCCAGGGGCTGATCATCTCCTCGCACTGGCTACCTACAGACCAGAGGGAAGCTTAGAGCCTACCCAGTACCTTACATAGTTACTGCTTCTCCAAGTGTGACTCACTGATTTGGATGATGTGAATAGCTTGAGGTTACCAGCCTTGCTTGCCACTTAAAATCCCCTGTATGAACCCTTCCTCTTTGAGGTCATTATTTCTTCTTGCCAGAGTTAATGAGACAAACTTTGTGTCATTAAGAAAAGCAAACCAAGAAACAAACATATATCCATGCCCTCAGTCTCTTCTGCTGTGGCCATCTATCCTTTGGCTTAAAGTCATCTTCCTGGCATTCTCAAATTTCCTTTTTTTTTTTTTTTTATTTCTCATTAATTCTGTTTGTCCCTTGCTTTCACTGAGCTGTGCAAGCTTTCTTATGCTAAACCAGATTTTTCATCCATACTTTGCTTGCACTCCTGTCTCATCCTGAAGTGTGTAGCAAAAAATATTTCATGTGGATTTTTGTGAAGTACTGAAAACAAACACATTTGAAAAATATATGATATAGATGTGTTGCTTATAAGCCTTAAGTATATTTTATTGTACAAATAGCATCTTTTAATTTCTTTTTGAAGTTAATGCCTTAAAGAATTCAACCAACAGCAACCATTTACGCTTAAATACCATCTTAACATACATAACAAAAATACAGGTTTTAATAGAGGAGTTTACTGATTTGTCAGTTCTAAAGTACAAACTGCAATTTCTTCTCTAAGTCTTTTTGTCCTTTCAGTATTTACTGTGCCTTCATGTAGTGGTCCACATGCTTTTTTGGTGGAAGTGAATAACTGATTTTCCCTATCTTTGCCCATTTCCTAATGGAATCATGGGACTGATTTGCCTGTAGTGCTGGCAAAAAATTGCAGATTGTATCAATGAGTGCAGATAGGAGACTTCAAGTTTCAAGGCTGTTTCTCATCTCTCATTCCACAACCTCCCCTTCTAGACATCATCATTGGTTGCTTTTACAGATTTTATACTCTGTAGGGTTCCAGGCGCCCTCTTTTTTCAGAGTTCAGAAACACTGTGAAGCTCACTGGAACTCCTTGTTCACAGCTGAGTCTCTGAGGAGCTTGGATGAAAGCAAGAAGTTGGCTGTTCCTGAATGAGACCCAACAGGCCTGCCTTCCATCTGCTGGCCTGTGCTGGGTCTCTACTGCCCACTGATTGCACAGGCAGGGTGGTCCTCTCACAAATAACAACATCCATGTGGTGCCAAAATCCCAGGCGAGTTCTCAGCTTGATCAGTTTCCCAATCTGCTTCGCCACACGGCCGAGTGGCATTTGTGCCAGTTTAAAACCAAAGGAATAGCTGGGGGTGGGGGGAACAGCAGAGCTGCATTCCTAGGTTGGTTTTTTTTTTGTTGTTTTTTTTTGTTTGTTTGTTTGTTTGTTTTAGCTGCAGTGCTTATTTGGAATTCCTGGAGATTTTCAAGTGCTCTGGTAAAGCACTTTGCAACTTACATACGTGGCCACATTTGTGTGATGTGTACAAACCCTTCTCTGCCTGCCTCAGAGCAGTTGAGCGGTTGCATGTGCTTGTCAGGGTTGTGGAGTTTCTAGGGCAGGGAGTGCTGCCTGTCAGCTCCCTGACTGCATGCAGGATTTTCTTTATTCCCGAGGCTTCAGCAGGCCGAGTCCTGGTGCCACAGCTTTGGCATGTGTGCTGCCTGGGCATTGCAGTCACTCAGACTAAAGCTTAAGTTCACTGGTAGTGTCTGTAGCACGGGGACTTCTCACTTCCGAAGTCACGGACCACCTTGGCAGGGGAACCATTCTCACGCTGTGAAGTGCCCTCTGCATTGTGCAGTGCAAGGAAGTGATTTGGTTGAAAAGAACACCATCCTCTTTGTTTTTTTTAGATTCTCCCTCATTCTCACCCAAAATTATTTCTCTTCTGGATCATTTCCATGACCCAGTTCGCTGCAAGGCCTCACAAATGGGAATAAGCAGCAGGGTGGGGAGGTGACAAGCTTAAACTGCCTGGCCTTTGTACTCCATAGAAAAAAGAGTGCTTCTTTGGGGCTAAAAAATTAAGGCTACTAGAGCAGAAATAGAGCATTGTGTGAGTGCAAGCATACCGACACAGCTGGTTTTATCCTGGAATAATAAACCCACCTACTATTCCCTGGATGAGATGGACAGTGAAGGCCCAGTTTTCCTAGTACAACTGCATCTATGTTGGGGGACTTTACCAGCATCCACTATGCTATAAATACAGATATCTGTATTTGGAACCTGACCATAGAAATGTATCTTTACCAGCTTTAATTGATTTTAGCTAGGAGCTAACTGGCTCCAGAAGAACTACTTATAGCTTAACATTTCTGTGGAAAATGTACCATTTAGTAATTAATGGGTTTGGAAAGCAGCCAGAATCTTTCAATCTAATCCAGTTGAAGAAAAAAGAATCAATTGACTCTTTTTTGAATGGTAAATATCATGAAATACTTTACAACAAATCATGGTTTAAAATAGCCCAGTTGCACTAGCTGTCATGTAGGATAAATCACTTGCATCAGGACATGATCTTTGTGATTTGTGGTCTATGCAAATAAGTGCAGGGCTTTGCTCCATATTCTGTATTCAGGCAAAGTTCCCCGTGGACTTCAATGGGAATTTTGCCCAAGCAATAACAGCAAAATTGGTCCCATGTGAAAAAAATTGATCACTGGGGAAAATTAAGAGATTTTTCTTAAAGGCACAGATGGCAGTTAAGCATTTAACTTTAATTGGCTTTTTACATGAGTAGGGACCCCTCTACTGTTTTACCTTTAGAAGAATCCTCCTCAGAACTCTGAAGAGAGAAATGTGCATGATGGTTGTGGATAGTCTGTTGCTGGGAAGGATAGAGCCAGTGTGCTGCAGGGAAGTGAAAGAATTCTACAGAGGGATGTGAAATAGCTGAAATAAATGCTGAGATGAAGTAATGAGAGCTTCCTTTACTCGCATCATGTGGATAGTTTTACTTTTTATGGCAGCAGTGTGTGTGTGAGGAGGGAGAGAGGGGCAAAAGGAGTCAAATGTGGATGGGAGAGGAAGCAACTGCAGAATTTTCAGGGTTTTAAAAATGCTTGAGGGGGAAAAGGCACAAATGTTAAAGCTTCTCTGGAGCATGGTATGAAATTTTTTAAGAAAAGCAGCCTTGAAGGTTCAACTTTTTTTCAGCATGTCATGTTGAAAATTAATTACAAATAGATCCTCAGGTGTTCACTTTGATTAGCATGATGGTAGGTAGGTACTAAGAGCATGAACAAACAAAATATGAGACAGTTTCTTAAGGTCAAGGTTATGGTGGACACTCTGCTTGGGTTTGGATGCAGTTTGTTTTCTATGCGCTTCCCTCGCATTAACCCACTTCTATTTAAAAATATTTATTAACTCAGGTTCAAATCCGAATAAAAATCTAAGGAGATTTTTTTTTTCATTTGGTGCTAAAGGCACATCACAGTGACTACTAAGCAGAGATTTAGAGTGAAGCATAGGTAAGACCGTCACTGAAAATTTCGCTTGCCTCACACATGAGATGATGACAGTCTCTGTGAGGAAACTGTTGTGCTACTGTGAAATTAAGACACTCAAATGGGTCGTAGTGGTTGGGACTGACTAGAACCAGATGCTATGTGCTGGAATCAAGAAAAGCTAAATGCATCTTTTGAAAAGGTCAAGAATAATAGCCAGGTCTAGGCTGAGGGATGTGGCCAAGGGTCAGGCAATGAATCTGTACTGCAATGGGCATGAAGTGGTGGGAGCAATTGCAGACTGGCAGCAATGAAAATTAAGAGTCAGAACTAAGCATATAGGAAACAGGAAAGAACAACTGAAGCTAAGGAGACAGGGTAAAGGAGAAATAAGCAAATCATTTAAGTTAGCTTAGACAAGCAACTTGTTAATCAGCAAACGTCGGAATTTTGATGGCCTTGTGTTTTTAAGTGTGGGTAAACTGCCCACCCTTAGCTTCCACTGTGATGATCCTGGCTTTGTGAGACTTTGGTCTTGGCAAAACCTGACTGATAGGAATCCTGTCTCATTTGGCTGCTGCATGGACAGTCTCTCTATTCCAATTCACTGGGATGCAGAGTTTGAGTTCAGGAACGTAAATTCATATCATTCTCCCCTTAGTTACATGTCAGGAATTTCCAGGTTTAAGTCCTCAGTTTCTACAGAAGCTGCAAATGATGTGGGGTGGTGCATTCAAAGAGAATAAACCCGTTCTTTTTGAGACTCATAAACATAAATAATTACATAGCAGTCCCTGCATCAAGTCAGGTGTTACCAGGTTCAGGCCTGGAAATGTGGTGCTTCCTTTTCTTGGGGACCCTTCCTTCTTCATTCACAAACCAAGCAGAGAGTGAGCCACTGGCACTGAACTCCAATTCATTTGTCCTCAAGCTTCCCTTCAGGGACAGGCAGACTGTCCTTCTCAGTCAATAAGTGGTCTGTTAGCATCTTAAATGAATATTCTCTTCCTCTTGAAAGCCCTTTGTCTCTCCACTGCCTGCAGTCTTGAGGCCTTGCAAGTCCTGAGTGTGTCTCTGAGCCTGAAAGGACTCCTCATCCCCTGGACAAAGAAGCCTCTTGCAGCAGTCTGCCCTCCCCCTGTTACATACTGTGTGCTCCAGCCTACTCACAGCCAGGCAGAGGCCAGGGTATCCGAAAACTCTTCTAAGACTGAGTAGTTGCCTGTGTGCAGTTCCACATTGTTCATCTTCTCTTTTCCTGGTGTGCAAATGCCAGCCACAAGTCAAGTGACATCTCTCTGTATGTATATTTGTTATATATGTGAATATATATATTCACATAAATACATATATAAATAAAGTAGGTTATACATAAATAAAGTAGGTTAATCTATATGAAGCCTTGCTCAAGTTTTTCAGAAATTCAAAGTGAGTGCAAGTAATCTACATCTGCTGGAGTTGTGTGTGGTTATAAGCTCCAGGAGGGATGTGGAGCAAAGGAGATGGGGAGAGGGGTGAGGAACAGCTACTGTGAGGAATGAATGGTTCTCCACTGGTAGCTGTTTGGAGGCCAGGAAACCAGGTGTAGTCTTCTGCAACATGAGAACACAGGTAGTAATTTGTGGAGGTGTATATATTTGTATTGATTAGGATTCTTTCATAACCTAGGAGTGAAAGCCAGTCATGGCTTCATGAGGGTTGTCATTAAACATGTTAAAAGGTGATCATAGCACTGTTTTGTAAGAAACTTGGGAATAAAAATGAAAACCATAAAACATGCTACATGAATTTTGGTCCAGCCCTTCTGTTGTTCACTTAAGAAGTGCCATGATCAGTTCTGTAGGTGCTTTTGCCTGGGTTGATGTTATCTGGCTGTGGAAGCAAATGTGAGCGTTTTTTGTGTGATAACCAACTTTGAACTGCCAGCCTTGCAGAGGTCATGATATAATTCCAGTGCCCTTTCCATAGTGCTATTGGAAGGAAAAATGGACATTTCCTCCCACAACTGATGGAGATATGGTCCCCAGTAACCCTGGTGCAAGAACAATAAATGTGGACACTCCCTAAGGTGTAATAACATATGTAGTCTGAAAGATGATTGTATCTGAGTAAATTCAATTACTAGGAGGAACCATGTGGTGAAGACATAGCCAAGTGTTTCATACATTCATATTAAAATTAGTAGTTCTTCGAGTAGCTTATGAAGTTGCAATGACTTAACAGTAATATTTTTGTTAAAGTAACTGGGAAAGAAATTTGATTGTGTAGTTTCTGTTTTCAGTGCATGATTTGGGGCAGAGTTAGGGTCCTGGAGAAGTATTGGAAAAAAGAGGATATCAAGTGTCAGGAATCTCAGGTTGAAGAAAATCAAAGAATTCCCCAATTACCACATGGCCACAGCTGCTTTTAAGGTATCCTTCAAGGAAGGAAAAAATCAGAAGCAGAGCTGCAGGCTTGCCTCTGGGCTAGGGAAAGAACTCTCTTGCCAGGACTATCTCTAGTTCTACACTGTATGTACTTCCCTTCCATATCTTTTTCCCTGGCACAAAGGAAATCCCTCCATATCTTCAAGCCCTGTTCTTCTGACTTTGTAACCCTTCTTAAGGGAAACCCTTTTGAAACAGTCTCTTGGAGGTGTTATGTGGAAGATTCACTGTCCTGTTTCACAGAGTTGTAAGAGGTGTGCAGGGACATGCAACTATTACAGTGAGCAGGGAACGAATTACTAATTAATATGGGAGAGAATTTTAGAATCAGGCTTTTTTCAGGCTATGCTCTCAATGCATGAAGGTGGTCACCCTGTTTTGCAGTGTGTCTTGGTGGTTATCTTGAAGGCTATTGAATGTGAGGTGATATCGATATTCCAGCTGGGGGGAAATATACCTGCAGGAGTTCTCCTGTGCTCTGTAGACAGGGTCTTATTTTGTACCAGCACAGCTTTTCATGTGAACATGCATTACTTTTGAAAGGATTTCATTCCGTGACTATAATTCCTGTTATTGGTTTTAGAAATAAATTCAACTGTTACTGTAACATCAGAATCAAGATTTATGCTGGAGAAAAATATGGCTGTAACTTAAGAAAGGAGAAAGAATCAAATGGCATTTAACAATGCAGTAACACAATCTGTGCACATTCAGCCATCGCTCCTTTCCTGGCTTTGGCGCAGGGAGTGAATGCTTTTGCTTTGTGTCCACGCTGCAGGTTTGGGGGAGAGAAAGCAAAACTGCACATGCATACTCTGCAAGGAGGAGCTATAACACAGATTGATCCAGTTCAGAAGAAAGGAAATGTTTTCTTCCAAACCATTACACAAATTCTGGATTAGCATTAAACTGTGTAGTTTCACCCTGAATGCTTTTCAAACAGAATGCTTCTTTCCAGAGTGTGCATATCAATATAAGTAAAACGGCATAAATGTCACGCTCAGTCTGTCCGAGCGGCGTAGTTTTGTTCTCGTGCAATGGGAGCAGGTGGTGGGAGGTTGTTTTGATGGGTTGAGAAGCTCCTCCCCTCCTTCCCCAAGCAGCAGCAGTCTCATCTGCGTCAGCAGTAATTGTGTGCCTTGCACTGCTTTTCAGTGAGGGTGAGTGCAAAAGATACATCAATATGAGGTATCAAACTGAGGCTTAGATGTTCCTTTTAAGTGGCTGCTCATTTCCTTGAGCCATAACACGGGCTAAAGGTTAACTTACACAATCTCCGTGGAAGAAAAAATTCTCTTTTTTGGGAAGGGAGAAGGAGGGGGAAAGGGCGTTGTTTCATATTCTTTCCCACCTATAGGCTCCATGTGATGTACAGTGCTGCTCATGCAGATTTTTTTTCGCCCCCCCACTGGATTATTTGCTAATCAGACTTCAGTGCAGTGGAGATAAGAGCGAGACTGTTGCCTAGCTCCCGAGCCCGCAGCCAGGACCGCTGCCGCTCCGCCGTCCCGCCTCTCCATGGGCCCGGCGCGGCGGAGCTGTCCGAGGTGCTAGGATGATGCTGGCTGCGCGGGGGGCCAGGGCAGCCGGATTGCAGCAGGAGAGGAGCCCCGCAGTCCTGCTGGCACCCGAAGGTAGGCTTGCTCTTTGTTTGAGAATTCCTGATTAATCAACAACAGCACCAACGGAGCCAGGCAGCCGGAGAGAGCAAGCCTGCCTGTTGTCACGGGGGACAGAGAGACGATGCCACAAGCCAGACTGCTTCAGACCTTCTGTATTTGAGTGGCAATGAGCGAGAGAGCGTCTTTCCTTGCTGCAAGAAGCCATTTGGACAGGATATTTGCTGTTCCTTATATTCCTTTCTTTTTGTTTCCACAGAACGTATTCAAATGAGGCACCTTAGAAATCTCTGTGTTAGTGCATATGATGGTGCTGTAATCGTCTGTGTTGTAAAGTGGGTAAAAATCATCCAGTTTCTTCTCTGCTGGACCTCAAAGCAGGGTGTTGTTTATACCCTCCCATTATCCATACCCTCTCTTCTCTGAATGTGGATTTAAAGAAGCAAGCACCGGTCTTTTCTTCCCACTGCTTTTTTTTTTTTTTTTTTAAGCCAAACTTTCCATGCCATTTTAATCATATGTTAAGAAGATCTGTAACATAACACATTGACTTGTAGTGATGTCGAATTCTACAATCTGGGCAATTCTGCCAGCAAGATTTAATGCACTTTAACTGAAGAAAAAACTGAGCCTAACTGAAAATCTGTTTCTTATGGTGCTGAAATATCCCTTCCGACTGCACTGAGATAACCACAGGAAAGGGCTTTTACAGGCAAAAGTCACCTTTGATTATTGCACTTAGTGGTCCCCGTGGACTTAGATTTTGGTACGTATGTATTTTAATACAATCTATGAGCATGCTAATGAAATGTGGTGCTAATTATAATGAAAAAATAGTATTAAAAAATGAAATAATGAATGCATAATGAGGTTGCATGCTTTTTTAGAATGTATTAATCAAGCTATTGCTAAACTAAAAGCTGAAGTCTATTTGACTGGTTTTGTGTACTTCACATGTTGATTGTGTTCGTAATAGAGATGCTTTGTAGCTGAGTTTTTTTGGTTTGTAAAAAACCCTGTTAAATAATTAAAACCATTCTTTTATATTTTTGGGTGAATTAATTGAAATACTTTCCAACATCTATGATAGTTACTTAATCAGACCCACTGTACCATTAATATTTTACAGCATATGAACATGATGCTGGTGGTAGTGAAATCTCCATTTAATTTTCTTAAAGAGGAGGTAAAAATAAGTCCGTCAGTAAGAAGCTCATGATTTCTTCTGAGTTCAAATGCACTCCTGTTTGCACACAGAATGTGTGTGTATATGTCTGTATGTTGTGTGATTTTATTTCTTCTTGTTGTTTATGAGTCTTCTGCATCATATTGGGAAGTAAAATGTCATAATTCCACTTAAGTGCTGGCCATTCTGAACCTAGGTTTGTATCCATATATCCATGTGGTTAGGAGGATGCCTTGTTTTCCTCAGGGGATAAAAGTAATAAAAGTGTTGCTGTATTGTAAAGTAAACAACAGCTTTTTACATCCTGGAATTATAGAGGAGTCATTGTAAGCAAAGACTTTTTTCCTTTTCAAAAGGCATCTACAAGGCAGCCAAAATTCGCAGCCCAGGGTATTTTTTTATTTTTTTTATTTTTAGTTCTTAAAACTATGGGGAACACGCCTTTTCCATAGGAGGGGTAGAACATCTATAGAAATGGACTGTTTCTTTAAATCCATGCAGTTGCATTCTCAGTCTACTGAAGGAGACTCTTTTAACCTCTTGAAGTGAAGTGCTCAGCACTACTTAGCTTCAGTGATTTTGCCCAGGTGCTACAGCTCGTGCTGTGCAGTAAAATGAGGACCAGGTATATAGTCTGTCCCAGTCAAAATATAAAACATATTATGTAGTTATGAATGATGGTAGTGGTTCTTTGGTTCTTTTTCTTTAAATATGTGCATATATAGTTGTCAAATGATATACAAAAGGAAACTTGCAGCCAGTTTCAGAAGGCCTTTCCACTTTGACGTTAGAATTTAATGTGTCACTGTGTGTGAAAACAGTAAAGCCATCTCATTGTTCGGAATGAGCAGGGGATGCAACTCTAAGAAGCACATCTTAGAAATTTGTATCATCACATTCAAGTGCTTGGGTATTTAAAATCTCATTTGATATAAGGCACAGTTGTGATAGGAGACAGAGTTCTGCAAAGTAGTCTCTAGTATATTTGTACATCACTAAATTTTTCTTCATTGCAGTGAAAGTATTTCTTTGTACACTCAATACCATTAGGTCCTTATTAGTGCTGCTGTGGTCAGCACTTTGTGAAAACAGGATATGGCTGGCCTGTCTACTTTGCTCTTATTTTCTTGCAGGCAACTAGAATGCAACAGCTCAAGCTCAAGGGTTGAATGGCCGATTAGCATCCTTGATTTGTGCAGAATCCTTCTAACATAATGTATTGGAGGGAGTTGATAGGTAATGTGAAAGCAGATATGTTCTCAAAGAGAGGAGGCAGTATTTGGGAGGGAATCAGGTAGGACTGGAGAGGTGTGTAGTAGGTCTTTAAAAATTAGATATTGGATTCAGGACTCTGGGCAACCCCCCACTTGTTTTTCCAGGCTGTGTTCTCCTACATTAAAAATAAAAAAAAAAAAAAAAAATCCCTCTGCTTTGGAAGAAGGCAATCAGTGCCTTTGTCATTACTTCAAAAAGCTCCTTCAGTTTAATGTCAGCATTGCCAATTTTCAACGCAGCACAGCTGCAGCTTATGGCTGTCAAACAAGCTGAAAAGCAACTGATATTTTGGGGATCCTCATGTGAATAAAGAAAAAGAATGGCATGTCTGAATCTTCACGTGTGTAGCACTGCTTGGATACCGTGATATTGGGTCGATTACTCCTCATATTCTAAAATCAATATTTTTGCACACTGATCATATGAAAAGGAGGAGCTTTGTGGTTTGACCAAGAATGCTGTATATTTGGCATCAGAGCAAATAGTTAAATTAGAAGTAGGGTATGCAACAGTCTTGTGAAACACAATGCATTATGCTCCCATAGAAACTGTGTCTGAATCAATACAATGATATTGAATTTAGTTATGTAAATATTTCTTAGCAAACCAGGAAGGGGACTGCTTGCCCTTGCCAGTAAACCAGATGCACTGGCAGGGAAGGAAAAAAAAAAATCTTTCTTGCTTTACTCCTCCCATGCTGACAGCTGAAAGCAGAGCCAGGCCAGTGTTAGCTGCTCTGTGCTCCTTTTCCAGTGTCCCTCTGTGGGGGTACCTGGAGGGGCAGGTGTCAGTGAGCATGATGGGGTGTGATTGTGGGTTTTTTCTCAGTGAGGTTTTACATCGTGTTAGTTTGACCTTTAAGAAGCAAAGTGAACATGATGGAGAACTCCTTGTCTCCTTTTACTCAGGTGAATTTTCAAGGATGTTCATATTCAGTGAACACTCAGAACCAAGTTCCTCCAAACAATTTTTGTTGACTTCATAGTATGTTGACTTCAATAGCTGAATTCCAGTGCTTTTCCTCTGCCCTGCTGTCTCCTTTTGTTCCTGCACAATGAGGAGTGGAAAAAGAAAGGAGTGTCTAAACAATTTTTCAAATGGTGCAACTCCCAGTTAGAATTTTCCAGGGCTGCTTGATTTCAAAAAACAAAATGCACTGAAAACAATTTGATTGCAAATACTTAGGTGACTCTGTATGGCACTTGTCACTGGCTAACAAAATCCCTGACCACAGTGTGCATGTTAGGGGCACCAGAATGGTGGTGCCTCACCTACAGCTTGCATTACTTATTTAACACCTTGCATTTGCGTAGTTTTAATCAAATATAAATGTACTCAAATGCAACACTTGCCTGTACTTGTATCTGCCCTGGCAGATGGTTAGGAATTGCTCACTGCTTGAGTTTTAGCAGGCAGCAGAACCTTTGATCAAAGGTTGATCAGTGCTTTCTGCCATTTTCCAAGGAGGGGGGCAGGCAGGCAGTGCATGAGACTCCATGGGCCACATGTATTGGTTGCAGCCTATTGCAGTTTATTAGGGTAACATGGTATCTCTGAAGTGGCATTAATACCTGTAAAGAACATTGGTCCTAGTGTGCCTCACTGGGAATACTAATACTGTAAAAATGTTTACAGTAATTAGTTAAGCTTTTTGCACCAGC
This sequence comes from Pachyramphus minor, assembly GCA_013397135.1. Taxonomy (NCBI): domain Eukaryota; kingdom Metazoa; phylum Chordata; class Aves; order Passeriformes; family Tyrannidae; genus Pachyramphus; species Pachyramphus minor. The sequence goes on from VYXB01010734.1 coordinate 1,346,903, forward strand.
TGTTTGCATTTTTAATCCCTAAGTATAGCATGCACAACTGTAAACTATTAGTAAATGCTGTGAGGCTGTAAAATACCATGCATGCAGTAGGTACATGGGTTTGATCCAGAAAATGCTTGCTGCTTGCACAGAGGCTTTTTGGAGTTGGTGCTATACGTACAGGTTTAAGGTTCTGAAATATGTGTGTTCCCCAATTACCTCCAGGAAGTACCCCAAACTGAACTGGGTGTTGTGAGCATGCAAGCATCACAGTCACAGGAGGAGCTCAATAGCTACAGTTGCTCAGTACTGTTGCAGGATTGGACCCCTGTTAGGACAAAGAATATATCTTGGTCTAGCTATTACACAGTGTGGAAGTTTTGTCATTCTGCATGAGTTTAGTAATGGAAAACATCAGCAATAAACTCGCACATAAAGAATCTCATCAGTGCATGCAGCAGAATAAAAGCTTTTTGTTTCAGTCTTTTTGCAATTGGAATGACTTTATCCTCCTGTTCAAAAAAATAAATATCATAATAAAAGGAGATTCAGTATATCCTAAGTGTCAGCTCATTTTTGACTTCCAAAGTGAAAGGAAAACAATGAGGGAAAAATATGCAGTATTGTTGTCACAAAAGAGAATGTGAAGCAGATAAAGTTCTATGTCTTAGGGGGAAAATGAATCAGAACTGCATTTATTGAAAGCCTGTTGAAGTTATCTTCAGTAAAAAATTTTCTACTATATTTCAGGAGTAAAATCTGGTCACTGGAGAAATCAGTGGCAATACTGCCATTGAGTTCACTAGAGTGTAGTTTCTCTGTTGTGCAGGTTTATTTCAATTTAATTGAACATATGCAGAAACTAGGCTTTACTAGAAGTCCAAAATGGAAAAGCCAGTACAGTGGCCATCTATTGGGAAATGGCCTGGACTTTAACCATCAAAGAGCAGATACCATTTGAGGAGTTCAGAGACAGTGGAGTTAGAGCTGTCTGTGCTGTTAGCATTGGCTTTAATCAGGTAGAGACGTGCTCCCAGGAAGGGGTTTTGGTAAGTGGACTTACCTTTTTTAATCAGCAAAGTTAGGAATTGGTCTAAAATAATGTCTGCTGAAGCACCAGTAACATTGATAGAGTCTGTTTAGCTCATTGTCAGCTTTCCAATTTATATGGAATGGCTGAATGCCTATTCCAAGCCAGTGGAGTTCTAGTCTGTTCCAGTGTCGAAGCTGTGTGAAATGCCATGCATGCACATTGGGCTGCACTAAGACCTTCTTCACTGGTTTTACCCTGCAGGGATTAGTAGGAGATGTTTATACCCATGCCTGAAAATGTTTAAAGATCACTTCAGTGACCCTGAACATCAGCCTTATGTTCATGTTCAGGTTTAGTTGATAGAAAAGGTTGTCTGGGAGGCAGAAGAGGTAATAGGAGCAGACTCTTTGCATTATCTGAATCTTTATCATTTTAACAGTCATGTCACCATTGTATAGAAATAATTTTGATATACAGACATGGAGAATAAGAGAAAATTATTGGTGTGCTTTTAAGGTATTAACTACCTGAAACCAGCTGCTTGCTGCCATTGTCACTTCCAGTAATCAAAAATGGAGGAAAAACATTCATGGGTGGAAAAATATTTCTCTGTTTTTTTTCATCCCTTGCATTCTCATGGTTAGGGCTGTACTTTACAGCCCAGAGTGGATTACTTAAATCCTTAAGAACATTTTATTTATTTAGAAGCAGTGCCTACCCAGATCAGAATTTTACTTGTTCAGCTGTGTGATACAGATCAGAAATATGACATTATATTAAGAAATGGGGAGGAAGATTTTTGTTACTGATTACACAGGAACCCTGTCCCTAAAAGTCTGTGTGCAGACAGGATTCTCACTGCCTATTCAATAAGATCACTCTTAGTCGTAGTGCTGGCAAGGTTCTTGGGCTGATTCCGAGAAGTCACACAGTCCTTCTTCGGGGAAGGGAGGAATGCTCTAGGAGTGAATAAGCAAACGTGCCTTAGGGAGCTGAGTTCAGCTGCCAGGTTTGCCCGTGGGTCACTCAGTCCCTCCTACAGCGACTTCCCAGTTGTAAGATGAGAACCCCACCCAATACAACTTAAGGTTGTCATGTCTCCGGACCTTACAGTACTCAGTGTTTGAAATAAGGTGGCAAAAGTATTTTTTTAAATAAAGTTCTATTTTACTTCTTAAATAAGTAGTTAATCCAATGCATAGTCTTTAGAGGGAGACAGCACATCTCTTGGAATTCTACCTTGCCTTTAGTTTCCTGAAGTATTTACTGATGTGTCAATACACCAGAGTTCTTGAAACTCCCAGGATGTCTGTTGATGAGTGGAAAACCTTTGGGGCTTTTCTGAGAGCTTTTAGGCTGCCTGCCACGCAGTCAGGAGTGACCTGGGGATCTAAGTGTGTTAGCTCCATGCTGCTTAGCTGGAGGTGCTGTGAACCCCAGTGCCTGTCATACCTGTGGAAGAAGTATGGAAGTCTGGAAAATTTCAGGGCTTTATAGTCCTGAAGGACCCAGCTCGGCTGGGATTTCTTGTCCATTCTTGAGCCTCAAGCTAACAAGCTGTTGGGCAGCTGATGACAAGGATTTATGGGCTCGTATCTACATTAGTAAGAAATACAGAAAACTATTTCACATTATTTCTTTCTAGATTTTGTACCTGATGAAAATTTTTTTGAAGAAAATTTTTTTGTTTGTTTGTTTGTTTTGTGGCTTTTTTTTTTTTTTTTTTCAAAAAATTAAACAGTATTTTTCACCAGAACTTTGGAATATCCTGAAGAATAGGAGTTTTGTCTAGTAATCTACTCTGGTGTANAAAATTGAACAGTATTTTTCACCAGAACTTTGGAATATCCTGAAGAATAGGAGTTTTGTCTAGTAATCTACTCTGGTGTAGCCTTATCTAAACAGTAAAAAGGACTTGTTGTCCTGTGATGAAAGCCTTCTCAGTCTTATTTGAACTGAAATTCAGGGATGTCTGTGTCAATGCAACTGGTGGGTATTACAAAAAAGGAGAGGATGGGAGGAAACCTTTCTGGGATTTACAGTGTGTAGTTGGATGAATCTGCATTTCCTGGAACAAGAGACTCTTGGTTTTGTTTCATCTCGAGTAATGTTCTGTGTTCTGAATTTCTTTGTTTATTATCCTTTAAACAGGAGAAAGTCTGAAAAATTGTCTCTTATGAAGATGTTAATTACAACTGACACAATCTCGCTGTCATAAACCATAAGCTATTTTCCTACTGATTAAGGTATTATGTGTTTTTCAACCTGCAGGAAACGTTGCTTTCCTTTGTTCATTATCTCCTGCAAGATGATGAGTTCTAATCAGGAGGAGGTCACTTTGGGCGCTTTTCTCCAGTATATTGAAGATATGGGGATGAAGGCCTATGATGGCTTGGTAATACAGAATGCATCAGACATTGCTCGAGAGAATGATCGCATGAGGAATGAAACAAACCTGGCTTACTTGAAAGAAAAGAGTGAAAAACGTCGAAAACAAGAAGAAGCAATAAAACGGTAAATATTTTGATAAAAACATGAGTGGTCTGGCAGACTGAATGAAAAGTGAGGGGCTCAGTCTCAGATATGGGAAATATGTGTAGACCAGTTGATTTCTTAAGAGCTCGCTGGTAAAAGCAGTGCAGACCACTGGCCCATGTCAGGCTTCTAACTGCACACGTTTTACCTTGTATAGACATGACAGTGAATGGTTCTTCCTCCCTCCCTCCCTCCCTCTTCCCACCTAAATATATTGGGTTTGAGCTTGTGTGGCATCTTGATTTGTAACAAAATGTTTGGGTCTCTGGAAAAAGAGATGTAGATCTAGTGAAAAATAGGTTCTCATCCTCTCAGTGATTTTAGATGGACAGTTTGTAGTTTGTGCAAAGATATATTTGTGTGTGAGCAAGGCAGGGAGAGCCTCACAGGTCACAATAAACTCTCCTTGAGCTGATGTTTTAAATCTGGTAAATTTTCAAAGCTTTCTAATAACTATCTGAGGGGTCTTTTTGGGCAGGGGAAGTCTGCTATTTGTGATTTCCTTTCTATTCTGTGAGCTCTGAAGTCAGTAACAATCTTGCAATCATTTAAAGGAAAATGGATCAAGCCCCTGATGGGCAGAACCCCATAATGGCTCTTCTTGAACAATTCCATTGATTTTAATTGTCAGTTAATGAGAGGAACACTTGCCTGACCTGGCCTTGTGTGCCAGTGGATATCAATGAAATCTCTGCAGCCTTTTGGAGAGGAAAAGAAGGTTGAATGGAATATATATAAATATTTATTACATACACATTTGCATTATTAAATAAAATGGGTTTTCTTGAGGTGAGGCTAAAATTGTGTGACACAGGTAAATCATCCATTCAAAAGTTTAACCTTTATGTGCAAATGGATGGTTTGAGCACAAACTGATAGGAAATCCTGTGAATTTTTTCCCCCAGCATGAGTCTTCTGTATTTCAGTTTAAGTGATTAAATTTTATGCTGTGTCTTGGGTACTGTACATCCAGGTATAACAGACATGCTGTGCTGTGAACATTCAAGCAATGCCTCAATAGTCTGATTATTTTGATGGAATATTAAAAAGAAAAGAGCAGCACATACAGTTTGACAGAGGAGGGAGATAAAGGCATGTAGAGCAAAAATATGGCTGCTTTATGTTCCAGGAAGTGGAGCTTTTTGGATTGTCAGCAATTTGGTTGGAGTGATAAGAGTAATGTAAAATTAAGGTGAATACAGCTAATTAGGCTGTACTCTGGCTAACCTGGTTGCATGTACTTTTGTATGTTTGACCATAAAGACCCCTAAGTACCAGTACAGGGTTTTTTATGAAGAATTTTCTTGGGACATGAGAGAGCAAGTTGTAGATTGATCTGGTTCTTTATAGTCTTCTACCTAAGCTTCTCTACCTACCTTGAATGGTGGTAACAGTATTTCCTACATTGTGGTTTGTTTGTGTGGTTTTGTTTATTGATCATGGCAAAGTGATTTGATGAAGAGCTCTGGATAAAGACAGATGATTCAAGGCTGAGCCAAACCATGAAATTCTTGCTCATACTAAACTGATATGACTGAGGACAGAGTTCTGACCCTCAGTTACAGAGCCAGAAGACAGAAGGAATAGGACCAGCAATGTAGTGGGTTTATTAGAGGAACAGCATGTATCTGCGTGTGGATTGGAGGCACAGACATTTCCTGAATATTGGGCTCTTCTGTGGGAAACTGTGTTTGCAGTGGTCCCCTCTAATCCCTCGCCACCTGTCTTAGTAACATTGAGGGGGTAAACAATATCTGTCTGAAGGAAAAAATAGTAGGAAAAACACCTCAGGAAATCTTGAAAAACATTCTCTTCAAGTCTTTTTCTCTGTCATTTTCTTATGGAAACTTGTGAGGTAAAAAAAAAAAGATATTATGATCCTTGATTAGAAAGAGTAAAAGCAATGGCAGACCAAGGGAGAACATCTGATTTGTCTAAAGGAACTGTGATGTCTGAAGTCACTTAGGCTGATTGCAATTGAGTCTGTTCCCTGTAGTAACCTCCAGAGATTCATCCAAGACCATGTTATCTATTGAAACATAGCAGACAGGAAAGGTAAAGTAGGATTATTGATTTCTTCTTTGTTCTGTTCTATATCCCTTAAGTTTTTACCTTATCTTGATGGATATTTATATTATCCCTATATCCTGATACTGTGGCCTAGATAGAAAGTGGTGCACATGTGCAGTAATGACAGTGCTGCCAGTCTGGAGACTACCATCAGCTGAAAAAAATCTCCTTAGCAACAAGGAAGTCATCCCCTGTGATTAACTGCAGGTAGATTTTTGAGCAGGAGCAAGGGTTCCCATAAACACTCTTCTGTGGCGTGTGGGGATGAAAATAAAGCAGCTATAAGCCCTTGAAACCTACTGAAAATTAACCCATAGTCCAAATATTGAATTGTGTTAGAAGCTAGTTTATCATTTTTGTATTTAGAAGCTATTTTAGGGTTCAGATGGTCTCTCTTAGAAGGCTGGTTGTGTATATTAAAAACATAATAATGAGTAATGTATTAGCTAATAAAGTGGTGGTATTCACACACAACACTATTTGGAAGCAGCTGTTATTTACCTAAATCATCTCATAAGTATGCTGAATGACTTAAGTTCATTGAAATGCATTAGTCTGAGCAATTTGGAAACAAGATCTGAAAAATGACCTGGGGGAAAAAAAAAAAATGTTTCATTGCACATTTTGCCTTCCAAAGGACACATCGTGTTGTCTTTCCTCAGTGGCACTGATGTACCTTCAGTGTGACTGCCGTCTCATCATGTGTGGCTCTGATAAGTTAATTGTGGGGAAAAATGTATGGATCTATTTGCAGGAGATAAACACAGTGTATTGGATTGGAAAAAAAAAAAAGGCAACTAGTCTTTGTCTGATCTTGCTGGGCTGAGTCAGCTGATCTGAATTTCTGACCTAATTTTAATACGGTACTTAGCGATCATGTGGAGAAAATAAGGTTAGTATACTGATTAGTAGCTGAGAGTCAGCCACAATAAATAAATATATATATTACCTAGTGTTTAGACATTTTCTTCCATCTTTTATTTGTCTGGTCTCATTACATGACCATGTCTATTCAGGCCGTTGTGTCCAGACCAAGAGAACGTACTGGCATATTTCCCACAGAGCCTATAAATTGCAAATAAAGTTATGGAGCAGTATCATTTTCACTGGCAATAAAGTTGCAGTACTGTGACGTACATTTGCCATGATACAATATCTGCCGTAGGCAGCATTTCTGGGAACAGAAGGTAGATTTGCCTCAGCTATTTTGGGTGCCAGGAAAAAGGTGAGTATTTGGAGTTTATGTAGGGCATCTGTTAGAATGAATAGTTGCTTTCTGAGTCACCCATAATTGAAATACATACATTTAGGTACTTTATCATATGTAGTTTTGTGTGGATACTTCACCAATGCTTTTCTTAATTGCACAAATGCAAAATCTTGTAAGGAACAAATAACGAAGCCTCCTTCTCTGAAGGCTCAGACATGTTGCATTAACAGGTACACTTGTAAGAGATGTATGTTTTAAAGTTCTGGCTTTCATTTTTTAGGCATAATTCGAGCTACTGTTTCTGTCAGGGAAGTTGTTGTTTTGATTTGTATCACTGCGAAGATGTGACTGCTCTGGTGTAAAGCTGGTGGTGTTAGTGGGCATGAATTTCTACCTGCCAAATCCTGGACTTAGTCATCAAAATATTTACTTCTACTGGTTTCCCTTACTTGTAGTTCATTCCCAGGACCTAAATGGTTCTGTGGAAAACCTTGTTTCAGCTTGTTGAGGGAAGTCTCCAGGCAGATGCTGTCAATAGGAGGAGCTTTTAGGAGCACTGTTCTGTGTTAAAGCAAACAGAAATGGGCCAGCCAGCCAGTGGCAGAGTTAAGCTCTTGTAGTAAAGAAGGAATTGTAATGAACAGCTGTCATCCTAACCTCTCCTTTCTTTGGCAAATCAACTGTTGAAGACTAACCCATCAGCAAAAGTAAGATCATATTTTTCTCTTGTCTTTTTTTTTTTTTTAAGTTGTAGAAGTGATTGAAGTCAGGTATTAGCTGTCTTCAGTTTTCTGTAGTTCCTATCCTTAGTTTCCTTCATGAACAAGATGAAAATTTTGTGTCCTTCAGCTAAAAGTTGTGTTATCAAGCGTGGGTGACAGCAAGCAAATATAAAAATATTTCTATGCATGCGATTATTCACTGCCAAAAGCTCTGTTCAGCTGAGAAAGTGTGTGTAATCTTAGACTATATGGACATGCTCAAGTGTTTCTACCAAAAGATTTCTGCCAGAATAAAAAATAACCTAAGGAAGATAATTTCATTATGAACTTAATGTTTTTAATAATGTCTTGAAATCAGAACAATACTCTAGGTGAAAGAATTCTTAAAGCACTGTTTGTTCTTTTTTTTTCTGAACATTTGTCTGTAGTTGAAAGTTCTGAGTTTTCAGGAATAAATATTGAGGCTTGCTAGATTACAATATACTTATAGCCTGACCTCAAGAAAAAGGTGAAGGAAGTACCATAAATATTTTGGGTCATGGTGAGAGCCTCGATTGGAATACTGCAAACATGTTATTGAGATGTTATACATTACAAGCTTTTAACCTATTGTTATTGTCTTGGTGTGTTGGTGAAGGTTTATTTTCTTTGTGTGGTTTTTTTTGGTTTTGTTTGTTTTTGTTTTTAATTAAAATCTGAGTTCACTCAGTGAATGTGATTTTTAGATATGAGGTCAGTGGTACACGGTCCTTTAATCAAAGGGTTTGTGTTATGAGGAAGCTTAACTGGGGCAGTGGTTGTTTTCTTTATCTTCCTCCTGGACATGTTGCATGCTCATTTCATCCTAGATTAAGTTATTGCTCTGATACCACCATTACAGTGGAAGTAGCTGATAAAGCGTGATAGAGACTAATTTTACTGCAATTTCAAAACCTTTTTCTCACGAAAATATCATAGGGTGTCTTTTGAGTTTGGGTTGATGTAGAAAGAGTAGCTTTGATAGCTTTTTATTCATCAGGAGTACGTAAAATGGTTGTGCAGTCAGTGACCTCCAAATGTATTTTTGTTGCATTTATAAGTAAACAGATGTGATGATCTAGCCAACAAATCCTCCCTTCCAAATGCTCATATCCATATGGCTGCCTGTATTATTGCCACAAAAAATAAACAACAGATACAATGCATACTACATTATAATGCTGTGGCTGTTATTCTGAGAAGTTCTATTTTAGAACAGTCATTTCATTTAAAATTTACCATACAAGCTGATAGCCAGCTTTGTAATCCAAAGTACTAAGGAAATAAAGCAGAAATCATTATCAGTTTGCCATTTAAATCCTGATATTATTTTCAATAACTCTTCCCAGATTTTAGGGCTTCTGCTTACAACTTTTACTTCCTTTCGGGGAAGCTACATGACCTCCTCCTCTTCACTGTGCCACAAATTGCTCAGACCTATACTGGCCCACTATATAGGTGGGTGCATTTTTGCTCAGGATTCATTTGCTACATTTAAAAGCATATTAGAAGTGTGGGGTCATAGAGAGTCCAAAAGACTTCTAAAGGGGTTGCAGCCTCTTTTGCTTCTTGTTAAAATCCAGTTGAAGTGGCTCTGTGCTATGGTTGTTCGCAGGCTGTCTGACCACCTGTGTAAATCAGTGAGCTGGCCTTGCTCCAATTCCATTTGGGCGTGTGCTCCCATACAACCTCCAGGCTGGTGCCACCTCAGCACTCTGAGTCATCCTGGAGGAGTTATGTTGTACCTCTGGAAGACAGTCCTTGGCACACTGTTGCTGAAAAATGCTGGGGGGCCTATGGATCTTAACATCCAGCTTGCAGTCATTTGTTCCCAGTCCACTTTTATTTCTTGTCTTTTTTTAATCACTATTTCTTGATTACTCTTTAACTGTAGGATGTGTGATTCTAACTTCTCCCTGGTAGTTAAAATTATCCAGCATTGCCTCTAACCCAAAAGTCCCTCTTAGCAAGAGAGATGCATGTAGAGCTTTGAAAATGTAGATATTTTGCATGATCCTGTAGAGTTTAGGTGGTGCCACTATTTCTAGTCAAAGGTTTGCATTTGTTTGGAAAATGTCTTCAAGTATATAATGAAATTGCATAAAATAGAGTAGAATTGAATCAAAACTGTTGTTATGAAGACTGGATAAAGAATAAGGAAGACTTTTCAATCATACTCAGATCGAGTCTTTTCAACTAATCTAAGATGGACTTCATTGATGGAGAAGTACATTCAGTAATACACTCAGCACAATTCATATGCAAATTGAAAGCATTGATCTGTTCTAGTTCAAGGTTTCCAGTAACCAAAAAGTACTCCATGTTGAAGTTTGCTGACACCTGACAAATGTTGTCATTGCCTGTGACCTGAATTTGGCATTCCTGTTACAACCTGAAGGACAGTTACTTGTACAGAAAACATGCAGAGCGAAGTCTCATGAGCCATTAGTAGCAAAATTGCACCTACTTGTGGTTCTAGGCATGCACACATGCATATTCACTTGCACTTTGGATATTTTGCCGGAACTCTCTATATAATAAACACTGGCAACATGTAACCCCAGCCTGAGAACCCAGCAGAACTGGTGCTCTGTGCTAGCGTTAGAATAATAAGAGTGAATCTTTCTGTACCTTCAGGAAAATCCATCATTTAACAATAGCTGTTCATAAAGTTGAAGAAAACCAAACATTTTCTTTCAGCAAAACAGCTCAGTGCATTGCTCTTTTAAGGGCCATAAATCACAGCTGTATTTGGCTGGGTTTAATATTAATAAAGATTGCTTTAAGCCTCATCCAGCTGGCAGGCGTCTGTGCCCTTTGCATGTTCTCCTCAGCACTGTTCTGACAGGCTATGCACACTTCTAGTTATTTATTTATTTATTCCTATTCCTCCATAGGAAAACATGGTATGGTACTGGGTTATTTAATTGGGATGTTAATTTTCTTAGCCTTAAGCAGAGAGTCTGTTCTTGGGTATGCCCCTGAAAAAAAAGAATGTCACACCACTTCTGCAACAGAAGCATCTGGTGAAGGGCATCTTGTGTTGAGTTATGCTAGATCAGTGGCTAAAATTTGTCTGAAAAAAAGAATGTGTATGTGCACTGCTTAGATTTTTGTGCAATTAGATTAAAATAGGAGTAAGGAGAGATTAAAGAAGAAATGGATCACAGAGACATCATTAGCTGTGGGGTTTATAGTTAATTTGAGACTCCTTTTATTTTTCCTTCTGGCTTTCTACTTTAATTTGAATTGTAATGGTAAGTGTAGTCAGTTTAAAAATATATAAAAATAAACAAGCATACCACAAAACCCCGCTAAAACCAACCAAACAAAGAAAGCCCATCACATGGAGTGTGTGCTGAGCACAGGGCCTTCACCGGCCGTGCAGAGCCAGCAGGCATCTCCTGTGCAGCAGCCGTGGTGGATCCGGCGTGGGTGGGCACAGCTCAGCCCTCGGGAGAGCCCCGCTGGGCCGGGGGCGGATGCTGCAGCTTCCCATGGGAGCTGCTGTGAGCCTGGGAACGAGCAAAGGGAGCTGCTGTGGTCCCAGAGAAGGCAGTCACAAGTGGAATTGGTTTTTATTTCACTTTTTATTGCACAGTACCCGAGGACCCCAAATGGAAATTAGAATCCTCTGAAACACTAACCCAGTGCACGCTGAGCAAAGACAGCTCACAGCGTGAGCTGAAATTGTACCCAACAGGTGACTAAAGGGACAGCTCAAGAGTTAGGGGACTGCTCATTTCCTTTCCTATATTAGTAGAGCAAAGAATAAATTGAAGTGTATCCCCAGTGTTTGTGATGAATTACATCCAGCAGTACTCTCTGAAAGCTGGAGAGAAACAAACACTGTCAACAGACTCAGGCAGACACTTCTAGAACATGTCAACATTGAGGAGACCACAGCCATCTGAAACCCACAGAAATATTCCTGCCAACAGGCGTGTTTCTTGACAAAATGGTGTCATTTTAAAAGATCAAAAATGAGAGTAACTGCAGGGTTTTCCATAAATTAATAAGATTTACCTGGGTTTAATCCATTTCTCCTTTTGGTGGATTATATAGGGCGTATCTCACCAGTAGATCCTCTGTGAGCGGAGGGCACTTTAGTTATTAAGTTCAGATCACATGTTGGACCCATTAAGTGAATTGCTTTTTACAGCCTTTCCCTGAATGCTGGGGCAAATGCCATATTTCATACCCTTAGCTAATTTTACGCTGTAATTTAATTTCTGAAACATACTTTTAATTGAATCTTTAAAGACAAAAGGAAATTGCTGAGTCCTTCAGTATTGCAAAAAGAGATTGTTTAAAAATGTAGCCCATCCAGAGAATAATCTCCTATAATTAAACTCAAAGTTTGTTTTACTTCTCTGCATGCAGCTAAAGAGAAGTAAATTCCTGGTGCCTGCAGAAAGCTCAGGGCTGAAAGAGAGGTACTGGGAAATGTGGGAAATTATTTATCTTATGCTCAGCTTTTTAACTCTGACATGAGACAATCCTGCAGCCCTCCACAATATACATGTCTGAATAAGTAAACAAAGAGAGACTAATTAAAAAATTAGTCTGCTAACACCAAAATCACGTTAGTAAGACCTCTGACTAGTGATCTCATTTTTCTGATTTTTGTTAATGAGGTGAAGCTTGAGAGAGATATCAAAATTTTTTTCATAAACAAAACTGAGTATTGCAACAAAATCAGTTACTGGCATCTAGCGACTGCATCCAATATTTTAGTGGTTAGATTCTGATATTCATCTTCCATAGGCAGATGGATTCAAGGTAGTTTCAGAAAAAATCTGTATAGTCTATTATGCAGTTTTGTTATAGGAGAAACATCTTGATCGGTTCAGCAGGAATGGAGGTCTTCAATTTTATGGACATCTGATTAGAAATAATAGCAGTCCCTAAATGCTGCCCACTCTAACAGAGAGGAAATCCTGGAGCATCATTTTCTATTTTAATATTCTAATTACTTTAAATCAGCAAGAGATTTGCAATGGAGATTTTCCCTTTTGTTGCTGCTGTAGAAAAACCTATGGGTACATGGTGGAAGTGAGACATGTGTTGGGACACGAGGAATGTAAGTAGAGTAAGAAGCATAAGGTTAAAAAAGAGAAGGATCTGAATTTAACCCATGAAGCTCTAAAAGGGTATCTTCTAGTAAGGAGAAAGAACAAAGACAGCATCTTGATCTTCAGGTGCTGGGAGAGCTCTGCACTTCAGAAGCCCTGAGCTGGTAGCAATTACAGGTGTGAATGGTGCTGTAATTTTCCAGAGCAGCCCCATGTAAATGATGGGCAGAGTTAGGAAGCCAGCGTAGTGGTGCAGGGAATCTATTTGGCTTTAACTGAAATTGAATTTTTATTTGGTTTTCTGGCTGGAAGGAAACAGTGAGAGAATCAATCATCTTTTTCAATACAGGTTATCTGTTTTTAGGTGCTTCTACAAGCATGGAGACAAAGGGCTGACTTTTACTAAAAATTTCAATTACATTGAGGTCTATCTGCTTTTACGTATTTGCTCAGAGGCTTGGGGACTCCTTATGGTTAGGTTCCTTATAAATTTTTGCTTAAAGGCTGTTCTGTATCTGAAATTATTTTAGCACTTTGATATCTTTTCTCTAGAAGAAGTAGCACACAGGAATACCCTCTGTATGTCTATTAAACACTGAAGGCCAAGGTGTGTGAGAAGTCTTTGGGCATTTCATGTTAGATTCTGGCATCACAGGGAGGTTCCTGGAAGTGTAGAAACAACGTGCCTCACTGGAAATGACATCAGTCTCATAAAACAGTCCTATGGCTGCCCCTATAGAGGCAGAATCACCTCAGTAAGCCTGGCTTTGGGTTGCAAATAACTCCAGCTGTATTCCATCACTGGGTTAGGAATGGTAGCCCATATGACACAGGTCTTTCTTAGCCTGCTGTATCAACAAGCTGCTTAATTTTGGTACCGGCTGTTCAAACTCTGATGATGAAACTCTACCTCAGTGTCAGGAACATCTTTCACAGGAATCTCCTGCATTGACTGTCACCTGTGCATTACCACAGTAAAAAAGGCAATGACTGAATTTCTGAGTTGGTTTGACATGATTTTTGTGATTTCACTGGAACAGTCATCCCCCATTCCTCTCTCTATACCAGTTATGAGAGTTTAGAGGGCTGAAGCAAAAATACAGTATTCTTTGTATTTTACTGTATAAGTATTCTGAAATTCATGTACTGCAGTTTATGCCAAAATGCAGCTGCTTTTGAAGATTGAACCGTTATCATTTGTGTTACATGGCTATTGTTCTGAGATTAAAAGGTTTTAATCAGTATATCACAAATCCCATTTAAGAGATAATTTAAATTGTTTCAGCATTACATCTGAACTGTAAGGAAAAGAAAAGTGCAGCTTTTTTTCCTAGGAATTCGTATTCCTGCATTCTTAATCTGAATTCTCCTACATCCGTGATGAAGCGGATCAAGAACTGCATATGTACTTGCCATGGCAACCCCTGTATCACATGATGCACACACTAGTTCAGCCAAAGAGCTTCATGGCTTATTAAACAGGCACACACAGACCCAGACACACACCATTTGGCCATGTGACTGCTCTAGCCTGGGCATTTTTTTAAAGGGAAACTGTGTTTGAGCATCATTCAGCATTGTCTTGCCTGAGTTCCTTCCTCTCCTCTTAGATGCTGTGTTGAGCTTTTTAAAAAATGGATGAAGGTTTATAAGGCTCTGCTTATAGTTTTTTTCTTCTGTCTTTCATTTGGAAAAAAATCTGTTTGTCAAGAAATTGGGGGTTTTAATTAGTATTTTTTTTATTAGACATTAAGGGGCTTTTTGCAATTGAGTGAGCTATGGTAAACATACTGTTTTTCTGGACATATTTTCTACTCACTTCCTAGATTTCACTACATTTCAGGAAAGTAAATGAAGACAGAGCAAAAAAAAAAATCCACCCAAAGTCATCGCTGGTCCATTCCATTATCAACAAAGCATTCCCGAAACTACTTTGCTCCTTGCTGCTTTATACACTTCCTCTTAGACCGGTTGATGACAATGATCTCTGACTCCTCGCCCAACAAAATGTAGCCTGATAAAAGTTTTTCCTAACTTTGATTGTTTAAAAGAAGTTATGCGTGGTACTTAATTAAGAAATCTGAAGGGCTCAAACCCCTAAGGAATGAACAGTAGTGTGCAAAGAGAAGTTAAGAGATGGGGCTGGAATGAAAGAAGTATGTCTGACCTTAATGTCCCTGAAGGAGAGGAAAACAGCACCAGTGCAGTCTTGCCCCAATTCCTTTGCTGTAGGGCTTGTGCAGTGTGTGCACCACTGTCAGTGTCATCTCTGCTGCCTGCTGACACTGTTGTACTCAGAAAGGAGCTGCTGAAGCACTGATTCTTTACTAAACCAACACGCAGTGAAGAGGAATTGCTGTCCCATTCTGTTTGCTGCTCCTCTGTCAGGTGCCTGACTGAAGCAGTATGGTTTTTCTTTCTCCTCTAATTGAAATCTGAGGTTTTTGTGGCAAACACTTCATTTGAGCCCAGCTACATCACCAGGTGCCTGACTAAAATGGAGAACACTGTACACAGCAACAAAACATTGTGAAATACTGAATTAGTCTTAATTAGTTATTGCCAAAAACCACTTGAAGTTACTCAGGCTCCTGTCTGCTATGCAGATGCAATTTATCAAGTGTTATAGAAAGACCAACTCTTAAGTACATGTGCTGAAGTTAATAATTTTTGTGATTTATGATGTTGCTTTTGAACTTGAGGAAAATCTATTTTCAATGTTCAGTTCCAGTCTGTCAGATTTTCCTCTTCATTTCCCAAGTAATCAGTCAAGGTGCAAATACTGATAATCAACACTATTCAGTGAGAGAGTGCTGGTTCCTTGTATTCTGTTTAAAATGAGTTTATTTTTCAGTTACCATTTTGGGGAAGATCCATGGTAAACAAACAATAACCTGCTTCAGGAATTAATTTGGAGAGGTATTTGTACCTATATAGACCACTAAACAGAGAAGGAATATTATTTGTCTTACTAGGGACACAGTGAGAAAGGTGCTCTCTTTTAAAGTGTGTCTCTGGGCATCTCTACCAGTGATTGTACAAGGATTTTAATACAAAATCAACCTTGGAGTAAGGAGACATTTAAGATGATATGCAACAAAAAATCTTTTGTCAGAATAAGGTGTTATAGGTTACTGGTTTTATTGCATTTTAAGACAGAACTGGTCTTTCAGTATCTTTAATTTGTTAGTAATACCTGCTCTGATACACTGTTAAGAGGGAAAGAAAACTTAGAGATCATTTGTTTTCTTAGAAGCCACTGAACAAAGGCCCTCTTTGCTCTGCTAAAATGCAGTGAAGATTTTGACATGTGCTCCTAGCAGTCTGCTGCTGCTGTGTTGTGCTGTATCTGCAGAAGGGGAGAAGTGGTAGCAATATTTCCCCTTTTGTAAAACAGCTTTTTAGAATTCCTTCATTCCTACAAGTGGGATTGCATTTTCAAAAAAGATTACCACAACCATTTTTTTTTTTAATTTCTGAGAACTGGATCAAATCTCTCTTCTATTCCAAAATTTCAAATTTTGTTTATTCAGTTAATTAATGAGTTTCGCTATCTAAAGGTTTGTGTTTAAACCTCAGGTTTCTATACTGCTTATTTGCAGTTATGGCAGTGGAAAAGGCTATTTCAGCTCATGACAAAATATTTTGACTAGCCTCTTCCTACTTAGTCATTTGTTTGTCCTCAGTGTATGTTTATTGTGAATTGTCTTCCCAAGAGATTATAAACAAGATGGTAGCTGTCACTAGCTGATCTTTGCTGTTATTTATTGATATGCTGATCCAGGAGGTTCTGTGCGAAGTGGGTTTGTTAGACTGGGTCTAAAATTTGTGGAAATAATGTCATATACCAGAATACATCAGAAAAAAAGCCCAATAACTTCATTGCAAGACATTTAGGGTTGCTAAGAGACAGAATGTAATTATCTGCCAATTTGTTTACCATTCCCAAACACTTGGAAGGGGGAGAGCTGTGGGCTGCCCTGAATTCTAAGCTATGTGGAAAATAAGCTGAATGCATTTTCTTGTCAAATGCAACGTTAAGGGCATTTGGAAGTGACAAGAGAACTCTGACCTGTATTTTTTTTTGATATGTGCAAATATCAGTTATTTTAATGCCCTCTCACTCCCCCTATATACATACATTGCATGCATTTTAAAGGATAATACAAAAAATTGTGAAAAAATGAAATGTAAATCTATATACAGATCTTCTAGTAAGAGAATTAATGGCTGTGCTTGATTGAAAATGAGACATTCTTACTTTAATGTAGCAGTGCTCTGCGTTCCTGTGTTGTGATTCCATTATTAATGTGTGAGGTTGACCAGTGTGAGTCANTGTTCCTCTGTTATGATTCCATTATTAATGTGTGCTGATGTTAATGTGAGGTTGACCAGTGTGAGTCATTCACTCATTTTATGTTTCTTTTTCTAAAATGTTTTTTGTTGTGCTTGCACTTGGAAAGAAGTACTGAAATTTATTTTGGGTGCAAACTAAGTTTGTTCTGCATGAAGTTTACATTTCTCTGTGTCTCTGTGGCTATTATGGAGACAGTACAAGATTTATGCCATCCTAAGCTATTTATTTGGTTGGTTTTAAAGGCATGCATCTGGTAAACAGGCTGTAAACAGAGAGAAGCAGAGGTTTCTCCCCCTGTTTTCAGAATGGGAACATCTTCCATTGCTTTTTCTTTAATGGAAATAAATATTCACTTTTAGGCAAAGTGACACCCTAGCTGTAAAATTGAAAAACTCACCACAATACTAAAGGAATAAGGACTTCTGAGCAGCCTGATAATAAGCTCTAGTCTGACTTCATGTTCAGTCAATACCTCTGACAATGCAGCTCTGAAGTATGTCCATGCAGGTACATTACTATTTTGTGGGACGTTGCTCTGGGAAGGTTAAAACACATTGTCCTGGTATTTGGCCTCTGCACCTTGCCCCAGCAAGGGCTGTGAATCTTTCTGTTCACTGGAGTTCATTGGGGCAGATGAAAGTAGACGTTTTTACCAAGCTTCGGCAAAGCCAAACTTCAGGTCAATTCCCCAGAAAAGTTGTCCCAGAACAACTTTATCTGGCAAGGCTTTTTTTTGGTAGAGGCTGGTATCCTCTCGCCTCCTATCCACCTCTTCAGGGAAGCACAAGGGAGATTTAAGGAGGCTGTATCAGCCCCTCAGTGTCACTCTAGCTCATTCTCTGATCCTTGTGGTTGCCAAAGGAGTCTTGGTTCAGTTCTGATGAAACACCTGCTTTGAAGTCTGTGTCAGTAACACAGAGCCACAGGCACATTGGCCGGTGTCACAGGTGATCATTCTTTTAACTTCCACTGGTAGCAACCCAAGAGTAGCAGTCTGCATTGGGTAGCCAAAGGGTTAAATCCCAGTTTTCCCCCCAACTCCTGCTGACTGCTCTGGAGGGCTGTGTGTTAGGCCACAGGAGCTCAGCAAGGGCTCCGATGGTTGCTTCTCTTTTCTTTGGGATGCCAGTGATCTGCTGTTGGCTCCCATGTGTGACACAGACCAAATGGTGTGTTGCCTAAAGGGAAGGAGCTGAGTCTCTGCCAGCGAAGTCTGGGAGGGCAAAGCTTTGTCACTGGGTGATCTATTTTGACTTCACTGCCACTACCCAATGCTGTGTCTGGCTGCAGAAAGCCCTGAGGATAAAGGTTGACAATAAACCTCCATGAAGGGGTTTGCTACAGGTACTTTATTTTGTTATTGTGTGACAACTTTTTTCTACTTCACACTAGACACGTAGTCAGGAAAAAATAGGATCATTTAAATAATATTCCTTTACACATTTCAGTTTCTAGATGCACAATTGCCAAGATGAAAAATAATTGAATGAGAAACTTTTCCCCCTCTTTGTACAAAATCTCCTTTTTTCCTTTTTTTTTCCTTTCATTTTTCAGAATTACTTTGGGGTGTTCTTTGAGAGCAAATGAAATGCAGTGATCAAAAAAAAAAAAGGCAGAAAGGGAGGTTAATTATTTTTAACATTTTTTGCCCCTTTCATGCAAATAAGGGAAGGGAAAAGCTTTTTTCAGTCTTTGTCTTTAATGGCAAGGTCATCAGAACTGCATATTTATTGTAGACCTCATATTGTAAAATGCCTTATAAAAGACTGGGCTGCACAGTTGTGATGTTGTTGACACAAGGAGATCCTGTGTGTACCTTGCTGTTTCTCTGGCACACAGCTTTTTGTACAGAATTTGCAATTTTGCTATCTGTAATCCCCAGCTCTCCACCCTTGTGTTGCAATGAGAAGATGGTATAAGAAAAACCTAAAAAAGAAACTAAATGTCTTTGACACTGAAGTTCTTGGAATGACTGTTGAAGAAGGATATTTCCCTTGATGTTTTGTGTGTTTTGAAATACTGGTGATAATCCTGCCTTTTATAATTTCATTCTGAGGACCAGTGATTCTGGTTGATACGTATTTGCAAGAGAAATCCTGATTTTCTTTTTCCAATACGGAATATATGACTATTTATATTTTGATTTAATTAAGAAATGTAAATAATTGTTCAGAACACATTAGCAGTTAGTTTGCATGCATACTTTTTAACTGCAACAGTCTAGCTCCTGAGATAATGCATAACTTAAGTAGTGTTTTCTTCTGGTATGTTCCCTACTGCTGTACATGGTCATGCTAAACCTCCTACTGCAAGGTCAATTCCACATATATTTAAACAGCATATAGGACATCTTCTGTGTTAGTTTTAAAAAAAGAGTGTGTTAAGGTCTCTAAGAGGGTTTAAGATTAATTAGTTGTGTTGTACAAAATCTTTCCCTAGCAAGTTACAGTGCTAGGCTGTGCATTGAAGAAGGCCTTTTAGTTTCATTGCAAGAGCAAGTTGGACTTTGTTTCACTTCAAACATTTAATTTTCTGTGCTTTGCCATTGTTCCTAACTTAAGTCCAGGATTGTTACTATTACTGTTATTATTTGCATACTTGACTGTTTATTTTTCCCTTTTT